>VZQC01014462.1:1283706-1565637 GCA_009823505.1 Rhizomys pruinosus
TTTTTTTGGTCTTTTCGAGACAGGGTCTCCCTGTAGCCCCAGCTGTCCTGGAACTCACTGTGTAGACCAGGCTGGCCTTGAACTCACAAATATCTGCCTGCCTCTGCCTCCCAAGTGCTAGGATTAAAGGTGTGTGCCATCATGCCTGGCTCAAAACCACTTTAAGATATCACCTTACTCCAATAAGACTGGCTAGGATCAAGAAAACAAATGGGAATTTCAGTCATCCCAAACACTGGGGAAGCTGGTTTGTATGAGCTAACACTCTAGTTTGTCCTCACAGGGACACACCCAAATGTCTCAGTAGGTCATTGAGACCACAGCTCACACGGCCTGCTCCAGCATGGTGTGCTCTCCTCTACCAGGTCTCCCCACCATGGCAGTGAGGCACAGCTTCTAACCCTAACCCAAGGGCTCTTCCTGACACACCTGGCCTTTCTCTCAGGTGTCTGAGATGAGCCCCACGCATATGGAGCAGTTTCTCTCCACCTGACTGAGGAATTAGTTGTGTCAATTTTAACTGACAGCTCATTTTAAATTTAAAACACCAAATAAATGAATGGATGGCCTTTGTTTCATCAAAAGGAGAGAGGGAAGCCATCAAAATAGCTAAATAAGCCTGGGGAGACAGCTCAGTCCTGAAAGTGCCAGCTGCACTAGCTGAGGGCCTGAGCTGGATCCCCAGCACCCACAGGAAAAGGGGGAACAGTGGCACATGCATGTAATCCCAGCACCAACATGGTGAGCACAAGTGGACCCTGGCCTTCAAGGCAAGCTAGCCTAGCCTAATCAGTGAGCCACAGGTCCCTGTGAATGGCCCTGTTTAAAGAAAAAGGTTACACAGTACCTGAAGAACAACGCTGTGGGCCGTCTTCTGGCCTACACACACACACACACACACACACACACACACACACACACACACACAGAGCTAATGACCTGGCCCCTCATACTATGTGCCAAACACTGTGCCTTACTTAGTTATCCAGCATCCTCTGCAAACACTTGGAGCCTCATTATTTCCCAGAAGATGAGCCTAACACCAGACACTGGAGGAAGGCCAGTGTCATGTCTGGAACCTTCTAAACCATGCTCCCTACCAGGTCATTCCAATTTGAAAGCATATACATTTTAAGTAAAAACAGAAACCTGAAATAAAATGTGAACTCTGAATAGTTAAAAAAAAAAAAAAAGGTCACTTAGCACAACGTCTCATTTTAGAGCTGAAACTTCAGTGTCCCCCCTAGATGGTAGCCGTTGTCCATCGCAGCTGGAGAAGGCGCTGCTTCCTTCCACCTGTGTCCCCCGTGTCACATGCTTACTCATCCTTTCGTTGCTCTGCCATGGCTGCACAGGCCGAGTTTCCGTTTGCAGCTGCACTTCCATTATTAGTTCTCCTGGAACCTTCTCGTTTGTACTCTTCACACTCTGGAAAGACAAAATGTTGGCATCTCTGTCTCTTTTGTCTCCACACAGGATTAACTTGTATGCTGCTTTCTTGTTCTGCATCAAGTATATTTCAAAGTCTTTTAAAGCCAGGAAGGCTTTTGTTATTTACTTCTTTCTGGACCAATACTCAGTGATAATAGAAAACTTATTGGGTGTGGCATACTATGTAACTCAGGGGTTTTCCTTCTATTTTGATCACTAAAGGGAAGGGTAATTTGTCCATATGACCTGGAGAGAGCCAGATGCTTTGTCTGCCAATTCCTCCGCAGATTCTAAAGGTGACTAATGATCGAATCCTCCACTTGCTGGTTCCACTCGCTAGGTAAAGACATCAGACATAGTTACCAAACTCCAAATGGGATTACTACAGTTTGAGGACTATTAGGAAATGCCTCCTGTATAAGCTAGTAGGAACTTCTATTTATCAGAGTCTCAGTCTGCATTTGGCTCCAAAGTCCCCCCTCCCCCGCAGGAAAAAAAAGGTGGGTTTTTGATATGACTGCCAAGATGGGAGAGAGGAATCATCTAGACCGTCCTTTGATGGTTAGCTCTGCCCTGCTAACCTAGATTTTCCTGGATACAGTAAAGCAGCAAATGTAAGAGGCGATGAAACAAATTAGTAACAGGAGCACTAGCCTTACCTCGCCTTTGTGGCGTTATTATTTAAAGTTCAAATGTCTTGGATACGATTAAACTAATCCTTTTAGGATACTGCCAGATTTGAAGAACCACAAAAGTAAGCAGAATGAGCTGTGAGAAATATACAAGTAGATCAGGGAGGCGACACCTGCAGCACTGAGATCAGGAGAGTGAAGTGTCAGTTTCCAGCCCCTCAGGAATAATCCAGACAGAGACTAGCTTCTGACTGCCTTGCAAAGATGCTATGATTTTGCTCTGTCTGGTGCGTTTGGGGTCACATCTCTGGGCTGCATGCTCGTCTTCATGAGCTCTGCATTGACTGATGGTTTCAGCCCATGGTTACCTAAGTCTGTGGTTCTACTTCCTCCCCCAGGAAGTCTCCAGGGGAACATATTATCTCTTAAATGTGGGTGTCTTGGTCCTATTAATCAATACATGATGCCCACATCCAAGCAGTCTGTATGTTTCAGGGCAGGACACTGGACCCGTTTATT
Organism: Rhizomys pruinosus; assembly: GCA_009823505.1. Classification (NCBI taxonomy): domain Eukaryota; kingdom Metazoa; phylum Chordata; class Mammalia; order Rodentia; family Spalacidae; genus Rhizomys; species Rhizomys pruinosus. Next base: position 1,286,289 of record VZQC01014462.1, read on the forward strand.
ATATCCTGTAATGTTTATTGGCTCCATAACAAAAATTTTGATAAAATAAGCAAGTAAGCCTAACTTTCAATATCGGACTGTTTTGAAGAGCTGCTCACAATAAAGAGCACACACTCTTTTTTTCTCTTTGACTTTTGCCCTTTTCTTTACATTATTCCATCTCATAGAGCAATGATTACAAAATATTGTTTCATCCCTTCAAATTTGGCCAGTGTCTACAGAAGGATTTAAGTTTCATCATGCCTGTCTGTGTTCCAGCCTAGGAAGGCCTTTTGCATTTCATCCATTGCTAATGTTTTGTGTCTGTGTATTGACCGTAACCCTTCATTTCTTTTGTAGACATATGTAATCTGAAGGCATGCAACATTTTGCAAATGTTGGCTCATGGTTTTGTTTCATAAGGTCTTATTTGGTCTGTCGACCAAGTTTTGATTACTTCCATATTGCTCTTAATTGCCTTAATATCCCTGAAGACTTTCTTATTTTGTGCTTCCCTTTATCTTTTCTTCTTTTATCTCTCACTAGGAGAGTACAAAATTGCTGACATATTCAATGGATTTAAATCCTGAGTGTTACAGAAGAGGTTTAAAAATCTGTTTTAATTTTCTGTACTCAGCTGAGGGCCATTACATATTCTGCTCAGTTAATCTGTTTTTAATCATATCTGTAAATGCTAAAGTTATACATGAGAGAAATGGGGCATAAACTGAAACTAGACTGAGTCTATTTTAGCATTTAGAAAATTACGACACGGGTGCACAGACCTGCATGCAGACAATACATTCATACACATACAAAAATAAATAAAAAAAAAAAAAATAAAAAAAAAAAAAAATAAAAAAAAAAAAAAAAAAAAAAAAGAAAATTAAATTCTTACTTTGTTCTACCTACAAGTTTTATTCTTCTGTATTTGTATAGGCTTGGCTTACAGCAGAATTTATGTGCAAAGAGTTTGTGAAACTCCACTGAGAAAGCTTAAGCTTACCCTGTGTAGCATGTGCATTAATCATTATTCATCCCTTGGTGTCACAGTAAGGACAGATGAGCACAAAGTTACTGTTCATATTGCATAACAGCTAGAATATATACAGTGGCATAAAAGTAATAATTTCATTAATGGTGGTATTGGCCCTAGACAGGTGCTAAGAGTTCCAGAAGACCCAGGCTCCTTCCATCCTTCCATCCTTCCATCCTTATTTTCTTTCCTTGGGTTTTCTGTATTCTGCTCCCCAGATGCAGTACCTCACACTTTGCCTGAGCAGGAAGAGGGGCATCACACAAGTCATGATATCATATGACTAAGACAACAGTCTCTGGCCTGTTAATCTTCTTTCAAGGCCTTGGCAGTCTTGGGTCTTATCTAAGAGAGAAGTTGGCCATAGGATCACCTTTTGGCCAGATATTTTTTCCCAAGGCAAGAAATCCTCATGACTGGCTTAGGCTAACCGTAATTATCATGGTTTTCCATATACAATGCTTGAACAAGAGGCTTTATCAGCAAACAGCAGTAAGGCTGCGTGGGTGAGAAATGAGGGACTTGGAGAGAGAGCCACTAGCTATAAACTCAATGTTCGCGTCATATACAGTGCTTTCTAACATTGTCTTTTGACCCATCAAGTCAACTAAAATGTTCCCGACCATTGCCTGTTTATACATCATTCTTTACATTCAAAAATAGCATACTTTATTATAATATTTTCCTCTTGAGTATAATGGACAATATAAAATACACTATTGTACGCATATAAAAAGGCAAATGGCAATGCATAGAAGTGGAGGAAAGATTTTAAAAAGAGGAATGGGAAAGGACAAAGAGCCAGTTGTTAAGGATTTCATTGCAAAGCCTCTTCTGTAGAATAAACGCACTGACTTGTGTTTTGGCCCAACAAAGGCTAATTGTTTCCTCAGAATCAATCTCTGGATCTCAGTGGGTGAAGGGTTGCCATTAGGAGAACATAATTCTGCTGCTGCATCTAGCCAGTTAGCTAAGTGAATACACGTGGGTGTGGAAAGCATGTGTCTTCAGTTATTTATCTTCTGATTCTGCTTCCTGGGAGTTTGGCCCTTGGTTCTGAGTTAGAATGAAAGTGCAAACGTAAGGGGTAGGATAGTAACAATTTAATTTGTAGGCAGCCGCTGAGTTGACAATGAACTCTCAGTTGCCAATTCAAGACTGGCAAAAAAAGGGATGACCTGAGGCACTCTTTCTGGCTTTACTTTACAATTTAAAGGAAGCAGAACTATCTTTCTCAGGATTCTCTGGGGTACAAGTGACAGAAATTCACTCCAGACTAACTGAAGCAAGACTTGGGACTTAGGGGAAGTGCTGAATGGTGCAGACCCCAAGGGAGAGGGCATCAAGCAAATCTCATGGTAATCAGAGCCAGGGTCTAGGGTTCCTGTAGCTCTTCCCGCTCAGTGTCTAACACTTCCTTAGTGCAGTATTCTCCACGAGGCAAAGCTAGTGCCGTACACTCTGGATTAGATTCCTGCAGCAATGTGCAAACGTCCTGTTCTTCCAGGAAAGTTTTGAAATAGCCCAAGAAAAGGCTCTGAATTTTCTGCCTGGAGGTAGAAACTATCACTTTCCCACAGGTTAAGGAAGGGTTGCCATAGGAATAGGGCAAGAAGTCACAGGACTCACCCACCTAGGATTTTGGGTTTTAGCGATGATTAGAAGCACTGATATTCCTTGACTAATGATGGGGCTATATCCTGATAAACTCATCACGGATGGAAAACATCCCAAATTGGAAATGCATTTAATATACTAACCTCCCAAACACCGTGGATTACAACACAGCACTGTGTTACCATCCTGACTGTGGTTCGATCCTGCCTCACCAAAGTAATCTACTGCGTATCACTAGTCTTGGGAATAAGGCCAAATCAAAGTTGAAACAATGGTTTGTATAGAATGCCTGCTGCTTTTGTACACCATTATGACATCATATAAATATAAGTTAAACCATTGTCTGCTGGGGACTGTCTGTACTAGGATGGATTAGCCACACCCCCCCAAACCCTCACCCCACAACCAATTCTCATTAGAACCATAGATGAGCATCAATATTTGTAGACAAAAGAGGTTTTCTTAGTGGGAAATGCCCATTACAACACAGACCTCACTGTCCGAGTTCCTGACTTAGTCGTTGTGTCAGACCCTTGATAAGACAAGCTAGTGGCTGACACCTGCTTATAGCTTGGCATCCGTTTGCCTGGTGACTCTGGTGTACGTAGTCCCAGGCCAGCTTGCAGCTCTTTGGCTTACATAAGAATGCTAACATGTTAAAACTGCTCCCTCAGGTTGTCAAGTCCTCTGAAGTGCCATAGGCCCCTTTCCAGCCCATGTCCCTAGCTCATTCTCACCAGGTTCACTCTGGTCCACACATGTTCATCTAGTCTATTACTAAGGCACCCCAGAGAACTGTAAGGTAGATAAGGTCCTGCTCCTCAAGGAGGTTTTCCTAGAGAAACAGCAAACCAGAGAATGGATAATCTAATAACCAATTATGATAAATACTGTGAAGGAAATAAACAGTACACAATGAAAGAGAATGCCCATGAAAGATGTGTATGGAAAAGATCCACTTGCCCTTCGTTTCTTTACAGAATTCTTCACAGCTCTTTGCATGCTTTTGGTGCTAGGCTCTCGAGATTTGTTTTCTTCTTTCTGTTTCTATGACAGAGAAACCTTCAGACCAAGTAATAAAGGCGGCTGCCATTCTCTCAATCCCTTTCCTTATTCTAGGAGCCTTTCCTCATTTATCTTCTGCTTAACTATTATTTTTCTTGCTTTGTGTGGCAATTAAATGACTGGTCTTATGCTAACCTCCTCCAACCAGATCTGTGTTTAGGAGAAGGCAAGGAAAGACCCCTGCTAGAAGGCAGCTGGTTATGAAGAAGGAGAATTTTGGGAGAAATCCTCCTTCCAATTTTCATGTTGACAAAACAACAACTTCATTCAACATTTATTTCTAAGCTAAGTAGAAATGCAACATATTAGAGAAAGACAGTCCTGATTTTGGCATTTATACACATATTGCATTCTTTGTATCACCTGTTTTTTTTTTTTTGCCACAAACACAAAGGCATGCTTATAAACATAGTTATCAGCATCTTTCAATGTATAACAGAAGGCAAGTTATGTTCTTAAACCTCATCATCATTTGGATTTGAGGGCATTTTCTTCAGCACTGAGCATTTGCAATATTCTTCCTGTTTCCTCCCTACCCTCTCAGGCATGTGAATGCTAGGCTGTGCATGCTCCACATGTAACCAAAGTCCAGGATGTGCGCCAAACTCTTCACGTCTCAGCTGCCATGTTTTCTCTCGGAATGAATTGATACTTGCCTCATTTCCAAGCTGGCCTGCTGTCTGCCGTGATGGAAATCTGTGACCACAATCTTGGTGGGGCTTCCCAGAATCCAAGCTGTGCTGATCTAAGTTATGAGGCTGAAAGGAGTTTGTGGCTTGGCAAGGTGACATTTTATTTTAAATATGTTAGCAGTGTTTATAAGGCACATTTAATACTTTTTACAACATTTTAAAAATCAAAGAAAATTACTTGGTAATAAAATATGTCTTCCAGGAAAATTGTTTTGAAAGTTGTAGACCAACATTCTCAAAAGCAAATAATTAGCTTCGTAGATTAATACACATTGATGGCTCTGAAAGCAAGCCTTTGCTAACAGCTCCAGTTCCCACCTTGCTTTTCTCAGGCTATTATCTAATATGGTTTTCTTTTGTATTCTCTTCCTGCTTCGTGTGTGTGTGTGTGTGTGTGTGTGTGTGTGTGCGCGCACGCGCATGCGTGCATGCGTGCATGCGTGTCAATTTTAGCTAATGAGTCTGCTTTATTAGAGTACAGTTTTCTGAAATCCCCAGACTCCTTTATTTCTCAGGTTTTTATTAGGGATTTCAGAATCTTATATTAAAAGCTGAAAATGAAGAGACTGTCTTTTATGTCCACCACATGAACTGAAGTGGTTGAAGTAAGATGCAGCGATACTAAGTAGTCCAGCAGAAAGGCAGGACATAAGAAAGAGATAGAGACAAAGCAGACAGTGGCAAAAAGCAGGTGCAGATGGATACTCCAGACATAGCCAGTTGGCCAGGTTCCTTAGGGAAGAGCAGCTGAGTCAGGAGGATTGAAGAAAGCCCTGGAGCTTCACTAGCTGGGAATAGAAGGGAGGCTCTCTCCATCACCCTGTGGGTAATTAGAATGAGGTTCAACTGAGGAGTTTTGCTTCTAACAACTACCTTAGGAACAGCTTCTATATCTCCTAGGCGCTCACGTGTTAGACTGGTTTCCTGGCACCTGTAGGGGAGCCTGAACCAATGCTGTCTCCTGAATACCATCATAATAGTTCATTAAGTCCTTTAAGAGGATAAGCCACTAAGAGGTGACTATTTGCATTTGTTTTTCTAAGGAGTTTAGAAAACTTTAGCAATATTCTTTGCCTGGAATTACTTCCTTGTGGAAAAATGTCACATGTTCCCATCTGAATACAGAGACTGCTTGCAAAAGCACACTCCTTTCTTGCTTTCTCAAGGTGATAAACAATAGTTGATGAACTGCAAATCTCTCTGAATTACAGAAGCTCTCTGTTAACCCAGGGGAATTTTAAAAGATTTTTAAACTGTCTCTTAACTCTATTTTTCTTCCCCAGGTAAATAGATAAGTAGAATTACCCTGACAATCAGAACAAATGCTTCCTGTGATCTTTGGGAAGTGTTGGATCCTGACTACATTGAACCTTCAGCTGATTATAGCAGGTGCCAGACATTCCTCTGCCAAAAGCTTTTGTCTATACTGCAAACTTTGCCTTGAAAGGTTCTCCAGTGAGCAAATACCTGTGTTTCCCTGGTTATCTGATAGGTAAGCACCTGCTTAGACTCCCGGGGACATCATTCCCGAAAACAACCCTTCTTTTGTCATTGGAGACTAAGTGTTCTTCCTGCTCCTTGAGGAGCAAGCCTGTGGATCCTGTCTCATCTACTGAGTCAGAACACCTACCTGCATTTGGAGAGATCATGCCTTTATTAGAAAGACCTTAACTCCTCAGAGCTGGTAGTGTTTTATTATATTTATAGTTCTCGTCCTTAGATCACCAAGGGCAGGTAAGGAGTGGATTGGGCTGGAGGGGCATTCATGATTATTTACTGCAAATCAGTGATCTGTATTTTCTGAGACCTATATTCCCTTAGGACATCATTTCATCTTTCAGAGTTTTATATTCTCAATGATTTGAACAGTAAGGATGACTTTGTCTAAACCATATAGCCAAATATAAAATTCCAAAATTTCCAGTGAATCTGAAATTATTGTTGCTCTCAAATTCTCCAAACACTTTTCATATGTGCCTAATTTATATTGACTATTTTCTTAAATGTTGGTTTCCAAGTTGTAATTTGTTAGCAATTTAAGCACACAAATATACATGAACATGGTTTCAACTCTTACCTAGATGCATTAGTTCTTTTGCACATCCATTGAAGTGTCCACTGAAAGAGATTCTAGCAGACATTTGAGATAAAAGTAGTGAGTTTGAGCCTGGCATGGTGGTGCATGCCTTTAATCCCAGCACTTGGGAGGCAGAGGCAGGTGGATCTCTGTGAGTTCAAAGCCAGCCTGGTCTACAGAGCAAGTTCCAGGACAGCTGGGGCTATAGGGAGACCCTGTCTCAAAAAGACAAAAAGAAAAAAAAAAAAAAAAAAGTAGTGAGTTTGAAACTACAAAATGAATTAAAACATATGGGAAAAGTTGGTTATTTGGGGTGCTATTTTCTAACCAAACACTTATTTAACCATTTTATTTCTCAAAGCATAAAATCAATGTTCTTTACTGCTCCTATCCCATCTCTTGGGTATTTTATGTTGATTTCCTAAAACTCTTCAGCATGAAATTGTTGGTGATTCTCTGGGTAGTGTGGCAATGAATATAGTGGTATGGGCATATGAATAGTGGCCTGTTTTAGATACTTAACCAGACTGTGGGATACTCTCAGATGTTACATGACAAAATGGAAAATATACAAATTTTATGTATGGGGTCTGTCCATCATGGAATATTATAAGTGTTTACTCTTTCAGTACTTCTATACAACATGAAATTCTGTAGTGCTAAAGAAACAAAACTTTAAAGAGAAATATTTGTGATACTAGCTAATTTATATAAATAGAATACATGATTACTTTAACCTGAGTCTAACCATGAAGAATACATGAACTGAATTTTCTCAAAACATAAGAGGAGGCAAGGGCAATATTATAGAGTAGATATCAGCAGCCTTTTCTGTAAAAGATAGGTTCAATTATCGCAATGTTTAGGTAGCAAGTTTTTATTGCGTTTTATTCTTTGTTTTCTGTTGCTGTTCTTGTAGTTTGTTTTTTAAACTCCTGAAGAATTTGCAAAGCCTTCTTAGCTTGAGAATAGGAAGGAACAGCATAGCACCATCCTTGGCCTATAGTTTGATGATAGTTTGATGATCCTTGTTCTATGAGAAGACAGAGCAATACAACCAGCAAATCAAGTTGGTGGAGCTGTATTATGTAGTTGAAAGCTTACAGAAAAAAACTGCATCTTAAAACCGAACATTCTACAAAGATTGATCAACTGACAGAACCTCAGTGATTGTGGAGAGTGTGGGACGTTGTAGGTCCAGAGCCTAGTTATTAAATCTTGTGCCATCTGTAGCCCCCTCCATAGCCACTCGTTGTTAATCTTTACTGCTGATTTAACATCCTGTGACTAATAGATGAAAACCTTTTGGAATGTATTAACTTAGCAGATCACCATCTTCGACCAGCCATAAGGCTGAGTGTCATCAGATACCATCTGAGGCCTATAGCTGAGATTTCTCCTTTGCTATAATCATCTATTCAGTGTTCCCACCAATGTATTTGAGAAGTGTTTTGATTTATGCCTTTTCTAAAACAAAGAAAAGAAAAGAACAAAGTTACTATAAAAGCTTCATGAAACTGTTACCATGTTGGAACATGGAGTTTGGTGTAACCTGAAACCATGTTCCTGGGCCATGGTCATTTATATTTGGTTCCAGAATAAACTATCTTTTATCCCCTTTGAGGTGAGAGGTATACTTTTGCATTGAAAATTACATTCTTGGGGCTGGAGAGATGGCCTAGCAGTTAAGGGCACCGACTGCTCTTGCAGAGGACCTGGGTTCGATCCCCAGCACCTACATGGAGGCTGAGAACCATCTTTAACTCCAGTTCCAGGGGAATCTGACACCCTTTTCTGACCTCTGTGGCATTGCACGACACAGGTGCACAAACCTATATGTAGACAGTACATTCATACACACACAAAAAAAAGAAAATTACATTCTTGCCGGGTGTGGTGGCACATGCCTTTAATACTAGCACTTGGGAGGCAGAGGCAGGCAGATCTTTGTAAGTTCAAGGCCAGCCTGGTCTACAGAGCGAGTTCTAGGACAAGCTGGGGCTACAAGGAGACCCTGTCTTGAAAAGAGCTAAAAAAAAAAAAGAAAATTACATTCTTTATTGAAAAGTCAAACAATTACTAAGCTATATGGGAAATAACAGGGCAAATTTAAATGTGGTCTGTGTATTGGAAGATACCTCCTGGTGTTGAGCTTACACTGGAAAGCATCTTTCTTTGGTGATACTTTCTGAATTGAAGCATCATGATGTTCAACTTGATTTCAAATTTTATAGGGAAAATAGAAATAAAAGAAACTAGGATTTAATGAGAATTTTTAATGCATGTTACATTTATGTATTTATTTATTTGGGTATGTGGCATGCACACATGGAGGTCAGAGGATGATTTACAGGAGTAATTCAGTTCCTTCCTTCTACCCTGTGGGTAGAGGGGCTTGAACTTAGGTTGTCAGGCTTGGCTGCAGGCAGGACCCTTTCCTGATGCTGACATATCTTGCTGGTTCTCAAATGGGTGTTCTTAAAGGACTGAGTGCAAGTACGTCGAATTTACTCTTTCTTTTGCAAATATATTTGGAAGATGAAAGATCCTAAAACTCAACTACCAGATTCCACTCAGGAATGAATAAAATCAAACCTGCACTACCGTCCAGATTTAACATATTGGTATTTTAAGATTCGAGTCATATGAAAGTACTCAGAAAAGGAAAACTGATTAGCTTTAGAGGCAAAAGGAGATATTAAGGGAAGTGAGGAATAATTAGTTTATGTGGCTCAAACAAGAATATGAGCTCTTTAAAGCACCATGGTAACTGTTACTTAGATCTGTTCATTTTCCAAAAAGGAAAACAGGCTTTATTCTTTGCCCAGAGTTATCAAACATTTAGTGTAAAAGTAGGAACTACAGCACAGTGCATTTTCCTTTCTGCAGTGCTACAACTGCTTAGTAAATCCCCATATTATATTTTTAGTCAAGCCCTCATTTACCTTAATTTGTCAGGTTAGATTTCCTACCAATCCTTTCAATCATGACAAAATGTTGGAATGATTCATTTTCTAATTGGGTGGGTTTTTTTTGTGTTGATAAAAACAATAAATAAGAAGTTGAATTATTTACTAATTTGCTGAAAGCTATCTAGTAAGCTCAGGCGGTGTGTGCAAACATTTGGTGTGTGTGTGCCCTTAAATATCCAGCCATTTGCCTTTCTAACAAAATACAACAAATCAACCTCAGTAGTCATTCAGGATTGTGAGGACAAAAGGAAACCTTTTTTTTTTTTTATTTGTTTGTTGATAATTTATATTGGAAAGTACAAAAGTATGCAGAACTGAGATCTGTTGACCAAGGTCGATATTCCTTTATCTTGGAATGGCTCCTTCCCTATCAGAACAGTTTCCCCTTATGTTCTCATAAGAGGGCAGGGAACACGATGGCCTTGGGAGGATGAGTCAATGGAGCACATTCAAAGCTAAGAGGAGTGGGTGGTCAGATACCAGTCGGAGGAACTCCAGAGGTATAAGGCACAGACAGTTCACGGCAACAGGAGACTATGAGCAGAGAGGATGAGTGGAGGACGCTTCCTTCTCTCTAGTGACCACAGGAAGAAGAGTTTCATGATGATTGACTTTGAAAAAGAGAGTGATGAACCCAGGTGCTTTGAAGATGCCATGTGCTTGACAGAGATGAATTCTTTCCCATTTTTTAGTCAAAATTACTCCATTAAGAAAAAGAATTGCTAGGATGTGTATGTTGATAATACCATCAAGTCCCTAATAGCTGGAATTGTTGAAGTGCCAATTAGCTTATAGTGGAGTCTGACATCCAAGGACTTCTCTATTAAAAACAGGTCGCTCTGTGGTCTGTTCTGCAGATGGCTTTGATGTCTTCACAGAAATGTGTCTTTTCAATGTAAAAAGAATGGAGCAGTGGTTGCCCATAGCTGCCTTCCTCGTGAGAATGTGCTGGAATATTTTATTGTTGGGTTGGCATTGAAGTCTGCTGTGAAATGATTTTTATGAATGCTATTTCCTGGGCGGCTCAGAGAACTGAGAATTGCATGTCATGGGGCCGTGATCCCAGGGAGCAGAAATCAAATAAATAAAAGGCTTGGGGAATTATGGTCTATGGGATATATTTTCTTCTCAAAATGAGTCCATAGTTCACTTTGATGGTGAGTTTAAATGGATCATACAAGAGCAGAAAAATACATCTATCTTTAAGTGGTAACAAAGTTCCATTTAAGAATTTTCCTCATAAAAATAATATCCGAGGTCTAAGATTCAAGAGAAAAAAATAAGAAAAGAAAAGAGAATCTTTCCTACGGTTGAAAGAAGTGGCTTGATACATAGCTTTTCAAGCTTTTGATCTCAGGATATTCATTTCTGAGAAATGGGAAAGGGTAATTTAGAATTGACTTTCCATAAGGATATATGTTTGAGGGTTCTTTTCCAATAGCCATATTAAAAAGGGTTTATCTTTCAGGAGAAACAGGCCATTTCAAGGAGGAAGAGCCAAAAATAGGTCGTCTACAGCTGTAGACACAAAACGGGCTCTAACTGGAAACAGAATGGTAAAACTCCTGGCTGTGTTCTGAGTCAGTGCGGTCATTTCCCTAGTAGAATGATTTGATTCCCTCATAGTTCCAACAGAAATTCCAACCAAACGCTCCACAGATCCAGCTCAAGGTGATGTTATCATTATGACCCAAGTAATTTGGGGGAACTTTTTTTTTTTTGAAATTAGGTTGTACTATGTAGCCCTGGCTGACCTGGAATTCACTATGTATACCAGGCTGGGTATATTCACACTTTCTGAATGCTGGGATTAAAGGCATGTGGCACCACACAGGGTTTGAGCCAAGTAATCTCAAGGAGCTAAATTGTAGAATACAACTAGAGAGGAATGATAAACAAAACCTTCTTACTCAATCAGGTGACCCACACACCCTCAGCTACTCCTGTTCTGCAAACTACCAGGTTGCTTATTCCACCTCATTGTTTATTCAGTGATTGGGATGCCATGAGAAGGACAAGTAAAACCCACTTACATAATGGGACCATTTGTACTCATGAACAGAACCCTTCAGATTGGAATCTCGACATAATCAGTGTAACATTCTTCAATCCATAGTTAAAACTAGAGTTTTTCCCACCAGAGTGTGAAGAGAGTCAAATGATCTATTTCATTAAAGAACACTCAAATATCTTGTTCAGAGTTCAGGAAATGTAATCGGTACCAAACACTGAACAGTCTCCTATGTAAGTTTTCAATAGGTCTTTGATTATTTGGTTTCTGTCTGAATGGGTAGTTTTTTCTAAAAGTCTGCTGTTGAAATGAGGTGAATAATAGTAAACGTAAACATTGCATGTGATAATGCCGAATATGATATTTAAGTGAATCAGGGCTACTGTGGCAGAGATAGTAAACGATGGCAGTACTGAAATAGACAGATTAATGTAATTCTTAACATCCTTTTAAAGAAGAAAGTCCTATAGAATACATTCTAAATTCAGATTGTGGGTCTCTGAACAGAATACAATGTTCCCACCCTCAAAAATAAGAATAAGGAAAATGACTACTTTAATAATGACCCTCTGAAGACACAATACAAAAACAATGTCTCCTTCAGCCCCTCTTGCTGCCACCACTCTGTGGAGTAGTTTGTTTCCCATTAAAAGTGAGGCTAAACTGGGCGTGGTGGCAAACTCACTCCTTTAATCTCAGCACTGGGGAGGCAGAAGCAGGTAGATCTCTGTGAGTTCAAGGCTGGCCTAGTCTACAGTCTCCAGGTCAGCTGGAGCTACAGGGAGACCCTGTCTCAAAAACACCAAAAAAAAAAAAAAAAAAAGAAAATACATCTTGTGATGTTTCAGGCCAGATTCGAATGAATCAATAATGTTCTCAGTTCAATTTTTACCCTTGAATGCAGTACAGGTTGGTATTTATCACTTCAGATGTTTTTAGGTAAGTCTGTCATTTGGGGTTTGTTTGTTTGTTTGTTTGTNGACTTGGAGAGAGAGCCACTAGCTATAAACTCAATGTTCGCGTCATATACAGTGCTTTCTAAACATTGTCTTTTGACCCATCAAGTCAACTAAAATGTTCCTCGACCATGCCTGTTTATACATCATTCTTTACATTCAAAAATAGCATACTTTATTATAATATTTTCCTCTTGAGTATAATGGACAATATAAAATACACTATTGTAACGCATATAAAAAGGCAAATGGCAATGCATAGAAGTGGAGTGAAAGATTTTAAAAAGAGGAATGGGGAAAGGACAAAGAGCCAGTTGTTAAGGATTTCATTGCAAAGCCTCTTCTGTAGAATAAACGCACTGACTTGTGTTTTGGCCCAACAAAGGCTAATTGTTTCCTCAGAATCAATCTCTGGATCTCAGTGGGTGAAGGGTTGCCATTAGGAGAACATAATTCTGCTGCTGCATCTAGCCAGTTAGCTAAGTGAATACACGTGGGTGTGGAAAGCATGTGTCTTCAGTTATTTATCTTCTGATTCTGCTTCCTGGGAGTTTGGCCCTTGGTTCTGAGTTAGAATGAAAGTGCAAACGTAAGGGGTAGGATAGTAACAATTTAATTTGTAGGCAGCCGCTGAGTTGACAATGAACTCTCAGTTGCCAATTCAAGACTGGCAAAAAAAGGGATGACCTGAGGCACTCTTTCTGGCTTTACTTTACAATTTAAAGGAAGCAGAACTATCTTTCTCAGGATTCTCTGGGGTACAAGTGACAGAAATTCACTCCAGACTAACTGAAGCAAGACTTGGGACTTAGGGGAAGTGCTGAATGGTGCAGACCCCAAGGGAGAGGGCATCAAGCAAATCTCATGGTAATCAGAGCCAGGGTCTAGGGTTCCTGTAGCTCTTCCCGCTCAGTGTCTAACACTTCCTTAGTGCAGTATTCTCCACGAGGCAAAGCTAGTGCCGTACACTACTGGAGTTAGATTCCTGCCAGCAATGTGCAAACGTCCTGTTCTTCCAGGAAGTTTGAAATAGCCCAAGAAAAGCTCTGAATTTTCTGCCCTGGAGGTAGAAACTATCACTTTCCCACAGGTTAAGGAAGGGTTGCCATAGGAATAGGGCAAGAAGTCACAGGACTCACCCACCTAGGATTTTGGGTTTTAGCGATGATTAGAAGCACTGATATTCCTTGACTAATGATGGGGCTTCTATCACTGATAAACCCATCACGGATGGAAAACATCCCAAATTGGAAATGCATTTAATATACTAACCTCCCAAACACCGTGGATTACAACACAGCACTGTGTTACCATCCTGACTGTGGTTCGATCCTGCCTCACCAAAGTAATCTACTGCGTATCACTAGTCTTGGGAATAAGGCCAAATCAAAGTTGAAACAATGGTTTGTATAGAATGCCTGCTGCTTTTGTACACCATTATGACATCATATAAATATAAGTTAAACCATTGTCTGCTGGGGACTGTCTGTACTAGGATGGATTAGCCACACCCCCCCAAACCCTCACCCCACAACCAATTCTCATTAGAACCATAGATGAGCATCAATATTTGTAGACAAAAGAGGTTTTCTTAGTGGGAAATGCCCATTACAACACAGACCTCACTGTCCGAGTTCCTGACTTAGTCGTTGTGTCAGACCCTTGATAAGACAAGCTAGTGGCTGACACCTGCTTATAGCTTGGCATCCGTTTGCCTGGTGACTCTGGTGTACGTAGTCCCAGGCCAGCTTGCAGCTCTTTGGCTTACATAAGAATGCTAACATGTTAAAACTGCTCCCTCAGGTTGTCAAGTCCTCTGAAGTGCCATAGGCCCCTTTCCAGCCCATGTCCCTAGCTCATTCTCACCAGGTTCACTCTGGTCCACACATGTTCATCTAGTCTATTACTAAGGCACCCCAGAGAACTGTAAGGTAGATAAGGTCCTGCTCCTCAAGGAGGTTTTCCTAGAGAAACAGCAAACCAGAGAATGGATAATCTAATAACCAATTATGATAAATACTGTGAAGGAAATAAACAGTACACAATGAAAGAGAATGCCCATGAAAGATGTGTATGGAAAAGATCCACTTGCCCTTCGTTTCTTTACAGAATTCTTCACAGCTCTTTGCATGCTTTTGGTGCTAGGCTCTCGAGATTTGTTTTCTTCTTTCTGTTTCTATGACAGAGAAACCTTCAGACCAAGTAATAAAGGCGGCTGCCATTCTCTCAATCCCTTTCCTTATCTAGGAGCTTTCCTCATTTATCTTTGTCTTAACTAGTATTTTTCTTGCTTTGTGTGGCAATTAAATGACTGGTCTTATGCTAACCTCCTCCAACCAGATCTGTGTTTAGGAGAAGCAAGAGAAGACCCCCCCTGCTAGAAGGCACGCTGGTTAGAAAAGGAGAATTTTGGAGAATTCTCCTCATTTCCATGTTGACAAAACAACAACTTCATAAACATTTTATTTCTAAGCTAAGTGAATAATGCAACATTATTAGAGAAAAGACAGTTCCTGATTTGGCATTTATACACATATTGCATTCTTTGTATCACATGTTTTTTTTTTTTGCCACAACACCAAAGGCATGCTTTATAAACATAGTTATCAGCATCTTTCAATGTATAACAGAAGGCAAGTTATGTTCTTAAACCTCATCATCATTTGGATTTGAGGGCATTTTCTTCAGCACTGAGCATTTGCAATATTCTTCCTGTTTCCTCCCTACCCTCTCAGGCATGTGAATGCTAGGCTGTGCATGCTCCACATGTAACCAAAGTCCAGGATGTGCGCCAAACTCTTCACGTCTCAGCTGCCATGTTTTCTCTCGGAATGAATTGATACTTGCCTCATTTCCAAGCTGGCCTGCTGTCTGCCGTGATGGAAATCTGTGACCACAATCTTGGTGGGGCTTCCCAGAATCCAAGCTGTGCTGATCTAAGTTATGAGGCTGAAAGGAGTTTGTGGGCTTGGCAAGGTGACATTTTATTTTAATATGTTAGCAGTGTTTATAAAGGCACATTTAATACCTTTTTACAACATTTTAAAATCAAGAAAATTACTTGGTAATAAAATATGTCTTCCAGGAAAATTGTTTTGAAAGTTGTAGACCAACATTCTCAAAAGCAAATAATTAGCTTCGTAGATTAATACACATTGATGGCTCTGAAAGCAAGCCTTTGCTAACAGCTCCAGTTCCCACCTTGCTTTTCTCAGGCTATTATTCTATATGGTTTCTTTGTTTTTTTTTATTCTCTTCCTGCTTCGTGTGTGTGTGTGTGTGTGTGTGTTGTGTGTGTGCGCGCACGCGCGTGCGTGCATGCGTGCAGTGCGTGTCCAATTTTAGCTAATGAGTCTGCTTTATTAGAGTACAGTTTTCTGAAATCCCCAGACTCCTTTATTTCTCAGGTTTTTATTAGGGATTTCAGAATCTTATATTAAAAGCTGAAAATGAAGAGACTGTCTTTTATGTCCACCACATGAACTGAAGTGGTTGAAGTAAGATGCAGCGATACTAAGTAGTCCAGCAGAAAGGCAGGACATAAGAAAGAGATAGAGACAAAGCAGACAGTGGCAAAAAGCAGGTGCAGATGGATACTCCAGACATAGCCAGTTGGCCAGGTTCCTTAGGGAAGAGCAGCTGAGTCAGGAGGATTGAAGAAAGCCCTGGAGCTTCACTAGCTGGGAATAGAAGGGAGGCTCTCTCCATCACCCTGTGGGTAATTAGAATGAGGTTCAACTGAGGAGTTTTGCTTCTAACAACTACCTTAGGAACAGCTTCTATATCTCCTAGGCGCTCACGTGTTAGACTGGTTTCCTGGCACCTGTAGGGGAGCCTGAACCAATGCTGTCTCCTGAATACCATCATAATAGTTCATTAAGTCCTTTAAGAGGATAAGCCACTAAGAGGTGACTATTTGCATTTGTTTTTCTAAGGAGTTTAGAAAACTTTAGCAATATTCTTTGCCTGGAATTACTTCCTTGTGGAAAAATGTCACATGTTCCCATCTGAATACAGAGACTGCTTGCAAAAGCACACTCCTTTCTTGCTTTCTCAAGGTGATAAACAATAGTTGATGAACTGCAATCTCTCTCGAATTACAGAAGCTCTCTGTTAACCCAGGGGAATTTTAAAAGATTTTTAAAACTGTCTCTTAACTCTATTTTTCTTCCCCAGGTAAATAGATAAGTAGAATTACCTGACAATCAGAACAAATGCTTCCTGTGATCTTTGGGAAGTGTTGGATCCTGACTACATTGAACCTTCAGCTGATTATAGCAGGTGCCAGACATTCCTCTGCCAAAAGCTTTTGTCTATACTGCAAACTTTGCCTTGAAAGGTTCTCCAGTGAGCAAATACCTGTGTTTCCCTGGTTATCTGATAGGTAAGCACCTGCTTAGACTCCCGGGGACATCATTCCCGAAAACAACCCTTCTTTTGTCATTGGAGACTAAGTGTTCTTCCTGCTCCTTGAGGAGCAAGCCTGTGGATCCTGTCTCATCTACTGAGTCAGAACACCTACCTGCATTTGGAGAGATCATGCCTTTATTAGAAAGACCTTAACTCCTCAGAGCTGGTAGTGTTTTATTATATTTATAGTTCTCGTCCTTAGATCACCAAGGGCAGGTAAGGAGTGGATTGGGCTGGAGGGGCATTCATGATTATTTACTGCAAATCAGTGATCTGTATTTTCTGAGACCTATATTCCCTTAGGACATCATTTCATCTTTCAGAGTTTTATATTCTCAATGATTTGAACAGTAAGGATGACTTTGTCTAAACCATATAGCCAAATATAAAATTCCAAAATTTCCAGTGAATCTGAAATTATTGTTGCTCTCAAATTCTCCAAACACTTTTCATATGTGCCTAATTTATATTGACTATTTTCTTAAATGTTGGTTTCCAAGTTGTAATTTGTTAGCAATTTAAGCACACAAAATATACATGAACATGTTTTCAACTCTTACTAGATGCATTAGTTCTTTTGCACATCCATTGAAGTGTCCACTGAAAGAGATTCTAGCAGACATTTGAGATAAAAGTAGTGAGTTTGAGCCTGGCATGGTGGTGCATGCCTTTAATCCCAGCACTTGGGCGCAGAGGCAGGTGGATCTCTGTGAGTTCAAAGCCAGCCTGTCTACAGAAGAGTTCCAGGACAGCTGGGGCTATAGGGGAGCCCTGTCTCAAAAAGACAAAAAGCAAAAAGAAAAAAAAAAAAAAAAGTAGTGAGTTTGAAACTACAAAATGAATTAAAACATATGGGAAAAGTTGGTTATTTGGGGTGCTATTTTCTAACCAAAACCTTATTTAACCATTTTATTTCTCAAAGCATAAAATCAATGTTCTTTACTGCTCCTATCCCATCTCTTGGGTATTTTATGTTGATTTCCTAAAACTCTTCAGCATGAAATTGTTGGTGATTCTCTGGGTAGTGTGGCAATGAATATAGTGGTATGGGCATATGAATAGTGGCCTGTTTTAGATACTTAACCAGACTGTGGGATACTCTCAGATGTTACATGACAAAATGGAAAATATACAAATTTTATGTATGGGGTCTGTCCATCATGGAATATTATAAGTGTTTACTCTTTCAGTACTTCTATACAACATGAAATTCTGTAGTGCTAAAGAAACAAAACTTTAAAGAGAAATATTTGTGATACTAGCTAATTTATATAAAAGAATACATGATTACTTTAACCTGAGTCTAACCATGAAGAATACATGAACTGAATTTTCTCAAAACATAAGAGGAGGCAAGGGCAATATTATAGAGTAGATATCAGCAGCCTTTTCTGTAAAAGATAGGTTCAATTATCGCAATGTTTAGGTAGCAAGTTTTTATTGCGTTTTATTCTTTGTTTTCTGTTTGCTGTTCTTGTAGTTTGTTTTTTAAACTCCTGAAGAATTTGCAAAGCCTTCTTAGCTTGAGAATAGGAAGGAACAGCATAGCACCATCCTTGGCCTATAGTTTGATGATAGTTTGATGATCCTTGTTCTATGAGAAGACAGAGCAATACAACCAGCAAATCAAGTTGGTGGAGCTTATTATGTAGTTGAAAGGCTTACAGAAAAAAAAACTGCATCTTAAAACCGAACATTCTACAAAGATTGATCAACTGACAGAACCTCAGTGATTGTGGAGAGTGTGGGACGTTGTAGGTCCAGAGCCTAGTTATTAAATCTTGTGCCATCTGTAGCCCCCTCCATAGCCACTCGTTGTTAATCTTTACTGCTGATTTAAATCCTGTGACTAATAGATGAAAACCTTTTGGAATGTATTAACTTCGCAGAGCACCATTTCGACCAGCCATTAAGGCTGAGTGTCATCAGATACCATCTGAGGCCTATATGCTAGATTTCTCCTTTGCTTATAACATCTATTCAGTGTTCCACACCAATGTATTTGAAAGTGTTTTGATTTATGCCTTTTCTAAAACAAAAAGAAGAAAAGAACAAAGTTACTATAAAAGCTTCATGAAACTGTTACCATGTTGGAACATGGGTTTGTTAACTGAAACCATGTTCCTGGCCATGGTATATCATATTTTGGTTCCAGAATAAAACTATCTTTTATCCCTTTGAGGTGAGAGGTATACTTTTGCATTGAAATTACCATTCTTTGGGGCTGGAGAGATGGCCTAGCAGTTAAGGCACCGACTGCTCTTGCAGAGGACCTGGGTTCGTCCCCACGCCTACAGGGAGGCTGAGAACCATCTTTAACTCCAGTTCCAGGGGAATCTGACCCCTTTTCGACCTCTGTGGCATTGCACGACACAGTGGCACAAAACTACTATGTACATACACATAACAAAAAAACAAAAAAAAGAAATTACATTCTTGCGGGTGTGTGGGCACATGCCTTTAATACTAGCACTTGGGAGGCAGAGGCAGGCAATCTTGTAAGTTCAAGGCCAGCCTGGTCTCCACGAGCGAGTTCTAGGACAAGCTGGGGCTTACAAGAGACCCTGTTTGAAGAGCTAAAAAAAAAAAGAAAATTACATCTTTATTGAAAAGTCAAACAATTACTAAGCTATATGGGAAATAACAGGGCAAATTTAAATGTGGTCTGTGTATTGGAAGATACCTCCTGGTGTTGAGCTTACACTGGAAAGCATCTTTCTTTGGTGATACTTTCTGAATTGAAGCATCATGATGTTCAACTTGATTTCAAATTTTATAGGGAAATAGAATAAAAGAACTGGATTATGAGAATTTTTAATGCATGTTACATTTATGTATTTATTTATTTGGGTATGTGGCATGCACACACATGGAGGTCAGAGGTGATTACAGGAGTTAATTCAGTTCCTTCCTTCTACCCTGTGGGTAGAGGGGCTTGAACTTAGGTTGTCAGGCTTGGCTGCAGGCAGGACCCTTTCCTGATGCTGACATATCTTGCTGGTTCTCAAATGGGTGTTCTTAAAGGACTGAGTGCAAGTACGTCGAATTTACTCTTTCTTTTGCAAATATATTTGGAAGATGAAAGATCCTAAAACTCAACTACCAGATTCCACTCAGGAATGAATAAAATCAAACCTGCACTACCGTCCAGATTTAACATATTGGTATTTTAAGATTCGAGTCATATGAAAGTACTCAGAAAAGGAAAACTGATTAGCTTTAGAGGCAAAAGGAGATATTAAGGGAAGTGAGGAATAATTAGTTTATGTGGCTCAAACAAGAATATGAGCTCTTTAAAGCACCATGGTAACTGTTACTTAGATCTGTTCATTTTCCAAAAAGGAAAACAGGCTTTATTCTTTGCCCAGAGTTATCAAACATTTAGTGTAAAAGTAGGAAACTACACACAGTGCATTTTCCTTTCTTGCAGTGCTACAACTGCTTAGTAAATCCCCATATTATATTTTTAGTCAAGCCCTCATTTACCTTAATTTGTCAGGTTAGATTTCCTACCAATCCTTTCAATCATGACAAAATGTTGAATGATTCATTTTCAATTGGGTGGGTTTTTTTTTGTGTTGATAAAAACAATAATAAGAAGTTGAATTATTTACTAATTTGCTGAAAGCTATCTAGTAAGCTCAGGCGGTGTGTGCAAACATTTGGTGTGTGTGTGCCCTTAAATATCCAGCCATTTGCCTTTCTAAACAAAATACAAACAAATCAACCTCAGTAGTCATTCGGTTGTTGAGGACAAAAGGAAATACCTTTTTTTTTTTTTATTTGTTTGTTGATAATTTATATTGGAAAGTACAAAAGTATGCAGAACTGAGATCTGTTGACCAAGGTCGATATTCCTTTATCTTGGAATGGCTCCTTCCCTATCAGAACAGTTTCCCCTTATGTTCTCATAAGAGGGCAGGGAACACGATGGCCTTGGGAGGATGAGTCAATGGAGCACATTCAAAGCTAAGAGGAGTGGGTGGTCAGATACCAGTCGGAGGAACTCCAGAGGTATAAGGCACAGACAGTTCACGGCAACAGGAGACTATGAGCAGAGAGGATGAGTGGAGGACGCTTCCTTCTCTCTAGTGACCACAGGAAGAAGAGTTTCATGATGATTGACTTTGAAAAAGAGAGTGATGAACCCAGGTGCTTTGAAGATGCCATGTGCTTGACAGAGATGAATTCTTTCCCATTTTTTAGTCAAAATTACTCCATTAAGAAAAAGAATTGCTAGGATGTGTATGTTGATAATACCATCAAGTCCCTAATAGCTGGAATTGTTGAAGTGCCAATTAGCTTATAGTGGAGTCTGACATCCAAGGACTTCTCTATTAAAAACAGGTCGCTCTGTGGTCTGTTCTGCAGATGGCTTTGATGTCTTCACAGAAATGTGTCTTTTCAATGTAAAAAGAATGGAGCAGTGGTTGCCCATAGCTGCCTTCCTCGTGAGAATGTGCTGGAATATTTTATTGTTGGGTTGGCATTGAAGTCTGCTGTGAAATGATTTTTATGAATGCTATTTCCTGGGCGGCTCAGAGAACTGAGAATTGCATGTCATGGGGCCGTGATCCCAGGGAGCAGAAATCAAATAAATAAAAGGCTTGGGGAATTATGGTCTATGGGATATATTTTCTTCTCAAAATGAGTCCATAGTTCACTTTGATGGTGAGTTTAAATGGATCATACAAGAGCAGAAAAATACATCTATCTTTAAGTGGTAACAAAGTTCCATTTAAGAATTTTCCTCATAAAAATAATATCCGAGGTCTAAGATTCAAGAGAAAAAAATAAGAAAGAAAAGAGAATCTTTCCTACGGTTGAAAGAAGTGGCTTGATACATAGCTTTTCAAGCTTTTGATCTCAGGATATTCATTTCTGAGAAATGGGAAAGGGTAATTTAGAATTGACTTTCCATAAGGATATATGTTTGAGGGTTCTTTTCCAATAGCCATATTAAAAAGGGTTTATCTTTCAGGAGAAACAGGCCATTTCAAGGAGGAAGAGCCAAAAATAGGTCGTCTACAGCTGTAGACACAAAACGGGCTCTAACTGGAAACAGAATGGTAAAACTCCTGGCTGTGTTCTGAGTCAGTGCGGTCATTTCCCTAGTAGAATGATTTGATTCCCTCATAGTTCCAACAGAAATTCCAACCAAACGCTCCACAGATCCAGCTCAAGGTGATGTTATCATTATGACCCAAGTAATTTGGGGGAACTTTTTTTTTTTTTTGAAATTAGGTTGTACTATGTAGCCCTGGCTGACCTGGGAATTCACTATGTATACCAGGCTGGGTATATTCACACTTTCTGAATGCTGGATTAAAGGCATGTGCACCACACAGGGTTTGAGCCAAGTAATCTCAAGGAGCTAAATTGTAGAATACAACTAGAGAGGAATGATAAACAAAACCTTCTTACTCAATCAGGTGACCCACACACCCTCAGCTACTCCTGTTCTGCAAACTACCAGGTTGCTTATTCCACCTCATTGTTTATTCAGTGATTGGGATGCCATGAGAAGGACAAGTAAAACCCACTTACATAATGGGACCATTTGTACTCATGAACAGAACCCTTCAGATTGGAATCTCGACATAATCAGTGTAACATTCTTCAATCCATAGTTAAAACTAGAGTTTTTCCCACCAGAGTGTGAAGAGAGTCAAATGATCTATTTCATTAAAGAACACTCAAATATCTTGTTCAGAGTTCAGGAAATGTAATCGGTACCAAACACTGAACAGTCTCCTATGTAAGTTTTCAAAGGTCTTTGATTATTTGGTTTCTGTCTGAATGGGTAGTTTTTTCTAAAAGTCTGCTGTTGAAATGAGGTGAATAATAGTAAACGTAAACATTGCATGTGATAATGCCGAATATGATATTTAAGTGAATCAGGGCTACTGTGGCAGAGATAGTAAACGATGGCAGTACTGAAATAGACAGATTAATGTAATTCTTAACATCCTTTTAAAGAAGAAAGTCCTATAGAATACATTCTAAATTCAGATTGTGGGTCTCTGAACAGAATACAATGTTCCCACCCTCAAAAATAAGAATAAAAAATGACTACTTTAAAATGACCCTCGAAGACACAACAAAAAAAATGTCTCCTCAGCCCCCTTGCTGCCACCATCTCGTGTAGGATGTGGTTCCCATTAAAAGTGAGGTCAACTGGCGTGGTGGCAAACTCACTCCTTTAATCTCAGCACTGGGGAGGCAGTAAGCAGGTAGATCTCTGTGAGTTCAAGGCTGGCCTAGTCTACAGTCTCCAGGTCAGCTGGAGCACAGGGAGACCCTGTCTTCAAAAACCACCAAAAAAAAAAAAAAAAAAGAAAGTTAGGCTAAGCAGGTGCCCAATGCTAATGCTAATTCTTCCTACTAATCTGAACCAACTACCACAGTGGCATTGTACTTTAAACAAGAGATGAGATGGCTGCTCTTTTCTTTGTGACCATCTGGTAGTGATCACATTTTAAATGTAAGTGGGGGGGCTGGAGAGATAGCCTAGCGGTTAAGAGCACTGACTGCTCTTGCAGAGGACCTGGGTTCCATCCCCAGCACCCACATGGCAGCTGAGAACCATCTGTAACTCCAATTCCAGGAGAACTCCAGTTCCAGGGGAATCCGACGCCCTCTTCTGACCTCCACGGCATTGCACGACACCGGTACACAAACCTACATGCAGACAGTACATTCATACACATAAAAAATAAATAAAATTAAAAAAAATGTAAATGGCCCCTGTGTCAGAGCTGTTTTGAGCTGACAAGGAATTTTTAGGGTCTCTTATAATTCTTTTGGCTATGACTAGGGGTCCAGCCTTCTTTAATTTTGGGCTCTTCTCTCACTGGGTCAGTTTTAGAAGTGGAAAGACTTTGGTCAACTTGTCAACAAGGGTTCTTCAAAAGATGTTTAAGGTAGCTAGGATGGCTGAGTCTGTCTTCTACTTTTAACTTGATGAACTGAGCTCATTTAGAAAATATATTCGAGGCTAGAAACAACAACAACTTCCCTCTGAGTCAGAGATGAATACAACTGATGCTAAGAAATGTTCTCCTTGTTTGACTTGGTCATTTTCAAAGATCCAGAGAATCAACTATGTCACAAACATATTTAAAGGAGTCACAACTATGTCATAAACATATTTAAGTCATTATGCCAGTCATCTTCCTGTCTCTCCAGTTCACAGCTGAGCAAAACTATGATACCAGGTTAGAGAGGTATTGTAATAGTTCCCCCAAAGATCCACTGAGTGAGCATGATAATGTATATGAAATTACATTTATTAATGGAGTAGCATTATGTGTTCATACATGTATATGTTGTACAAAGTATATTTAAAACAGCTTAAACATACATTTTCTCAAACACTCGCCCTAACAATAATATATTCTGACTTTTGCTATAGATAAGTTTTCCCCAAAATACTATAACTCAAACTTACATCTCACTCAAGTGTCTTCCACTCTCTTATCCCATTACCTAGGTGTAAAGCTTCCCTTCCTTGTTTCATTTTAAAGTGATCAGAATATACAGTTCACAAAAGAATGCAGCAGAGAATTAAGGGCTTGACTCTGACTCTTTTCTTGTCTTCTACATCTACTCAGTCAAGGGTGAGATTATCAATTCTGCCTCCTAAGAGTCTCTGGAATCCATCCTTTGCTCTCCATTCTCATTGGGCTGTTTAATCCAGGTCTCAAACACTATTGGGGTAGACTTTTGCAGTAGCCCTGTTACCTGCATGCTTACATACTTTGAATTTCCCTCCTAACACAGTTCATTTTCCAAAACCGCAGAGCTAATAATCAAAGTTTTCTAATGAGATCACTCTCATGTTTTTCTTCATGATTATAGAAAAATAAACTTATAGTTCAGCAAGATGGCTCAGCAGGTAAAGAGGCTTGCTGCCAACACTGATGACCTGAGTTTGATCCCAGAGACTGACAGTGAAAGGAGCTAACTTACTTCTAGAATTTGTCCCCTGATCACCCCACATGTCCCCTGGTATGCATGAGCCCCACCAAACTCCACCTCCCTGACACCTAGACACACACACACACAAAGACACACACACAGACACACAGACACACACACACACACACAAACACATAGACACACAGACACAAATAAACATAATTTAAAACTTTTTAAAAAAGAAAATAAAATCTTAATTTTTGAATTTTGTTTTGGAGAAGATAATCTTGCTAAGTTGTACAGGCTGTCTTTGAATTCGTAATCATCCTGCCTCAGACAACTGAGTGCTATGTCCCCATGT
Organism: Rhizomys pruinosus; assembly: GCA_009823505.1. Lineage (NCBI taxonomy): Eukaryota > Metazoa > Chordata > Mammalia > Rodentia > Spalacidae > Rhizomys > Rhizomys pruinosus. The sequence goes on from VZQC01014462.1 coordinate 1,311,385, forward strand.
CATGCAAACCTCAACTTTTATGCAAGTTACTTAGTTGTTTGCATTTTTTTTTTTTTTTTTTTTTTTGGTTTTTCGAGACAGGGTCTCCCTGTAGCCCCAGCTGTCCTGGAACTCACTCTGTAGACCAGGCTGGCCTTGAACTCACAAAGATCCACCTGCCCCTGCCTCCAGAGTGCTAGGATTAGAGGTGTGCGCCACCATGCCTGGCGGCTCTTGTTTGCATTTAAAAAAAAAAAAATCTGTCTTCAGCTCTCAGTCCTCATCATCTTCAACTTACTTAGCTTCTGGCCTCTGAGCCCATTCCTGACACTCCTGTTGTGCTAGGCAGTGCACCTGTTTCTCACTGGATGAAGAAGCACAGACTCTCTTCAGGAGGTCGGAATTGTGTCAGGAATAACATTTCAGTCCAATTCTCCTGCGATACCAAGGACGCTGGCATGGGGACCACTCTCTGAGAATTGCTTCTCTAAATAAGCTGGCTTTTCTACTGAGTCAAACTTTGAATTGAGCCTCATATTACTTTCTTTTTCATTTTTGCTAGACTCTCTCTTTCCTAAGGTTGAACATACATGTTCTTCTCAATATGCAAGCAGTATTTACAGTCCAGAAAGCTGAAGTCTGTTCATTTTTGTAGCTTCTTCCTTTGATCTCTGTAAGGATATGTTGTGTTTCTTTTTATATTCTCAGACTTAGCATAGTGAAGAGGAAGTTATTTTCCTCGGATAAATGAATGAAAATTGACAGTATTATACCTATATTCTTCACTTGGTCATTTTCCACATGTATAATTGTCCACCCATCTGTTAACATTAAAAGCTTTGGATACATGTATTTCAGTAACCTTTTGATGACATTTCACAGCTCTTAGCAATTCATCAAAGGGAATTTTAAAGCAACTCTAATCTTACATTCCAATGAACAAAAGAAACATATATGACAGATAGTTAGGAATCAGTGTGATGAACAATACAGCATGAAACAAAAGACTTTACAATGATTCTGAGAGTTTTATGGACCCCTGTCTAATATTATTTCTTAGATCAATGTATGGGTACTGGAGGAGAACATATTAGTGAACTAGATAGCATCAGGCAATGAACATGCAGTCAAAACACTACTGGAGTTTTTAGGGTCAAATCCTGGGCTCTGGTAGTCCCTAGGCTGGTCATTTATTCCCAATATGCCAATTAAAGGGACAAGCCATAGTGAAAAGCAGAGAAAAGAGATTTATCTAATGTAGGCACAGTAGGGAAAGTTGAGAAAAGAAGCAGAGAGGGGCAGTGGATCCCAAACCCCCAAGTGTGTCTTTGGGATTCTGAGATGAGGTTTAGGTTTAAAGGGAGCGCTAGAGGTATACGTAAGTCTAGGAGTCCTGCCTGTCTCTGACCCAGCATTATCTCAGCTCTAATCTCTCCCATAGGTTAGTTGAGTAAGTTGTCAGAACTATATGAAATCTCTTTCTGGTAGACAAATTCTTCCTGTGGCTGTAACCAGAGCTTCAGCTTTTCTCTTCCTCAAGCATGGGATTCAGAGGGAAATTTTACTTCTTTAGGTCCATTGTTTCAAGAGTCTGATAGCTGAAGGGAGGATCACAGGTGTATCTTTAGAGTATCTGTTCTCTTGACAGAGTGCTGATAAGATGGGGTGTGGGATTTGTTGACTGAGCTGTTTCACCATCAACTGGTTGGTCTGTCACTGTGCCCACACAATCTACAGGGCATCCATATCTCCATGCAAGGAAGAAAATGACTCTTTTGCTGCCTTTAGCTCATGCTTCAAAGTCACTGATTAAACCACCTAAATACCAGCTAGGAGGTTGAAGAAAAACTTCTCTATTTCTAATTGATTGTACACTTAACTGGAGCTCCTGTTTAGATTTATAGGCCATTCTCAGCATAAAGATCAAGGCTCAGAGCTGCGAGAGGCACAAGTTCACAGCATGCTGATTGGTCCAGTGAAGTTGGAGGGGGGTGGGTATGGGAGAGAGGACTGGACAGGAAACCTGGTCCCATAGTGTAAAGGGCTTGAATGTCATGTCAAGGAGTCTAAATTTGATTTTGATATTTTTTCAAGCATTTGGGAGCCACTGACCTAATTCCAGATTGGAAATTACAGAAACAGAAGCAGAGAGACTCATTATGTTGCCACTGCAAAAGGTTGGAACCTGAGCCAAGCTGGGCCATTGAGGATGGTGAAGGCTATTTGAGAGAAAGAATTTCTAAGATTTAATGACTATATTAATCGGGAGTTTAATCAGGAAAAAAGAGTTGGTAAGGTCTTTCTCTCTCTTTGACTTTCTCTCTTTTCTTTTCCTGTGTGCATTCATTCTAAGGAAAGGGGCTCATTCTCTGATGAAGCTTAAGGAAATCAAAATGTGCAGAGGAACCAGTCTCTTGCCCCTCAAGTCTGAAGATTGGCTATTAGAAGCATTCTTTCCTGTCCTAGGGGAAGCCTGCCTTTTAAAATGGATGAATGGAAATAGCACTTTCATGTAGCACTTCTCCTCTACACAAAGTCTACCAAAACACAGAAACATCTAAGCACAGAGGTGGCTGGTCGAGCTAACATATAAAACTGATGATTACATTGAACAACCAGATGGAGTCACAGGAGGAGAAATACAAGATGAATGGCCGTATAGCTTTTATCTTAGATGGCTGAGGAAATGATGGTCCTTTTTAACTGAGATAGTGTGCTGGTTAGTTTTAATTGTCAACTTGACACAACCTAGAATCCATTAGGAAGAGAGTCTTAATGAGGAATTATCTAGAGCAGATTGCCCTGTGGGCATCTCTGTGTGTGATTGTCTGGATTGCTAGTTGATGTAGGAAGCCCCTGCCCATTATAGGCGACAGCAGTTCTTGGTCAGGGGGTCTGAATGGTGGAAGAGGAGGAAAACCTCCCGAGTACAAGCAACAGGAAGCAAGCGTGTGAGGATGCCTATCTATCCTCTTTCTGCTCTTGACCATGGATGAGATGCTTTAAGTTCCTGTCTTGGTTGCCTGAAACGATGGACTATATCTTGGAATACTAAGCTGAACAAACCCTTACTCCCTATGTTGCTTTTGGTCATGGTACCATATCACGGTATCAGAAATTAAACTGGAACGGAGAGGGATTCTAGGGGAAGGGGGCAAACTTTGATTTGAAGAGAGACATTTTTTCATTATTTAAGAACTATTTATATATGATTAACTTTAAAGCAAGAGTTAAGCAAAATATTTCTTCTTTGCAGTGTGTTATTGAGAGGAGGTAAATAAAAGGAGAGAGACCATTATGTTGTGATTCTGCATCTATTTCAGAATCAGTGACAGTGTTGTTCTATAACATAAGCCAGGTATTTAGCTTTTGTAATCTGATCTATAAAATGAGCTACTCTTTAAAAAAAAATGCATCATTCACTGTTTGGTTTTTGTTTGTTTGTTTGTTTGTTTGTGAGGGGATGGGAATGTTCATGGGATGTTGGGGAAGGAACTTCAGGAGTCAGTTCTCTCTGTCTACCATGTGTGTTCTGGGCATCAAGCTCAGGTCACCAGGCTTTGGGGGGACACTATTATCCACTGAGCCGTTTCACCAGTCCTACAGGACGTTTTCTGAGAAATATACCTCTTTCCTAAATGACACATAGTAGTGCATAAGGAAAATATTCCAGGATCCTTGTCTATGTTTTTGCTTTGTTGATTACTGCAACAAATGAGGAACACTAAACAAATACCAGACTGATTTTTCCCTGGTGCACCAGCATTCTCTGGAGACGTTGTTGCTGGGAGGGTACTCAGTGACACTGTCTTCTGCTACAGTATGCTAAATGGCTCCATGGTGGCTTGACAGAGATAATGAAGCCCCCAAAGGACCTGTGTTAGAACCAGAGAATAAGTCAGGCACTGGTCTCATTATAGTCCATTATTCTCTATGTAAACAATGTTTAAAAGATCTAGTAATGCCTGGACAGGATTTCATTAAAGTTCATAGAGGTCATTAATAAGTTTCTCATTTAGAAAAGAAGTTCAAGCCCCTTTAAAATAGTTTAATTACAACTGATAAAATTACACATTAATATTCTTGTTCATATACATAAGCATATTTAATCACAATGATAGTAGATTTTACCAGTTGATGCAGTAATTGAGCATAGTTTGGTTATTCATTCATGAACAGATATACTGTGGACGTCTCCAAACCAAATGTGGTACTCCAAATGTAGAGGAGAGAACTATTGCCCATGGGCCAAATCTGTTTCCCTGGTTGTTTTTCAAACAAAGGTTTCTTCAAACACTGCCTGATTCTGCTACTTCATAACCCTGCTAACATTGCTGTCCACTCTCAGCACTGAGCAGTTAACACTGAAAGAGGCCATATGGTCTGCCAAGCTTTTCTAGGAAAGTAGACTGATCTGTGTTCTATACTTAGCCTCATACCGGTTTGAAAAACTGAAATGCTCTAAAGGCCATGCAGGAAGAGCAACTGTAAATGTTTTAAGCAGATCACATGGACAGAAGGCTTGTGGGAGTCACAAAACAAAAGTTTGAATAGCCTAAGGAGAATGTAGCTGAGAATTCACTCCAATGTGTTTTTGCCAGAGAAACACAAGACCAAATCCCTATGTGCTGCTTTTTGTAAATTTGGAACCAACCCAGGGTTCCTATTTTTGAATCAAAATTTCAAGTTCTATGTCATTTTCAGAATATCCAAAGAGGTCTGACTATTGCTTCACCAATTTTACCTTAGATAGTAATGACATATCTTTTTTTTTTTTTTTTTTTTTTGGTCTTTTCGAGACAGAGTCTCCCTGTAGCTGTAGTCCCAGCTGTCCTGGAACTCACTCTGTAGACCAGGCTGGCCTTGAACTCACAAAGATCCACCTGCCTCTGCCTCCCAAGTGCTAGGATTAAAGGCGAGCGCCACCACGCCCGGCAGTAATGACATATCTTTTGAAATGATAGATAATAAGTGAATTGAAGAAAGGGCACAGCTGACTCTGATTTTACAGATGTTTGTTTGTCTCTATGCACAGGCCTCAGTGGACAGATTGAATCTGTGTGATACAAAGAATGACAGACAATGTGGAAGGAAAAAAAGCACCAGGCGCATCCATCAATTTCAATATAAACCTCATCACTTCCAAGGGACTGCTGTCTGGAGAGAGGAGGACAGAGACATGGTGATACCTCCAGGAGGCTAAGCAACAAAAAGAGGTAGAAAAAAATACTCACATTTACCTGAGCTGCCAAATCACAGCAGATGGTTAGATCTGAAGGGAAATAAACATTAAGGCCTGGAGAGTAAGCAATTCATCCTGTCAGCTTTCAACGGCTTGTGCATTTGAAAGATCAGCCCAAGAACTAGATAGAAACTGTACTGCAGCGATGTTTGACAACAATCAAGCCTGTCTATCAGATGGATGATGGAACCTATGGAGGGGAGTGAGGGCCTTCAGCAATGGGAAGCATGCTTCCAAAGTAGATGGCGTTAAAGAGCAGGTGTGAGTAGATGGAACAACACAGGGCATGTTAAAATCAAACACAAATTGGCAGACAAACGAAGAGATAACTCTCTTCAGATAGGGTATAGAAGAGTGAGATTGACTTGGCTGAAGAAAGCATCTTTAGTAACTGGATTGGTATTTCTGAATTTGGAGTTCCTAATGCTATGGGCATCTCAAGTCACAGCCTGTAGCAGTGGTGGGAGACAGCAGTTCTGACAGTCGGTGCTGCAGGATGACTTTGAGAGAGTGCCCCACCCCTAGATGCCACCTCCCTTTCATTACACCTTTGCTAATTGATTCCTTTTCTTTTTTTGTGTGATTAAAATAATTGTAATTGAAAAAATAAATAAAATATTCACCCACAGATTAGTGAAATTCATATGATACAAACATTATGGAATATTATACTCTTTAAAAGAATAAGAGACAAATCTACATGCTGCTATAGAGTAACCTCCAGGATCTCACCCTGTGCCAGAGATTGACCTTGAACTCAAGGCAGCCTTCTTGCTTTCACCTTCCTAGTATAGGGATGACAGGCACGAGCCACCACACCCAGCATCTAAGATATTTTGTTAGGAGAAAGATTAAAGCTATACAATACTGTAGTTTACCTGAGAATGTACAAGAGAGTTTTAAAGACAAAAGACTAAACTAAAAGTCATGCATATGGACAGAAGAGCATACAGTTTCTCTAAATATTCCTTGACTGACACTTAATCTTTATTATTATTATTATTATTATTATTATTATTATTATTGTTTATTTTTAAGGGATTCTACAATATAATAACACAGTTGTTTTCAGATAACATTGATGTTGCTCAGTTTGCCGTACAATTAGGTAATTGGTGCATTTTGCAAGTATCTATGTCCAAATTTTGAACAACCCAAGGTTCCCATAGTCCAGTTGGAGAAGCTTGTATGCACAGGCATGTTGATCAGTTAGGAGTCCAGTCTATATTGCTTTAGTCTCATGATTCACCCCATCTCTTCGTAGCCCCTTACATTCTACCACGCCTCCTCTTCCGCAATTTGTTCCCTGGGCTTTGGGAAAGGGGCACAAGTGGGTGAGAAGAAAACAGTCTACTTTCTTTGGAGTTGTCATTTTGGACTCTAGTCTGTTCAGGTTGTTTCCCTTCATGGGTTGACAGCTTTTCCAGTGATACCTTTTTAGTCATAGTAACAAAGCACAAGCAATTGGATGTACAGGCATTTAAGCAGTACTAATTATTATGTCAAGCTAAGCTGTGAGCATAGACACAGATGCTTGGATGCTAATCCGCAAACTGTGGTTTCTCTATAAAGGGTGACAAGTTCTTATTGTGGCTTATAACATCTCCTAACCACTAGAGGACATAAGCTTGTAGCATCCACTGTGAGTTATTCCTCCAAGGAGAGAGCTAATAGCCAATTAGATTTGGGATATATATATAGACACTTGGCTGCCACTGTTGCACAGTATCTCCAGGCTGTTGAGGTGTAGCTGATATTGACGGAGGAGACTTGCTTGTCTCAGGGAGACCAATATTTTGCTGTATTGCTTTAGTGGCCTTTGGTAATGCTCTCTGGCATTTCAGAGGCAAGTTGTACGCTAGCAAGTGACGTCTCATAACATTTTTTCATGCTCACACCAGGTCTTCGACAACAGGGACTTACTGCCTTTCTCCTTGCATATATCCCATTTATAGGCAAAACGCCTTTGTAATTTGAGGGGGGGGGTTGAATCCCCTAGCCAACATCTCCTAGGCAGAATAATTCATTGCTGATGTCAGAGCTTTCCTGTAGTAATATATTTTGCTTAATTACACAGCTTATAAACACTTTACTATTGAATTTGGCTCTAGATAGAGAATTATCCTTTCACAGTTCCTATGCCTAGCAGTCAATTAAAAAAGGGTAGTTATGCAAACAAAAACAAACAAACAAAAAAAGCCGGGTGTGGTGGCACACGCCTTTAATCCTAGCACTCAGGAGGCAGAGGCAGGCAGATCTTTGTGAGTTCAAGGCCAGCCTGGTCTACAGAGTGAGTTCCAGGACAGCTGGGGCTACAGGGAGACCCTGTCTCGAAAAGACAAAAATAAATAAATAAATAAATAAAAAAGGGTAGTTATACCTGTTTTATAAGAAATTACCACTATAACAATTGGCTCTAATTTACAGTTAGGGAATGATTTCATTACCATCATGTTTTTCTTTTTCCTATAAAGGGGAGAGGTAGGAAGGTTTCTCAGTATCTGAAAGGTAAACTTCATTAGAGCCCATTATAAACAGTTAACCCCAATAGTATTCAGAGAGATGTTCAGTGTCTGTGACTCAGGCAGTCTGAGGTTCCTCTTTCTTTAATGTTCAGATGGGTCAGCCTTTCCTTTTCTCATTTAGTTTTTTGTTTTTTTTTAGCATAAGCTTTATTGTTCTTGAGGTCTGGTATTTTTTTTTATTCTTTATTTTTTTCATTTTTTAACAATAAGTAATAATTTATGAGTACAAGCATCCTTCATGTGAAACCAATTTGCAAGCAGTTGTGCCCAAACCCACACAGCCCATGGGTCCCACCATCCAGTTGGGGGTGCTTGTATGTTCAGTCAAGTTGATCAGATGATTATCCAGACTATATTGCTGTAGTTTTGTCATTCACTCCAATCACAGCCCTTACATTCTATCATGCCCCCTCTTCTGCAGATTGTTCCCTAGGCTTAGAAAAGGGACACAGGTGGACAAGAAGCAAAACAGTCTACTTTATCTGGAGCTGTCATTTTGGACTCTTGTCAATTCTGACTGTTTCCTTTCATGGGCTGACAGCTTGTCCATGAATAACCCTTCAATCCTACTAATGAAGCACAAGCAATTAGATATATAGGTATTTAAACAGTACTAATTGTTATGGTAGGTTACTTTGGTATAGACACAGATGTTTGGATGGTATGTTAATCCATGAATTACATTTTTTCTGTAAAATATGACAGGGTCTTACTGTGGCTTCTAACATCTCCTAACCATCAGAGGATGCAAGCTTGTGGCATCAGCCATGGATTATTCCTCCAAGGAGAGAGCTAATAGCCAATTAGATTTGGGATATACAGGCATATGGCTGCCACTGCTGCACAGTATTTCCAGGCAGGTGAGGTGTAGCTGATGCTGATGGAGGAGTCTTGCTTGACTCAGAGAGACCTATATTTGCTTTATTGGTTTAGTGGCCTTTGGAGACACTCTCTGGTATTCCAGAGACCAACTGTACACTTACAAGTGTGGTCTCAATGCGTCTTTCTCATGCTTACATCAGGTTTTTGACAGCAGGGCCTTATCGCCTCTCTTCTTGCAGGTGTCCCAGTTTATAGGCAAGAAGCCTTTGAGGTCTGGTATTTTGAATACAGTGAGATTGATGCTACTACATGAAATCCAGGTGGCTGTCAGGAAATAGGTAGAAGTAGAGTTTAAGAGCTTCACTTTCATCAAGATTGCTTTGTTGCTTTGGAATTTGATGAGGTTGAAATGATTATGTCAACTGATCTGTAATCTATGCTTCTTTCAGTCACATTTTCTTGCATAGCTTCATTGATTTTTGCTGTCATTGAATGAGCTTTCAGCTAACTTGTATCAAGGTCTATATGTTTGGTGCATTTATTGAAATTGGAGCAAAAATTAATGTCCAATAAAAATAAAATTATAATCATAAAGGCAAATAGATGCAATATGAGAGGAACTAAGCAAGAGAAGACAAAGCAACAGTCTATTAGGAGATAATCCAGGGTAGAATGCAAGAGGATCCAGGAGCAAATTTTGATTATACATTTAAAATAGGCTGCAGTAGGAGGTCAAGATGCAGATTGTGACATTATATCTACTTTTATATGCTTCTCATTATGTGCTAGACACTGTCCTTGGTACTGGAATGGCATTGTGACAAGATAGTCTTATCCCTTTAGGGAACAGTATTCTATTAGCAGAGGCTCTCTTTACAGGTATGTGTTTTTTTCACCCTCTTCTTAATAAAATAACCATGCTTACATTTACTTATGACATGGTGTGAGAATTACTGAGAAAACTGTACAAGGCATAGCACAAAGGTCTGTCCAAGTTACTATAATTAACATTTTTCTGTTTCCCAGGCTCTGTGGGTATCGTCTTGCCAATAAATAGAGACAATGCTGCCCTTCCTTTATTTGAAATCTATTTTTTTTTTGCCTAAAGTTTAATTATAATTGAGAAAACACAATTGTTGGATAGTGTTATATATAATATACAATATAAATATTTGAGACGGTCTCCCTGTAACCGCAGCTGGTCTCAAACTCACTATGTAGACATGACTGGGCTCCCTCTCACAGAGACCCTCTTGCCTCTGCCTCTCGAAAGTGGAGATTAAAGGCATGTGCTAGCACACTGCCTGGTTTGTATAATAGTTTTACTACCTCTTTGAGAATTTCATCCATGAATACAATGTATTTTGATCATATTCACACCACAGTCCTCCACCTCCCCTACCTTTATACTCCCTCCCAACTTAATGGGGCTCTGTTTGCTTTAGGTTTTTTTTTTATAGCCTGTGTCCAATCTCTCTTGCCTGGACACTCTGGGATGTGGGGCCACCCACGGGAGCATGGCCTCCCTGCAAGAGGCCACATCCCTAAAGAGAACTGGCTCTCCCTTCCTCAGAAACCACCAACTGTCAACAGCTGCAAAAGTGGGGATTGTGAGCCCCTCCCCAACCATGCCCGAATGGTGATTGGTTTGATCTTGTGCAGTTCTTATGGAGCCAACCATTGCTGCTGTGAGTTCCTGAGTGCAGTCATCGTCATGTCTAGGAGACAGTTTTTTACACTAGACCTCCTCCACCTCTGACACTTCTTTCCCTTTTCCAAGATGTCCCTGAGCCTTAGGAAACGGTTGTGAAATATAAATATATATCTCCCATTTGTGGCAGAGCTCTGTCTAGACACTTAGTCTCTGTACTTTGGCCAGTCGTGAGTTTCTGCATTAGCTACCATCCACTACACAGAGAAACTTCTCAGATGAGTTCTGAAAGATGCACTGATCTACGGTTATAGGACATGAATTTAGAGGACGGCTTGGAACTTTACCCGTTTAGAAAAATAATAGTAGTAGACTTACTCCTGGGGCCTGTGAGCTTTACAACTACCAGTTCTTGGCCAGATACTTGGTACTAGGCATGTGTTTTTTCCTGTAGAGTAGGCCTGAAATGCAATCAGACATTGGTTGGTTACCCCAGTAGCATTTTTGCCCCTCGTACACTTAGGGGCATATCTTGCCATGCCAGTCATTATTGCAGCCCACAGAGTCGGCTGGGTAAGACTATTGATGACTTTCTTTCCCCAACTGCTTGCAGTCCCTTCAAGTACTATGAAAGCTGGCCCAAAAGAAGGAAATATGTTCTGGCCGGTACCAACATGGAGACACGTCCTGTGGCCAATGTATGTGGTATCTTCAGCCACAGAGCCTTGCCATCAAGTTCAGGTGCGTAACCAAGAGCAACGACAGTGGCCTACATTGTTCTGGGGTCTCCAGAACACCTCTGAGCAGTCATTCCAGGGCAGAAACCCACACCTGCTATTGAACTTTTTCTTTGGCGACCTATGGCTTCTGGGAGGGGCATAATCCTCTGTGTTGGGGAACTACAATAAAAATTATATAAATAAATATCATTTAATATTATATATAAAGTTTATAAAATAGTAGATTTTCCTATGACTTTTTCAAATATCCTTGAAGTTAGTTACCCGGGCCCATACTGCGCCCTCCCCTTCCATCCCTCTCCCTCCTTCCTCATAATTCTCCTCTTCCACTTCAAATCACCTGTGTTGAAATTGTGTTTTATTTTTTTTAATTAATTAATTATTATTTTTTTTTTTAGATTTATTTTTGTATGTGTATGAATGTACTGTCTGCATGTAGGTTTGTGCACCCGTGTCGTGCAATGCCGCAGAGGTCAGAAGAGGGTCTCAGATTCCCCTGGAACTGGAGTTCTCCTGGAACTGGAGTTACAGACGGTTCTCAGCTGCCATGTGGGTGCTGGGGATCAAACCCGGGTCCTCTGCAAGAGCGTTGGTGCTCTTAACCACTAGGCCATCTCTCCAGCCCCTGAAATTGTGTTTTAAATCTAGGGCAGAAGTCAATAAACTTTTTTTTTTTTTTGGTCTTTTCGAGACGGGGTCTCCCTGTAGCCCCAGCTGTCCTGGAACTCACTCTGTTGACCAGGCTGGCCTTGAACTCACAAAGATCTGCCTGCCTCTGCCTCCCAAGTGCTAGGATTAAAGGCGTGCGCCACCACACCCGGCCATCAATAAACTTTTTTATAAGGGGTTTAGTATTAAGCTGAGTGTTGTGGCACATACCTGTTACCCTAGCACTTTGGAGCTGGAGGTAGGAGGATCACAAGTTCAAGGCCAGTTTCAGCTCCATAGTGAATTCATGTCTCGCCTTGGCAAAAAGAATCGAATTGCAAGTTGATACTTTGATCTGCAGGGGCCACACAGTCTCTTTCATAGTTATTTGAATCTGTCATCACCATGCAAAAGTATCTGTATCCGTATATGAAGAATTGTGGGTGTTGTGTTCTAATGAAATGTAACAACAGGTAGTAAGCCAAGGCTGGCAGCGCACCTGCTCGGCTTCCAATCTGGTCTAGGACATAAGCCCCAAGCTCTTAAATATCACATTAAGTCTGATTTGAGACCTCATAATTCTCTGTTCTTCTGACACAAAGCTTGATATTTTCCGGTTATATATTTTCTTATCTATCTTTAAAAATTGATGATGTGGTCATGAATTACTCAAGTAATAAAGAGGAATTGAAAGTTGTACAAGAGCCCACTGCAAATACAGACCTAATGTTCCATTCATAAATCCCATTTAGTATATTGTTTAGTACATTGTCTCATGGTTCAAAATTAGGTTTTCAGTCTTGGTAGCAAGCTCCTTTACCTGCTGAGCCCATATACCCATCTTTTTAACAACTGCATATTAACCCATTATACAGATAAACCAGAACTGATTTAATCAGTCATTTTGCCTCTCAGATTTTCTCATGTTTTAAAGCATGTTTGCTGGGCTGGAGAGATAGCCTAGCGGTTAAGAGCACTGACTGCTCTTGCAGAAGACCCTGGTTCGATCCCCAGCACCCACATGGCAGCTAAGAACCATCTGTAACTCCAATTCCAGGAGAACTCTAGCTCCAGGGGAATCCAACACCCTCTTCTGACCTCCACAGCATTGCACAACACAGGTGCACAAACCTACATGTAGACAGTACACTCATACACATACAAAAATAAATAAAAAAATAAAGCATGTTTGCTTTCTCTACCTTAAAAGACTTTGTTGGGCCTGGGGATATAGCTCAGTGGTAGAAGGCTTGCCTAGCAGGTGTTAGGCCCATGGCACAAAATGAATAAATAAATAAATAAATAAATACCCCTTAAAATTTACATTTCACTTTCCAATATGCTTCAAAAATTCAAAAAATTAAACATAAATTTCTCTATTAAATCTGTCTCTCACTCTCTGGAGAAGCCTCACTATGCATTCATCTACTTTATGTATAATTCCATCGTAGCCTTGAAAGAGTCTAGGAGAGTAGAATGTTAGGTAAAAATAATAGGCTAAACCTATTGTTTACTTGATACCAGGTACTGTTTAAAGCACTCTTCATGAACTACCTTAGGATTTGGTTTTCTTCCTGTCTGTCATAGCTGAAACATGATTATTATATGGTTTGCTCTGGTAATAAATTTCAAGCAAGGTGAGCTGGCTTCTTCTACTGCAGGAAAATAAAGGAACCCTACTTTACATGGCATTCCAGGACACCTACATTGTGCCTAGAGGTGGCAGGTAAGATACAAAGCCTTCTCTCTCCTTTTATGCACTAAGTTCCCTGTCTGTGGCCACTGGACATTAATCACTTTGGATTACCAAGGGCTGGTATAGTAATTTGTTCAAGGTGGAATCTCAGTAAATATCTGCCTAGTGAGTTAATGACTGAGCTGTAGAGCTGGAATAATTAACGGAATGAGAGGAGAGTTGGGCAACCTGATGCCTTTCCAGAGTCCAGTTTCTTCATCTTCTAGAGTTCATTGTTTTAACTGTTTTGTTGATATAAAAGATTAGGGGTAAAGGCAGGGTGACATTTCAGGCTTGAGTGCTAATCACTCAGGTTTTAGCCTGGATGAGGCTTTGGCTCCTCAGGACTCAAATGAATACAAGAGCTTTGATTTAGGAGCACAGCCATAATATCTGCTGCACAAAATAGGAAAGAAGAGCAATTTTGTTAGATTTTTTAACAAGACTCCTGCATTGAGCTCTGTGTGAGATATTCCCACGTGACTAAGCTCTGAAGACATGTTTTCTTGGCAGCATATCAAGGCCTACTGGCACCTTTCTCTGAGTTCTATTATTCAGGTGAACAAAGGTGGGGTCTTCCACCAAAGAAGTGGAGTTAAATTGAGCATCACACAGCACCACACATTTCTGTGATGGTGGCAGTTGAGAGTGTCAGTTGACTCCTGATTTACTAGTAAGTGTGACAGAAGATCTCAGCAAAGTCAGTGAATTAAGGACAGGCTGGCACTGACATTATGTTTGATGGTTTCTTAAAAATGATAGGGCAAGCCAATAATCATAACCCTTACTCATAAAGCCAGGTTCTGTGCAAAGCATCCTGAATATTTTCTCAGTGAACCTCCATGGCAAGAATAAGATGTAATATTTTTTGTGTCCATTTTACAGATGAGTAAATTGAGAGCTGATCTAGGTCTGTTAAGGTGCTTATCCTTATAATCTAGTGAGAAGGTTCAGTTTGAATCTCCTGACCCTAGGCCACTCTCTGATTCACTGAACACTCAGGGCCTGGGAACAGCAGTACTCATGAGAAATGAATCAAATAGAGCAGTCGTTTAGGACTTCCTGTTTGCTTAGAGACTTTGGACACATTTTACCTCATAAATCATTTAGATGGGAACCAGAAGCTCTAAGTTGTTATTTTTCAACTCCAAGTCCCAACAGGTCTGATTAGCAGAGCTGGTGGACATTTTGAGCTATTTATGAGTGCACACCCCTTCTCTCCTCACAGGCCTGATCATGTGGACCAGTGCCATCTCACTGAGAAATCTCAGGAATGAGCAAAGAACTCATAGACAAAAGCAGAAAAGGAATACTAGTGAGATTTGCATTCTCTTCCTCAAAGTAAAAGCAGTTCCTAAAGATTCTCTGCTATTACCTGGTTCTGCTTTTCTATGACGTCAGCCAGGATGAGTGGCATTCTTAATGTTTGCATGAGGCTCTTGAGCCAAGACGCTTCCCAGTGCCTAGATCTGCCTCAGAAGCCCAGTGAGCCTCCCACAGATACAGGAGACCAGTCCACTGGCTGTCACCCAGAGTTCCCAGTCTCCTAGGATGTGAAACTTTCAGGAGACAATTCTCTTGGCATCCTGTGGGTCTGTGCCTCTTGTGAGAAGTACTAACTACCAAGGTGTTTGTACAGAAAATAGCCTTGGAAGACAGATGCAGTATCTAAGCAAAGGGCTGGCTTGCTGACTGGCCATTATAACCAAGATAATGTGGTCCCCAGGGACAAGGCTCACCACAAGAGAAGTGACTTCAATATACCCAGGTTTCCTTAGCTATGATCCAAATCAACTGTGCTCATTGTCTGCCTGAGCAGCTTTGCATTAACCCAGCCAGGGGCCTTGAGAACCAAAAGCTCAGGCTGTTTGTTGTGTTGGGCATAAGAAAGTCCTTTGTCTCTGCCCCAGGAACCTTGTGTGCTTTGCTAGGCTAACTTATTAGCTTGCAAACAAGGTAAAAATTTCAAGTCTTCACAGTTCTTGACAAAGCCCTACCAGTCTACCACTTAATGGAGTCTAAGTCTGACTTAGCATTTGTTAAACAGAAACTAAGTAAGAGTCTTATTCTTTTATATGGTGATCATTTTTTTAAACTGGTAATGGTTGGGGTACATAGCCCACAGAAATTGATTTTTTTTTCTCGCTGGGCGTGGTGGTGCACACCTTTAATCCTAGCACTTGGGAGGCAGAGTCAGGCGGATCTTTATGAGTTCAAGGCCAGCCTAGTCTACAGAGTGAGTTCCAGGACAGCTGGGGTTACAGGGAGACCCTGTCTCGAAAAAAAAAAAAAAAAAAAAAAAAAAAAAAGAAAGAAATTGATATTAAAGCCTTCTACCCTACTTCTAAACACCCTGTAGCAGTTTCTCAAAACTTCTCAATCTCCTAAACCAAAACAAAATCTTAGCCCTGTGCCCTGTCATCATAGCCTGTTAGGGCACTGACCTTCCTTGGCTATTCTTCTGCTTGATGTCTATATTTGTCAAACTCACAGGATGTCTGTCCCTGTTCTTGCTCGGTTACACATGTACTACGAGCATCCCCATGACTATTGTTCCCTGACTTATGTAGGAACCCCCACCCCTGACCCCAGAGAATGGACCTTTGGGTGGTGAGTGCTTTCTCTTCTGAGATTCAAAGATTTAGCTATTCCTAAATACTTTGTTGTAAGTAGCGTTCCTTGAACACTTTGCTATGATTAATTTTTTTCTTCTGTCATCCTAGGTTTGTTTTCAAATCTGATAACTCTCTAACCTCTTGTAACTGATGGTGTTATCACTTGACCGTTAAGGACAAACGACTCTGGTTATGATTCTATATTTGGGAGTAGACGCTAGCTCCACTGGATAAAATTTCTTCTCAGCAGCTCATATTCCCATGGAGTTTATACAAGCTTTCTCAGCTGGTTCGGCAGGGCAGTTAATTAGCACAGTCACCTCAGCCGTGCTGACACTGGTAGATGATACCGATGGAAATCCAGAACTGTTTTGGAATGACAGGCTGTATGAACTGAAGCCAAAAGAGCCCTGCTGTCTTTTCCTCTTCTGTTCAAAATATGCTTAATTGTAGCTCTTCTTCCAAAGTACAGATAACACTAGTGATTAGAAAAAAAAAAATACAAAACAACACTGGTATTACAGCAAGCCAGATAGGAGATAATCACTAGCCATTAAGCAAACTTTATTTCCAAAGAGACAATATAGAGTTGTACGGTTTTGAAAGCATAAAATAATGTTATTTTTATCCTGCATCCGGTTCCACATATGGCAATCCTGCTGAGTCCTGTGACCAGGCAAAGTTGAGGGACTTGTTACAGTGAGTTTATTAGCTGCAGAGGGACCGTGTTCCATTTAATTTGTGCCAGGAGGCTGCTGTATGCAAATCACTAACATGGTAGAGAATCAGTTACAAAGAAAATAGGACAGAAAGGGAAGCTCCTGCCGTATTCTACTAGAAGTAGTTCAATATTATTTTCTCTGTATTAATGTTTGGAGGCATGTTAAAAATGATCTGCCATGCTTTCTCAATGAAAAGGAAAATGTCCTTTTCTTTTTATATTTTAGATGAAAACATAGTGTTTATAGTACTGTGGAATTCTTGCAAGATGAAGCCTCAAAAGGCCAGTCCTATTCTGCTGCACAGCACATACCCACAGCCTGATTTGCTTTGTGCTTGATTTCTCTGTATTCCACAAAAGACAAGCACCTCTCCTTAGAGCACTCAATGTACATTCTTTGCACAGGTACACTGCTCAATAAGGCTTTCTTTTAACAACATTATTACTATATTAATTGCAAAAATAACGTTTTTTTTATGGCATGTTCTTACATACTTACAACGTATCATGATTATATTCCCCTCAACAGGGGTCTTTTTTGGTGAATGATAAGTGACCAAATCAGGCATATGATTGGGGAGGTTTTGAACACAATGTTTGGAAAATAATTAACAAACAACCCAGAAAATAAGAGACACACAGTAGAAAAGACACACAGAAGAAAATACAGGAGCAAAATGTTTAAGTAAAAAATTTAAGCCCTACAGGAGAGAAAACTGGGCTGACAGCATTAAGAGAAGATGTGTAGCCATGGGTCAGCTGTCTTCCACTGATGGCAGAGCTCTAGTGAGCAAGGCTGAGCTATCAGTTGACTGGGGTGAATGGTCCAGGGGATTAGGTCACCCACTGTCTATGCTATCGGATCAAGAGTTTGCTGTTGAGACCCTTCTATCTTATATTTTTCATGAGGCTTCCTCTGTTTGCCTGTTCCATCCTTTCTTTCTTAGTATTTGCATGAACTCTGGTATTGGTTATGATCCTGCAGAGTCCTTCAAGAGTGGCTGATGGAAACCCATCTAGGCCCTTCAAACCACCAAATTCAGTCTTAGATCTATTGTAACTATTATGTTTTGATAATCTTCCATTATCACAGAAGCTTAAAAAACAACAATCTCTAAAACAGGACTAAAGAGGAGGAAAAAGGTTACATTCAATTAAATAGTGGTCTGACAATAAAATCTATATTTTTCCAGTAACCTCCACACCCATTTGGGAATTTGTGATCATATGCACATGTTTTCAAACAGATGTTTCTCGACAGAATTGAAATATTCCCAAGAAATATTCCTTAGTCTGACTAGGCATTCCTCAGCTCCCTTGGTCTGTATATGCAGAGGTAAGCAGTCTATTCCAGGTTGCCATTACAAGATTTCGCAGGTTAGATTTAAGCACTATGCACATCTTGAAGGAAACATGGTTCATTTGGGGACAATGTTACTTCCGCTCTCCCTAGTTTCTCTATGCTGCAAAAAGAAATGAAAGCAGTGGTTTCAGCTGGGAAATCCTTAATGATTTATGATTTACAAAGCCAACAAAAAGACCCTTGAAGGGGGTGTGAGGGGAAGGAAGGGGGCTACATATGGGATCAATTTGTATTTTCCAGGCTGAATGTAAACTTCACAAAACAAGTGAACTTTGAGAACTATATAGTTTTAACTGTTCTGCATGTTTTGTAAACTTTCATCTATCTCAACTACTCAGTCAATTACAACTGAGTTCATACAACATTCAAAATGATGGTAGTTTCTCTTTCAAAGTATATTGTTCATTTTCGCCTTACTGGTCACTTAATACAGAAGAAACTACTTAAAATTATAAGCTAAGTAAATGTATTAATATTTTAGGGCTAGCCTGGCTACTCATGGTAACTCATGCTTATCATCTCAGCATTCAAGAGTCAGAGGTAGGAGAATTGCTGCAAGTTCAAGGCCAAGCTGGTATAAAAAGAAAATTCCAGGCTAGCCATGGCTACATAGTGAGAGACTCTGTCTAACAAAGCAAAGCAAAGCAAAACAAAACAAAATAAAAGTAGCTATAACCTTAAAACATCGGGCTCGTGTTTTGCTTGAAAAATATTGTTCATCAAGCATCAATTACAAGCCTGCATGTACCCAGTGCTGTGCTCAGTGTCTTGTTAAGTAAAACTCCAGCTAGAAGACAGTCTAGGTATCTGAGCACAGCCGCAGCGGCTCTTTTGTCTCCAAATGAGTTGCCAGTCCAAAGGTGAGCAAACCATCTCTCCAGTTCTTGTGACACATGACTGTCTGTATTAGCACGAGAGGAGGTTCAGTGCAAAACGATTCAGAAGCTGTCTCGGATCTCCTGGATCTTTGATTCTGCTTTCTTTGGAACAGTAATGATGTTGTAACACTGATGGTATTGATGGCTCCAACCTTGTGGAAAATGGCTTCGTTGACTACACAGATGAGGAAAGTGCTACAATATTCAGGACAGAATTCTCTGGTAGAGATGTCCTGTTGTCTGACAAAGGGCGCTATGGAAACGCTGCTGCACCAGCCAGGCCTGTCAATGGCTCAAAAATGGACCAGGAATTCTTCCTGTATTATGAGAACATTTCACATTCTCAAAGTCTACTTAAAGACAATTTTTGACACATCTCTCAATGAGTTCTACATCTGAAGAAAATTTAAATAAATGTGACTTTACATATTTTGGATTGATTGAAGTTAAGTTTGAGTAAGTCTCCATAAATAACTACATGAAGAAAATCAAAGTGGGCAATCTAACACATTTTCAAAGATGATTTTTCTATTTTGATGTACGGAAGGGCAATCAGCACGAAGATGTAGGTTTTTAGTTAGGTCCATGTGCATTTGTCTGGGAAGAAGATATATAATCCTTAAAAATCAGATTTCAAGGGGCTGGAGAGATGGCCTACCGTTTAAGAGCACTGACTGCTCTTGCAGAGGACCTGGGTTCGATCCACAGCACCCACATGGCGGCTGAGAACCGTCTTTGACTCCAGTTCCAGGGGAATCCGAGACCCTCTTCTGATGTCCGCGGCATTGCATGACACGGGTGCACAAACCTACATGCAGGCATTACATTCACACACATAAAAAAAAGATAAAATAAATCAGATTTCAAAAGGGATCCATGTCCCAAAGAAAGGTGAAATCCCTACAGCATTAAGTTGTTAACTTTGGGGGAATATTTTGGTTAGAGGAGCACACAGTTTCATACAGTTTCTATGAGAAGTGGCTACTCAACAGCCGTTGACTGGGTCAATCCGGGCACTGTCTGGAGTGATTGCTGCCACATTGTGAGTGGAGAGCAATTTTCTCCCAGGACTCCAAGCTCTTTCTTCTCCAGTGTGACAAGTAATTTGTCCTCAGAGCAAAGCGTGGCCATACCTAAAGGCTAGAAGGAAGGGAGAAGACTAACTAGTTTGTTACGAAATGAGTGAGTACAACCCACTCCATCTGTGAATACTACAGAGCCACGCCCAACAGCTTTATAAAGGTTTTACCTCATACACATTTACTTAGGTGTTTGTTTATTTGACTTTTAACATGTGGCATAAATGGATAAAACAAGGAAAATACTATTACACATTTATTTTTATTTTTAGACTTTTTTTTTTTTTTTGACACAGGGTCTCCCAGTTGCTTCACCTGGTCTGGAACTCACAGAAATCTGCCTGCCTCTGCCTCTTGAGTGCTTGGATTAAAGGTGTGCTCTACCATGCCTTAGTAATACTGCTATTTAAAATTGCTGATGGTGAAAGGATGCAGAAAATATTTTTGAGGAGAGAAATAAAGATCCTGTTTGCCTCCTCCCAGTCTCTCCTTGCTCACCTACTGTCCTGATAGGCTTATATTTTTGTCTTTACTTGTTTGCATGTATGCGTGTGTGTGTGTGTGTGTGTGTGTATGTGTGTGTGTGTGTGTGTGTGTGTATCTGGCGGTAAGCATGTTTACCTGCTGAGCCATCTCACCGGCCCTGTAAGCTTGTCCTTCCTTGCCCTCAGTCTTCTCTTCCTGCCTCTCCTGTTCTGCCTTGTTCTCTACCCTGCCTCTTTTCTCTTTCCTTACCTTGCTGACTGAGCCCCATCTTTGCTGACTGAGTCCCATCTTCACGTGTTTGCAGCTCTGCTTGGGGCTCAGGTTACAGGAAAGCTGCAGGTCTGTAAACGGCCAGAGGAATGGCCAGGCTCACATTTCATGGGTCTGGAAATTTAGAATTACAAATTAATCTACAGGAAACAATTGCTTGAACAATTTAAAACTGATGCGGGTAACAGTCCACACAGCCCTGCTTCCAAGGGACACCAGGCCCTGTGACGGGGAGGGGGAGTAGGGCTTCTGCTTGCTGTCATTTTTCTTGTTTGTTCTACTTCCCCTTGCTTGCTTCCTACCAGGGTTAAGCAAGGTAATTGAAAATGTTTATGGCATTATACTCTAACAGAGCCACATTCACTTTCAGCTTGATGAAATTATCAGCTATTTAACAGCCTTTTGGGTTGTTTTGACTGCAAATTTTTCATTTATACCTTAATGCAAAAATGCAGACTGTAGCAGTCTGTTAAATGCCAACTGTAGAGTTCTGTTTGCTGGTGGGGGTGGAGTGGTTAGAAGGAGTCACAAGTGTGATTTATGAAAGGCCTGTTCATAAGACACAGGCTACATTTGACTTTCAGAAATAACTAAAGCCTTTAAATTCCTTCCTCCTCTCTTTCCTATAATTTGTATCTTTGAGAAAATTTTGGCTCTGTAAAAATACCTCAAATCTAACATAGGTTTACCTTGAAAGAAATAGTTTTTGATGCAAGTTAATGAACTTTAAAATGCACTTTTGGTTTCTTTTGTTTTACTACAGATGGAATACTGGCAACATTTGAAAAAGCGATATAGTGTTTTTTGTCTTAAAAATAGTTCTCTTCTTTTTGAAAAGTTGAAGCTAGATAGAAGTCACAGTTTCCTCTTATATGTTGGAGTTCAGGGCCAGCTGTACATAGAGCTAATTCTAAACTGTCTGTGTAAACCTTGATTACATAGTCAATATTTAAAAAAAGTTTTATACTGATATTTTTGTAGCACATATTTTTACTCTTTGAGATGCTTAGCCTTTGCTGATCTCAAATTCTATTATAATTCTTTTTTTATTTGTTTTTAATTTTATTTATTCTTTTTTATTTTTTTATTTATTTTCTTACGTGTATGAATGTACTGTCTGCATGTAGGTTTGTGCACCTGTGTCCTGCAATGCCACGGAGGTCAGAAGAGGGTGTCGGATTCCCCTGGAACGAGTTCTCCTGGAATTGGAGTTACAGGTGGTTCTCAGCCGCCATGTGGGTGCTGGGGATCGAACCCAGGTCCTCTGCAAGAGCAGTCAGCTCTCTTAACCACTAGGCCGTCTCTCCAGCCCAATTTTATTTACTCTTTACGTGTATGAATGTACTGTCTGAATGCAGGTCTGTGCACCTGTGTTGTGCAATGCTATGGAGATCAGAAGAGGGTGTCGGATTCCCCTGGAACTGGAGTTAAAGACGGCTCTCAGCTGCCATGTGGGTGCTGGGAATGGAACCCGGGTCCTCTGCAAGAGCAGTCAGCACTCTCTCTTAACTGCTAGGCCATCTCTCCAGCCCTTCTATTATAATTCTTAATTCAATAATTTTTGCAAATTGTACCATTGTACAAAGCACAGGTCTTAATATATTTGATGCATGAAGAGCTTCAGCCTTGAGGAGCACAAAGTCTAATGTATGAAAAAGTCATTATTTATTTAATCACTGCAAATTATTGAGAGTCAATATGTGAAGGACATGATAGTGCTCCATGCTGCAACACATGAGTGGATAAAACTCAGCTCTTACCTCCGAGCATGTTCTCAAGAAGGTATATGGGCAGAGAAGGCCTGGGGGGAGGGGTGTTCAGCTAGAGTATTAAAGGAATACATCTAACAGTGATGAGGGAGCACTTGGAAAGCTCAAGGGAGGCTTTGGTTTTGCCTAGGGATCAGAGAAGCCAGTATGAGGTCAGTGGGTAGAAATGAGGAAGAATATTCCAATTACAGTGAGAGTGAGTAAGGGAAAACAGACAGCACTTGTCTAGAATACCATGAAGAGATTCTGGAAGTTCCTTGAAGCCTAAGACTCATGGTAGATGCCGTTGTGTGGTGAAGGGAGATGTTGAGACATTTGAAACCTTTCCCTAGTTAACAGGAAGTCATAACAGGAGTGTATCAAGTCAGGGTCATCCAACCATCTCAAAATTTCCATCCCAGACAGATGAAAAGAGTTGGAGAAATGTGATTAGTCACTTGTCCCCCCCCCCATCTATGTAAGAGCAATGACTATCTAAACAGAGAAGCAGGTTATCCTGTGGTAATGATTATACAGGTTCTAAACCTTTTCCTTGTTAAATTTCCTTTTAATGCCAGAATCACACATGAGAATCTCCTGTCCGTTTCTGCCGCTTCCTTCCCTTTTCCACTGGCTACTCTCTCCCTTTCCCTTAGCACACAGGACATTGCCATCACCAGCCTGTTGGGTACCAGTTCTGAGTATCTTGTATCTGAAGATGATCTTAACTGGCTGAAGGTGTGACAACAGAGCTTAGCTCTACTTCCTTATCACCAAACAACTTTTTCTTTTTCTTACCCCTGTGATTCTAATCCTTTCATCCTCTTCCCTGATGTAAGGAACACTGATCTAAACAGATGGGACCTTGACCATGTTAGCTGACCTGTATTATTACACAGTTCCAAAAGGAAATTAATAGCTCCAATCTTATTTTCTAATATAACTAGAAGGAAATGGAGTTCATTAGCTAACTAGCTCCTTTAATAACCCAAACCAGCAAAGAGTGTCAGGATTTTAGTCGTAGACTCAAAGGTATATTTCAAAATAGCAGCAAGGTATTTGCAGAATTGCCTAGCTTATTGTCAGCCATAGGTAAGTCTCCTTTCAAATATTTTTGTTTTTCTTGTATTGTTACTTGCCTGCTGATGAATTCACCACCACAAGCTCCATTTGCACAGACAACTAACCAGTATATATAGTAGTCACTTCTCTCTGGAAAGAACATAAAACATAGCATGACTTTTATACAGTATTTTTTATTTATAAAATTGACCTTTTGCTTGAATGGACAGTTTTCCTCTTTATATTTGATGCATACACCGGGGATCACAATCAGAAGGTTTGTATTGATTGTTCTGAAGCAATTTAGTTCTGGCCATGGTTGTACTGGATTTGCAATTATACTGAGGAGAAAAATTATTGACTGGGCCTGGTAATTACCACACTGACATCAGATTCAGCCAGAGGTGAAACTAACCTACATCTCCATGTTGGTGTTCCTGTTATCAAGGATTTGCCCTGATTCTTCCAATCTAGGGCTGAACGACGTGCTGTTATGTTTCAGTCACAGCAGTTTATCTCACTGTACAGTTCACTTGCTTTCATGCAACTTCAGATACTGGCTTAGGAAACAGACACATTGAGGAAATTAATTCTTGATCCATGCCACATATGCTTTTGTCTAGAAAAAAAATTCACATTTTCTATGAAAGAATGGCTTCTGGACAGGTCTCTAAGTAGTTGGATTAACCTTGCATCAAAGATGGCCTATTCAATACTAAATAAATTTTTAATATAAATTTGAATTTCTTATATAAAATATTTATATATTGTTTCATAGCAATGACAGTTTACTTATCCTTAGGAAGCAGAACTGTTCATATACAGTAAACTGTGTAATTGGTAGTTTTTAGTAAATCTATTGGAGCATCTATGCAAATAAACATTATGTGAAACAAACATTCCATTTTACTTAATGCCATGTCAGAACAGACAGAAAAAAAATGTGCTGGTGTAACAACCTACTGACACATTTGCAGATGAGTTCTATTTAACTAGCTTAAAAGAATGTGCACAGAAACGAGGCCAGGAAAATACATGTTTAAAACTTGGCTTATGATTAACAAAAATCTGCAATTTATCCAAAACAGATATCAAGTACACATATTTACTTTCGTATGTTTCATAATATACTTACTTTAATATACTAACCAAAATTAATATGAGCAGACATTCCTATAGCCATGAGATATTTTAAATGCAGTTCTTCCTGTTTAGAAGATGGGTCTATTGTCTGCTGATGCAAAAGTCTATGAAGTTTGGTTTGGAAAGGCAAGTACCTATAATTTGAAAGTCTGACAAGAATGCACCATAGGTTACTGCTGCCTGTGAAAATATATGTTATTTAATTTGCAAAATTCAGCTTTTTTATTCTGTTAATCTTTGGTCAGCATACAGACCCATTTTATTAGACTGAGAAGATGTTAATTTCAGCACAAATTCAGTGTAGACTGTGAAAGATTACTGTTTTTGCATTGTCTCACTAAGTCTAATAATTCTAGGCCCCATGTCCCCTCAAAGGTATATCTTTCTGGATAGGCCTACTATTATTGTAGAGTTTAGGTAGATTCTTCCTATAGTGGGAAGGAGATACACATAGAACTGATGAGTCTAGTTTCCATGGCATTTCAAATCTAATGGATCCAGCAACAAAAGCATCAATTTAGGACCAGACATCATAGAAGGAGCAACTTGACTATCCTGAATCTTTCAAACTCTCAAGTCAAATAGACCATTGATAAATCCGCACTGGCTGCTTCTGACAATGCTGTATTTTAGATATCAGTTTTCAGATCCGGACCAGTTAGTGAGAGGTAAAGCTAGTTTACCATGACTTCATTGTGGCCCAATTCATACAGAGAAATGAAATACGCAGCCATGTGGCTGTAGGATACACATTGGTTTCTCCATTGTCACCTTACCAAGCAAGCAAGCCTTGGTTTCCCATGGTGCCTTATAACAGAGTACAGATGTTCTAGGACAATCTCCGTGTCCACCACTCAGAGAAGCCATGTTAATTAGCAGAGGCATCAACAGCATCAGCTTGACATCCTAGGGCAAAGAAGTAGGGCAGTCAGTGTTCCTAGCACTGCCAGGCGGTGAAAGCATTGGGAAGGGACGCTGGCTCCACAGGCTGCAGAGAGCACAGAAGCCCAAGCAACTCCAGAGCAGAAGTTTTATCTAAACCGTTGAAGAAACTTGTATAAAAGCAAACCTTGGCTTATCCAGAGAGGATAAGACACTCAGTTCCTCATCTTGCTTTTGTAGATAAGACTGGGTTGATCAGCTCCTGAAGGGGTAACAAGTACATCCTATGTAAGCTAAAATATTTGTAGAGATTTATTGCTATTTTCAATGGGCCACACAGAGATGTTAGAAATAGAATATGTTATCTTTCTCATTGGACTCTACATTTCTGTTTTGGGTTTTATCGCATTTTTACACATTCTATACCAAGTATACAGAGACCTACTATAGGAAAATCAGACCTACTATAGGAAAATCAAGAGTGAATTCTTAAATAGTCATAGTTACTTGTGTTGTGTTCTTTTGTTGCAGAATATTTCAACCCTTCTTTGTCTGCAGATAAAATGCTTTTATTTAACCTGTTAGCCAGAATTACAATTTTAAATAAAAGTTTGAATGGAGTTTTAAAAAAATTAAGTGGGGCTGGAGAGATGTCCTGGCGGTTAAGAGCTCTGACTGCTCTTGCAGAGGACCTGGGTTCGATCTCCAGCACCCACATGGCGGCTGAGAACCGTCTTTAACTCCAGTTCCAGGGGAATCCCACGCCCTCTTCTGACCTCCAAGGCATTGCACGACACAGGTGCACAAACCTACATGCAGACAGTATATTCATACACATAAAAAATAAATAAAAATTTTAAAAATCAATCAAAAAAATCAAGTGAACTAAAAAAGAAACAATACTAATATTAGAAAAAGTATTGGGCCGTCTGAAGCTCCAGTTCCAGGAGGGCTCCAGCTCCAGGGGAATCCGAGACCCTCTTCTGACCTCCGCGGCATTGCACGACATGGGTGCACAGACTTGCATGCAGACAGTACATTCATACACATACAGAAATAAATAATAATAAAAAAAAAAAAAAGAAAAAGTGCCGGTCAATTTTAAAGAAAAAATAAAGGTGACACAAACCAGTGATGAAGAATCAAATGTATAATCCATTCCCTTCCTCTCTGAATCCTGGTGTCTTTACATGTGTAGAAACCACACCAGCACTGATGATGCTCGTGGTGGTTATCTCATCATCTCAGAGATGGTACGTTTCAATGATATTTAAGCAAATAACACTGTCTCAGGATAGTTTCATGCCCTGTGACATTTCCCTTATAATTTAAAACATTAAACCTCATCCTCGAGTCTAAGAACAAAGAGAAATGCAAATGTACAGACTGAAAATCAACAGTGAAGGCCTCCTTCCAGGCGAATATTGGAGGATTGCACTAGCAGGCAGAGAGCAAAGCACAGCGCCAAACTCTCTCTCTCTCTCTCTCTCTCTCTCTCTCTCTCTCTCTCTCTCATTATATTTAAAAGATGCCACACTGTATATTTTAAATATACAGTTAATTAGCTGTCTGAAAGTATCAGGCATCTTAATGTGATCTTGCCAGAGTTTTAGGGAACGATTAATCTTTACCTTTGCAAAATTGAGTTAGATTGCTTAATACAATGTAATATGCAATTGAACCAGGCAAGCCTTTTCTGTATAGATTAGGTGCTAGAATTTTTGGAGAGAACTTTGAGGAGGGACACCCAAGTTTTCCCCGCAACCATTCGGCACACTCTCTTCCATGTATAAACTGAGCAGGTATGAAGCACATACACACCAAAGCGGCCATTTTCCCCTGTCCTGTTCACTCAGTCCAGAAATGACCACCATTTTCATCGTTCAGCGGCTGCTGGTGATATTTAGTTACTGAGATCAGGAGCAGGCAGGACTGAGAAATACTGAACCGAACTGTTGCTCTTGTCATTAAAAACTCAACTAGGCAGAAAGCTAGGCATGGAGCGGTTGACAAAGATAAAGCCGGGAGCTCTGTGGCTTATCCTTAATTAGGTGTTGGCATTGGTTCTTGTCAAACAAGGGGAAGAGTGTGCTACTGCACACTGACGCGCACAGACAGCCCCAGTCACAGTGGGAGGGAACACGAAGTGCATTCAAGCTGGCATTGAAAGGGATTTAGATAAGTACTCGAGGTAACAAAAATCGAAAACCGACGATGAGAGCAATGGAGGCTTTAGATGCATTGCAGAGGCGTGCACCTTTACTGCAGCTTATCAGTCTCCAGTCAAGGCAAACCGGCCTTCCTAGTGCACTGCAGGCCGGGCTCCCCTGGATTAAAGGTGAAAGTAACTCAAATTTATATATTCCGTCGGGGCTCTCACTCTCTCTTGTTGCTCACATATACGCACCAAAACTTGTAAGGTATCTCGGGCGTGAAGCTTCTACACATTAAATGGAGCAGAAGCCTTTCCTCATTGAAAAGATTCAATTTCTTTAAAATAATTATCTCTTAGGAAGAGGGTTGCAAATACTATAATATTAAAAGGTCACCAAGATGCTGCCGGCATAAATACATACATGGCTATATGCCAGCTGCAATTGCTCTTGTCCATTACCAAGATTGTATTTCAAGACCATTTGACACACTCAAATAGCTAATATTCTGGCTTATTAGAACACTGTCTATATGCGTTCTCAACATACACAAAAGCTGTGTGTTTTCGTAATGTGTATAAGCACTTCAGACGGTAAGCTGTGCACATTGCAGTGAGCAGATGGTAGCTCTTATCACAGATAAAAGCACATATATATATGTTTCTGTAACTACACTCTCGGAGGGAATGGATAAAAGAAGAATTCTCTCCACATCACAGCTTACATTACCCATCTACTTAGGCAGCAAACAGCATATGCTTTACTGCTTTGGGAAGCAGTTCTGGAAAGGAAAATATGATTAAAATAAAACTTAGAGATAACCCAGTGAAGAAGTAGGAGGACTGTGTAAACTGAAAGGTGTGCAGGGAGCTCTAATGTAGAAAGCTGGGGCTGCCCACCAAAATGCAAAATTTCCACTTACATCAGCTCTCAAAAATTATTTTTACATAAGTATTTCCCAAATTTTGCATGTCCCATTCAATAATTTGGACATTCTTTCACTAAAATGTTATGAGCTGTTTATCTGAAATTCAAATTGTAATTAGAATCATATAATACACACAGAGATATAACTACATCTGGAAACAGCAGTTTTCAGCTACACACACACACACACACACTCATAAAGATATATAAAACAAAATCTGGAAACAGCAGTTTTCAGCTACTGCTATTAGTGTTTTTAATCAATGCTTCTAGTATGCTGGATAAAAGCTTATTCCTGGGACAGTGTGTTTTGCAACAACATGGTTGCCAGCGTCTTTCTGGGCACACAAAGACAGCATGTGTGCAGGAAACATTTCACTAAAGGATGCAGTTGATATCAGAGCTTCCATGGAGAACTTCGGACAAAGATTTGGTTGAGCCAAAGTTTTAGAGCCTGGTATGGGGCTATCTGATATGGGGGATTGTTTCTCACTGGCTATGTGTACTTAGTATTTTATTTCATTTGTGGATTTGAGTTATTGTTTTAGACTAAGATCTACATGCACTCGTAAAAGAGGAGACAACTTTAAACACTCCACATGCGCGCATTTGTATTCCTCTGGTGAGATCAGTATTCAACTGGAAGGTTAAATGGAGTTCAGATAATTTTTTTTTCTCATTTTTTTCTGCTCTGGCTTTTGTCTCATGTCTTTCAGCAAAACTGAATAAAGATGTCTCTATTTTACACCAAAAGATTCAATTACTTTTCAAATGCTGGGTAAACATCTGCAGATGAATGATTTTAACAAATGTATTTTGATTCTCCACAAACTTCTGTGACACTTTTGTTTTCGCTTTTTAAGAGCAGAGAATAGATTGAAGCCTGCTTTTCTAAGTGGGCTTTCACGGCCACCAGCTCAGGCGCTCCTGGCAGGCAGCCAACCAATCTCTGAAGCCCCAATGAAACTCTGATTCCATCTGCTGCGGCTGTGCAATATATTCCACTTCAGGTCAAAAGCGGGGAGCCAGCAGTATTAACATTACACTAATCTGTAAAGACATTTTCACTGGGCTAGATAGGCTAATGTTACATGGGCTTTCAAGGCTTCAAGGGTAAGGAGCAACAGTAATTGTCAGGGGAAGATGGAGGAGGCAGTGGATTCTTGCCGAGAATATTCCAAGATAGGCGAGATGAATGGAGCTGAAGAACAAGGAAAGAAATACCTTTTAAAACAGACAAGTCATTTGCTAGCTCGTTAAACAAGTATTTCAAACATGGCATTGAATCACTTATTTAGCAGTTACAATCTCTCATTTTTTGCTGTACCCAAAATTTAAGCACATTTGTATATACACTGGCACACACACACACACACACACACACACACACACACACACACAGAGCTTCAAAGCTTGCTACACCATTGATAAAACTATAATTTTCATTAAAAACTTCAATGGAAATACATAGCTTGGTATAACCTTGGTGTTAGAAAATCAGGATTCCCAAGTTCTGGAAATACTGTTGAACAGAAGTGAGCGTGTGGCTAGATTTTCCCACCTCATCTGTCCACTGGACCTTTTGCTGTTTGTAGAAAACAGACTGAGTTTTAGGAAAGACAGTTATATAATCAATTGTATTTCAAACACAGCCCACAGAGGACTTTATTATAGGTCTCCTATGAAAAGTACTCTAAAGGAAACCACCTGGATGCAGATGAAGGCATACAATGGGAATTTAAACCAGCAACAAAAATGGTCCTTTTCATGTTCAGAGCCTCATTTAGGGGCAGGTAGTTTAAGATTCATGCCTTTAGGCACATCAGAGACCATTAACAACTACATTTCAGGAAATTGTAACATATAAAAATTCAATTTGGATTTCTTTTAGCAGGAGAGAGAAAATGTTTGGCTGGAAATGAACTATTTGAAAAGCTCCTCACATTTAGGAAGTTTGTAGTTACGACTTTGCTGTAATTTGAAGTTATGCAGAGTTGATATGGAAAAATTCTGTGCTACAATGGATTTCACCTAGATGAAAGTATAATGTCTATAATTTAAGAAGCAGTGAAATCTATGCCTAATTTCACCTTTTCTTACCTTATAAAGTAACTCAAAGCCAAAGGTTGAAGATTTAAAAAATTTAGCTTATCTTCCTTTTAAAAAATCAACTATAAAACTGTTTGGAAATCAGTATAACCATCATAGTATTCAACCTCAGAAAATAAGGGGGAAATTGGCAAGCATTCTCATTGTACTGGTTTAACACAGCCTCTCTATATTCTTGTCATAAAAAATTTGGTCATAAAAGGTACTAAAATTGCATAGACTAGATGACTCGCCCATCCTTTTTCTGTAGCCCTCATCCTGAATGGGAAATTCACACAGAGTACGGATTAATGAATATGCATGAATCTTCCTGCATTGATATACATATGATTTCTCATCTACAAAGAATGGTTTGGAAGACTTGTTATCTGACCAGAAAAGCCTGTAGTAAGTTGAGATAAAGGAGACTGACTCCAATCCCTTCAGCCTTTGCAATTGCTTTATATTCTAATCACTGTGCTAAGCATCTGTCCCCTGCAGGCAGCCTGTTCAATCTAGCAGATAACGAATGCAGCCGATGGAGGGTGCCTGGGCTGGCCCTTCCCCACACGTGCATGTGAGGAGCCAGTGTTCCATTCCTCTGATTACACAGGCAGCGGGAAAGCGCTCTCAGAGCTGTAATTGCCTCCGTTATGAAACATCTTCACCTGTTAGCCAAAGCTAAGTTGAATCACAGCAGAAATTATTAACAGTGGCTGTTTTCAAGCCAGCTTAATTTGAGCTGATGCTGCTGTTCACTTAACACAGATGAATAGGTGTGCAGGACAAGAGTCTAAGTGGAGATGACACCCCAATGAATATTTGCTTGCAGCCCTGCTGCGGGGAGCTGGCTTGCACAACAACAGACAATTGTCAGAAGCTAAAGGGTGCTGGAGTTTGGACAGGACCCTCTCCTCTGCAGGCATTTTCTGTGCTCATGAGTACTTCCTGGCTAATGGCAGCTTTTGACAGCTAAATCATTTTTTCAATTAGTTTCCACAAATGTTGGCAAACACAAACCAATTTTTTTGCGGGGTGGGGGAAGAGGCCAGCACAATGGTATGAGAAATGCTATTCTCCTTCCAACGTGGCCAGAAAGCTTCTTGTTCAGAGAGCCGAGCAAGCATTAAAATTTAATGGTCTGCTTTCATTTTCTCTGCAGTGTGCATCAAGATGATTATAAATTACAGCATTCTGCTTACTTTTGATGGAAGAAGTCATGTATCAGCATTTGATTTAGAAGCAACGTGTGCTTGACATATGAAACACATCTTGCAGATGTGATTTATCACACAGCTCTTTTGTGTTTATTTCAGAAGAAAATAGCTGTGCAGGAGGTTGAGCACGGCAACAGTGACAACCACCCTGAGGGTGGGGGTGTGGCTTCAACACACTGACTTCCAAATGCCTGAAAGATCTGGATATATCATTACTTTTTACAATTGTGATTGTCCTCCAGAATTCAGCTTGGCTTCTGAAGATCTCATCCCTTGTATGATTTGAACATCACAGGAGAAAGATGTGCAAGGCATTAGCAGAGAGAGGCACTGGTTCCCCAAGCTGGATGGAGGCATCGTGGGCCAAGACAGTCTATAAATCTTGTTTGGGATGTAACTGTCTTATAAAGTTTCTGATACAGTAAGTTGGCCCTGCAGGGAGACGGAGAGCAGATAGATTTTGATCTGGGTGTATGGTGTGGGACTAGAAAGGTGCCACATAGGGGCTGGAGAGATGGCCTAGCGGTTAAGAGCGCCGACTGCTCTTACAGAGGACCCGGGTTCGGTCCCCAGCACCAACATGGCAGCCCGAGAACCGTCTGAAACTCCAATTCCAGGAGAACTCCAGTTCCAGGGGAATCCGACGCCCTCTTCTGACCTCCGCGGCATTGCACGACACGGGTGCACAGACTTCCATGCAGACAGTACATTCATACACATACAGAAAAAAAAAAAAAAACTTTAAGAAAGGTGCCACATAAAGGTGGTGCCTGATTCTTCTATGGCTAGTACTTTGCTTCCTTCTGAGTTTATAGCCACCGGTGAACTGACCTGAAACACAGCCAAGCTATTCATCCCAACATCTCCTCAGCAATAGCTCTGATAGTGGTGACCAAAATAACTGTGTACAAACTATGCTGATTTTAAATGGTATGGCCAAACAAACAGTAGGACCAGGTTTAATTTATCAAGTCCTACCAATATCTAACAAATCATCAGAAACCTGACATATTATTTCCAACCTACACTTCCTGATGCAAGGTATAATTTGGTAGCATGTCACTCTGTTCCTGTAAAGCTGAACTTGGTGCCACCTATTCCTGTGTAGCTTTACAAGTCCCCTCAGCGAGTTGTTCACAGCCTCACCTGGATGTACTCATGACATGGCTTTATAATTATCTGTGATCTTTCTTCCTCCTCCTAGATTTTCTTCCAAGGTCAAACTCTTATTCATCCTCCTGTCCTTGTCCTCAGTGTTATGGTCCTGGCACACATTTTGGGGGTGGACTATTGGTATATGAATGAATGTTTAAATTATTTCAGATCAAAAGCAGAGGTCTTACTGCCACAGCAGGATCTTAATAATCCCTTCATATTTGTTTCTACATTTTATATGGAAAAAGAAGTCCTAGTTTTTAGTAGGGTACATGGCTTTCTGGGAAAAGATTTTGTCAACCTGCTTGCAGCTAGGCCTGGCCAATCAAATGCAGATGAAGATGGAATGGTATTCAGGCAGGTTCTTGATACTGGCTGGAGAGAGGCTGCATCTTACATGCTGAGGTTCTCTTGGGTAGAAAATCCCTGTATGACAGAGGACAAAAAGAAAAATCTTCAGATCACAGCATCCTTAGCCATGCTAGTTCTTGGTTGTGAGAAAAAAAAATAACCAAATTTAGACAGAGTGAGATCCTTAGCAGAAAAACTATGTAATATATAGGGTTTGTAAAAACTTTGTAATATATAGGTTTTTCCCTATATATAGGGAAAACAAGGTATCCTTTGTTCAAATGTTATTAAACATTCAGAGCCATCTACAGAAAAGATCAAAGCAAGTACCAGACTCCTCTGGAGCTCATTCTGCTAAGTAATTGAGCAGACCTTGCATACAAGGCCTGATATCTGACTCTAGGCAAAACTTCCTTTAATCATCTCCTCATTGCTTACTATACCTGTGCCCTGGGAGCTTTCCATGTCTCCTGGACGCTGTAAAGAAACTCTCTGGGGCTTAAACCAGTAGTTCTGTTGTGCTCACACTTTCTGGACTGGCTTCTTCTCCAGGGTAAGGAAGCCACAAGTCACCACACATCTTTTGAAAGGCCTCTTGATTCCCATGTGACAGATCTGTCTAGTTTCCTCTGTAGCACACCTATGCCAAGGCCTTATGGTAGTGCTTCCCTTTTCATGTCTTTTCTAAGGCTTCCCCCTCCTCTAACTAGAACATTAGCTTGAGAATCGGTGCTCTCCACGTGTGACATGGTGATCTGTTGAAAGACCCTGACGATTTGGCTCCATCTGGAATACTGGCAAGAGCTCACTGGACTTGTCTATACAAGAAGACCAATACAAACGTGCGGGCATTTAACCTGGATCTATTGGAGTTGGGGAACTTCCCTTGACACATTAAAAGTATTTTGCTTATGGTGACAACATGCACAAGACTCGTGCAAACTCAAACAACACAAAAACCCAGCAAAGAAGTGAGGAAATGGGTAAAAAGCCACAACCTTAGTTGAGAAACTGTTCGTAATTGGTGACTTCTGGGAGAGGGAGATTTGGTTTTCACTACAGGAGTGATGCTAGATAGGTTGACCAGACTCCAGTGGATAGACTCACACCAAAGGACAATTGGGGGCACAAACTTGGCTTGATAGGACTTAACATATATGTCAGAATTCATGAAATCAGTGGGGGAAACATAGGGGGGTGTAGATAGGAGAGCATGTAAATATGATACGATGTAGTATATGAAACCTGCAAAAACTCAATAAACATAATTAATTTTTAAATTTTATTTATATTTTTGGTCTTTTTGAGACAGGGTCTCCTTGCAGCCCCAGCTGTCCTGGAACTCTCTATGTAGACCAGGCTGGCCTTGAACTCATAGAGATCTGCCGGCCTCTGCCTCCTGAGTGCTGGGATTGAAGGCATGAACCACCATGCTCGGCTGAACCATAATTTATTTTTAAAAAGCATTTTGCCCCATTTTAAAAACCAATTTATGCTGTAATTTCTTCACTTTCTATATTTTGTTAAATGGAAATATGCAGATAGAGCTTATATAGAGAGAAAGGATGCATTTCCTCTCACCTGACATCTGTTTATATAACAGTTCACTCACACACACACACACACACACACACACACACACACTTACACCCAAGGTTTCCATAAATGGAGGCACATAATGATACAGAGAACAGAAGAATCAGAGGGTATAAAATTATATTAAATGAGGGCACTGTCCAAAAAGGCAGGCCCTTGTCATGCATGCTAATTGAGCATGTGCTTAGAGACAATCCATCCTTGAAATGTGCTGTCCAATATACTTCAGATTCAATGACAGTGTAAGAATAATGTAAAATACTTGATTAGTAACTTTTAATAAAATATCCACATGCATAAGTGTTGATGATCTACTGAAATCTTATGTTTTGGTCAGAATATAAAAGGTTAGGATATTATATATAAAAGCTATGTACCAAAGGGAAGAAATAGTATATTATCAAAATTAATCTTACCTATTTCTTTTCGCTTAAATGACTACTGAGATTTCTTTTAAATGGCATCCATGATTTGGGCTATATTTCTGTTAGACACTGTTTCTATCTCTAGGCAAACAGGGGCTGGTGTTATGGTGCATGTCTTTAATCCCAGCACTTGGAAGGCAGAGTCAGGCTGATCTCTATGAGATGGAGTCCAGGCTGAGACTATGTGAGTTCCAGACCAGCTGTGGCTATTAGGAAGCCTTGTCTCAAACAAAACAAACCAACAAACATAGACAAAACTTTCCCCAAACCTGGAAGGCTACATCATCAATAGAGAGACCACGATGTTTATATTTTTTTCTCTTGTGATATCTTACTCCACTAACATAACCACAAACAATTTTTCTAGCATGTACAATTTCCCCTGTAAGTGGTAACTGTGTATTCTTTTTCTGCTGGAAAGCACCAAAGAGAATTTCGCTTAAAAGCTGAGAAGCATTGTCAACATTTTTGGTTGCTTTTTTATTGTTTTGTTTTTCATTTACGAATTAGCTTTCAGAGGAAATTCTTCCACAGTTGGCTTTGCAAGAGACAATTCATCCAACAGAGGAAGCAGAGCAGCCCCAGCATTAATCTGAATTTGCGGTGAATGGTCTGCAGTCCTGTGACTGAAGAGTATAATTCAATTGTACTAAGAGGCAGCTGTATTCTTTAATTTCCCTCTACAACTGGCTCTTCTGGCTGGGGAATGAAGACTGGCTGATGGGGACCGAACACTGTAGAGGAATACATAGACTTTCCATCTGTCAGTGTTTTTGTAGACATCTTCCACACGTGCTGTGATAGGATTCTAGGATAATGTACCATTACTTTTGAAAGACACTTTTGATGAAGGTAAAACAGAGCTGAAACAATCTCAGGGCCACTGTATAAAGCTAAAATCAGAAAGCAAAGATTGGAAGCCGGGCGTGGTGGTACACACCTTTAATCCTAGCACTCTGGAGGCAGAGGCAGGTGGATCTTTGTGAGTTCAAGGCCAGCCTGGTCTACAGAGTGAGTTCCAGGACAGCTGGGACTACAGGGAGACCCTGTCTTGAAAACAACAACAACAACAACAACAACAAAGCAAAGATTGGGAGCCCCAGAGTGAAGGAGGAGATCAGCTTGTTAGGACAAGGTGCCAGTAAAATGTGTAAGTGCCCTTGAAGATGAGAACTTAATTCTTTGCTGTTTAGAAGAAGGCACTCTATCTCACTGCCACTCCCTGCTAGGCAGCATATGACTTCAGAGTAAGGCTAGGTCTCCTATCTAGGGGCCCAAGATACTTGATTGTCCTGCAGCACATGAGCTATGTCCTCTTTCAAAAACCCTGCATTAGTTTCTTTTCTGTTGCTGTGATAAAAACACCATGATCAAGGCCACTTATAGATAGAAGGTTCCAGAGTTGAGAGTCCATAGCTGTGGGAGGCATGGGAGCAGAGGAGATGTGGCTTCGCATCTTCAACCTGCACAGAAGCAGAGCAAACTGGAAATCCAGCAAAGCTTAAGAACTCTCAAACCCCGCCCCCAAGGAAGTGTTTCCTCCAGTGTTTACCTCCAAAAGTTTCCCTGACCCTCCCCAAACAGCACAACACACTGAGGACTACATGTCCAAGTGCTTGAAGCCTGCTGGGGACATTCAAACCACCATAGCCCCTTTCCCAAAGTTGCTAACATGTTCGACAAACAACAGATGATTCTCCCATGGCATATGTAGATACTCAATGCTAACAAACTACCATTTGAGTGTTTTAAAAAATACTTTATTATTTTTACTTTATGTGAGTGCTGGGAACCGAACCCAGGTCCTCTTTGAGTGTAATCAGGGCTCTTAATCACTGAGGCAACTCTCCAGCCCTGAAAACTGCAATTTGAAAACAATGCCTTATTAAATTTTTTTCCATGTACAATACAAGAGAAAAGATTTGGGGATTCCATGGTAGAATGGCTTTAAACTTAAGGTTCTTACCTCTCCCATTCTGGTAGCATAGTAAATCTTTCCTTAACAAAACTTTCTTAATCTTCTTGACTGAAGAGATCAAGTGAACAATGCTTTGTATCTCATAGGAAAATCATTTTTTAAAAATTATTTCCAAAGAGGAATGAAAGCAAGGGATTAGTCAGAAATTCTTGTTCTCTAGAATGTCCTAGGAATAAAGTCAACATCCAGCATATGAAATTAGGAGAAAACTGATAGACAGATAAAAGCTGAAGTCAGGATAACTTAAATACTATGACCTGTATCTCTGGATGTGGCTCTTGTCATAAAGAGAAACAACTGTTGCTTTCTGATCTTGATTGTTGGGCTGGAAAGATCTTTCTATTTTAGAACAGAACCTCCCATGGTCACTTCTCTCCTCAGGGAGCAAGGTTCAGGGTTACAAGAGTTCTGTACAGAGCAGAGGAACTGCTTGGATTTAATTCAAAGTCAAGGAGACTAGGGTTTTTGTAATAAATTAGACATTGTCACTCTCACTCGAAGTAGAATTTAGAAGTTCTTGTTACCCATTTTTTACCTAATCACTGATTTACATTTCTTTCTTTGAGAAAGAAAAAAGTCTCTTTTCCTTTGTGCTGTAGTTAACATTTTTATCTTTGTGTCCCGTTGCTGTCCAAGGATCTTGCTTGAGATTTCAAAAGAGATATTTGAGTTTATGGTGCAGAAAGAAAATGTCATTCAAACTAAATATAAATGCCATGTATTTCCAAGTCAGTGATCTCACTGGAGACTTTATCCATAAGCAATAATTTAATTTCAAGTGGCAACATGTGAGACCAAAATGCTGCAGGTGGAAAAGGAATTTATTGGGCCAGGTAACTATAGAGATCTGTGTGTTTCAGCAGATGACGTTTGTAAAAGCAGTTCAAAAGACTGACACAATGGGCCTTCTCTTTCCTATAGTGTACAGAATTTCTGATTAGAGCCTTCCTCTTCATATTGCTATTTTCTAGAAAAATTAGTCATTGCTCAGTGTTGTGGACTGAGTTTGTTTCTCACAATTCACGTGTTATAATCCTAACATCTCATAGGCAGAACATGGCTGTAGTTTGAAAACAGGTCTTTAAAAAACTAAGTTAAAATTGAGATAATTAAGGAGGAGTCTAATCCAATATAACTGCTGTCTTTTTTTTTTTTTTTTAAATAAAAGGAAGAGTTTATTTGAGCTTATGGTTCCAGGGGTAAGTGTCCATAATGTTAGTGGGGCAATCACAGCTTCAAGCAAGTACAGGAAGCCTAGAAAACTGGAAATCAAGCAAGGCTTATGAACTCTCAAAGCCCACCCCCAGGGACTGGCGCCCCCCCCTCCCCGCAAGGCCATGCTTCCTGAAACCTCCCAAAACAGCAACACCAACTGGGGACAACATGTCCAAATACTTGGAGCCTATGGGGGACATTCTCATTCAAAGCATTGCATTCAGCTTTGGCTGGGCACAGACCCAGCAGCTCAAGAGAATATGGTTGAGAATTCCTTGGGCCTGCAAAATATGAAAATTGGGCAGCTGAGAAATCAAGCACTTACTCAGAGAGAGAACTTTTTGTTACTTTTAGAAGGGCTGGCACAAGCAACATCATCTTGCTGGGTTGAGACAGGGTCTTGCCATGAAGCCCCACCAGGCCTCAAACTTGATCTTTCTGCTTCAGTTTTCCAAGAGCTGAGATTACAGTCAAGCACTACTGTACCCGGAATGACTTCATTTCAATTCTGACAACTTATCTCATTGTCTGAACAATATTTTCTCAAGATATTGATTTTTAACTATCTGGTGATTTGTTCTTTAATATCTCAAGGTGCTTGAATAAGATCTGTCCCAGTTGGTCTGATCTGATCCCATATAGGGGAAAAGGGAATGACAGATGTCACGGAATTAGTGCCAATAAATACTTTAGATCCAAGTTTAAGCAACTTAGGTAGAGAAGTGTTTTTTTTTTTTTTTTGGTCTTTTTGAGACAGGGTCTCCCTTTAGTCTCAGCTGGCTTGGAACTCACTATGTAGACCTGGCTGGCCTTGAACTTACAGAGATCCACCTGCCTCTGCCTTCCAAGTGCTGGGATTACAGGCCACCATGCCTGGTGAGAAGTGGTTCTTATGTTAGGTATACCTGCAGTCCATTATTTCCATCCTATGGGCAGTCCCCAACATCTCAACATTTTATTCAGTTTTTCTGTGTGTGTGTCAGAAGCTAGATTGGCTCTGAAAAAATGGCTCAGCAGTTAAGAGCACTTGGTAGTCTCTCACAACTGTCTGTAACTCTTTCTCCAAAGGATATGATGCCTTCGTCTCATCTCACAGGCATGTGTACACATGTGTACACATACATACATACATACATACACATGCATAAACAATAAAATATTTTTAAAAGAAACTCTACTGGGGCTGGAGAGATGGTTCAATGGCTAATAGCACTGGCCACAGGTCAGTTCCCAGTACTCACATGGAAGCTACCAGCCATCCATAACTTCAGTTTCATGGGAACTGAAAGCCCTCTGCTAGCCTCTGCAGACATTGAATGCACATGGTGCACTTCCAAACATGCAGGAAATACATTCATACACATTAAATAAAAATAAATAAAAACTTAAAAGAACTGTAGTTCTGTAGAATGTCAATAGACAATAGTCACAAAATTTTCCAGTTTGCTTCTCTCTTGCCATGATAAAATACTGTCCAAAACCAACTTTTAGAAAGGAAGGGTTTATTTGGCATGGGGGTTATAGCCCATCATCAAAGGCAGCAATTCAGGAACTCCAGGCAGGAGCCTGATACAGTTGCTTATGAGCTTGCTTCCTCGGCTAGCTCAGCTACATGTCTTATACAGCCTAGTCCCACCTGCTAAGGGATGGCACTGCCTGTGGTGTGGGCCTCTTATATCAACTTGTGATTAAGAAGACTCTTCACAGCACAGCCAGACTGATTTTGGAAGTTCTTCAGCGGAGATTCTCTATTCCCAAGTGACTCTAGCTTGCATCAAGTTGACAAAAACTAAGCAACATAAAAGGCTTTTCAAAAACACAACTATCAAGAATACTTTTTTTTTGGTCTTTTCCAGACAGGGTCTCTCTGTAGCCCCAGCTATCCTGGAATTCACTCTGTAGACCAGGCTGGCCTTGAACTCACAAAGATCCGCCTGCCTCTGCCTCCCAAGTGCTAGGATTAAAGGCATGTGCCACCACGCCCAGCTGTTGAATGTATATATTAGTTTGGGTAGAATGGACATTTTTTACTATATTTATTTTCCCAATCCATGAGCATGGGAAGTCTTTCCATGTTCTGATGTCTTCTTCAATTTCCTTCTTCAGGGGTTTAAATTTTTTTTTTTTTTTTTTTTTTTTTTTTTTTTTTGTGGTTTAAATTTTTTTTTTTTTTTTTTTTTTGTAGAGATCTTTGGCGTCTTTGGTTAGGTTTGTTCCTAGGTATATTATAGTTTTTGAGGCTATTCTGAGTGGGAAGGTCTCCTTTTATTCCTTCTTCAAGTTGCTTGTTGGTGTAAAGAAAGGCTACTGATTTTTCTAGGTTAATTTTGTATCCTGCCACTTTACTAAAGCTCTTAATCCTTTCTAGGAGTTTTATGGTAGAGTTTTTAGCATCCCTTAGGTAAACAATCATATAAGCAAAAAGGGATATCTTGACTTCCTCTTTTCCAATTAGTACTCATTTAATTTCCTTTTCTTGCCTTATTGCCCTAGCAAGAGTTTCAAACACTATATTAAAGAGCAGTGGTGATAGGGGGCAGCCTTGCCAAGTTCCTACCTTTAAAGGGAATGTCTCTGTCTTTTCTCCATTTAGGATGATGTTGGCTGTGCGTTTCCTGTATATGGCTTTGATTACATTAGGAATGATCCCTCCAATCCAATTCCCTCTAGGACTTTAAGCATGAAGGATGCTGGATTTTGTCAAAGGCTTTTTCTGCATCAATTGAGATGATCATGCAGTTTTTGTCTTTCAGTCCATTTATGTGTTTTATGATATTTATTGATTTTCATATGTTGAACCATCCATGCATCTCTGGTATGAATCCAACTTGGTCATGATGGATGATCTTTTTTATGTGGGTCTGTATGCAGTTTGCAAGTATTTTGTTGAGAATTTTTGCATCTGTCTTCATTAATGAGATAGCTCTATGGTTCTCCTTTTTTTGTTGTATTTTTGCCTGGTTTGGTATTAGAGCGATGCTGGCTTCATAGAAGGAATTTGGGAGATTTTTCTCTGCTTGAATCCTTCTGAACAATTTGAGTAATAATGGTTGTAAGTCTTTTTGAAATGTTTTATAGAATTCTGCCATGAAACCACATGGGTCTGGGCTTTTTTTAGTTGGGAGGTTTCTTATCACGTCTTCAATTTCTTCATATATTATGGGTCTGTTTAAGCTGTTGATGTCTTTTGGTTAAGCTTTGGTGATTCCCAGGATTTCAGATATTCATCCATTTCTCCTAAGTTTTCAAACTTAGTAGAGTATAGGTTTTTGAAGTATTCCCGTATGATTGTCTAGAACTTTTGACTGTCTGTTGTGATATTTCCCCTTTTATCATGGATTCTATTGATTTGGAGTTGTTCTTTCTTTCTTTTGGTTAACTGGGCTAGAGGTCTATCTTGTTTATTCTCTCAAAGAACCAACTTTTGGATTCATTGATTTTTTTGTGTGTATTGTTTCCTTTGTTTCTATTTCATTGATTTCTGCTCTGATTTTTCTTATTTCTTCCTGTCTGTTGTGTTTAGGGTTCATTTGTTGTTGTCCTTCAAGTGTTTTTAGCTGCAGTGTTAGATTGTTCACTTGTGCTCTTTCTGTTTTTCTGATGTAGGCACTTAGGGCTATAAACTTCCCTCTTAGGACTGCTTTTAAAGTGTCCCATAGGGGCTGGAGAGATAGCCTAGCGGTTAAGAGCGCCGACTGGACTGCTCTTGTAGAGGACCCGGGTTCGATCCCCAGCACCCACATGGCGGCTGAAAACCGTCTGTAACTCCAACTCCAGGAGAACTCCAGTTCCAGGGGAATCCGACACCCTCTTCTGACCTCCGCGGCATTGCACGACACGGGTGCACAAACCTACATGCAGACAGTACATTCATACACATAAATA
This sequence comes from Rhizomys pruinosus, assembly GCA_009823505.1. NCBI lineage: Eukaryota > Metazoa > Chordata > Mammalia > Rodentia > Spalacidae > Rhizomys > Rhizomys pruinosus. The sequence continues at coordinate 1,353,964 of VZQC01014462.1, forward strand.
AAAATAAAATTAAAAAAAAAAAAAAAAGTGTCCCATAGGTTTTGTTGTGTTGTATTATCATTGTCATTCAGTTCCAGGAATGCTTTTCTTTCTTTATTTCTTCCTTGACCCATTCATTATTCAGGAGAGTGTTGTTTAGCCTCCATATGTTCTTGTAGATAGTAGGGCTTATCCTGGTGTTGATATTGAGCTTTATTGCACTGTGGTCTGATATAATGCATGAAATTAGTTCAGTCTTTTTGTATTTGTTGAGTATTTTTGTTTTTTTTTTTTCTGTGTCCCAGTATGTGGTTGATTTTGGAGAATGTTCCTTGGCATGCTGAGTAGAAAGTGTGTTCTCTGGTATTAGTTTTTTTTTTAATTTTTAAAAAAATTTTATTTATTTCTGTATGTGTATCAATGTACTGTCTGCATGCAGGTCTGTGTACCTGTGTCGTGCAATGCTGCTGAGGTCAGAAGAGGGTCTTGGATTCCCCTGGAACTGGAGTTCTCCTCGAATTGGAATTTCAGATGGTTCTCAGCTGCCATGTGGGTGCTGGGGATCGAACCTGGGTCCTCTGTAAGAGGGTTGGCACTCTTAACAACTAGGCCATCTCTCCAGCCCGTTCTCTGGTATTAGGATGGAATATTCAGTAGATGTCTGTGAGGTCATTTGCTGTATTATATTGTTCATTTCAGATGTCTCTCTGTTCATTCTTTGTCCATTGATCTGGCCAAGGGGCTCAGTGGGGTATTGAAGTCCCCTACTGTGCTGGGGTTAGTCTGTGCCTTGAGGTCCTGGAGAATTGTCTTTGTAAAGTTTGGTGCACCTGAATTTGATGCATAAATATTCATGATTGTGAAATCTTCATGGTCAATTGTTCCTTTGATAAAGGTGAAATGGCCCTCTTTGTCTCTTCTGATTTCTTTTACTTTGAAGTCTATTTTATCTGATATTAAAATAGCAACACCTGATTTCTTTTTGGTACCATTTGCTTGGAATATTTTTTTTTCCATCCCTTCTCCTTAAGTTGGTGCCTATCCTTGAAAGTGAGATGGGTTTCTTGTAGACAGCACTTAGATGGGTTTTGTTTTCTTTTTTTTTTTTTTTAATTTTTTATGTTTATGAGTGTACTGTCTGCATTTAGGTTGCTGCACCTGTGTTGTGTGATGCTGCGGAGGTCAGAAGAGGGCATTGGATTCCCCTGGAACTGGAGTTAAAGACTGTTCTTAGCCAACATGTGGGTGCTGGGAATTGAACCCAGGTCCTCTGCAAGAGTATTTGTCACTCTTAACCACTGAGCCCGTCTCTCCAGCCCCAAGGCATTTTATTTTCTAATCCAATCTCCCAGTCTATGTCTTTTGATTGGGGAGTTTAGTCCATTAATATTTAAGGTTATAATTGAAAGATGTGTGTTGCTTCCTTTCACCTTATTATCCATTTGCATTTTTGGCCTAGGTTTCTACTTCTGCACTTATGCTTTTATTAATTTCTCTTTCTAGGTGTCTGGGGATATTTGCTCCTCTCTTCTGTCCTTTGAATTGCTTCAAGTATTTTCTGAAGGGTTGGTTTTCTGGACATGTATTCTATCATCTTGTTTATGTTATGGAAGATTTTTCTCTCTCCTTCAACTCTAATCAACATTTTTTCTGCGTATAGTAACCTGGGTTGGCATCTATAGTCCTTTAACACTGAGAATGCTTTGCTCCATGTTCTTCTTGCTTTCATAGTTTGAACTGAGAAGTCAGTTGTAATTCTGATGGGTTTCCCCTTATGTGTTAACGTGTTGTTTTTCTCTTGTGGCTTTCAGAATTTTGTCTTTGAGCATCTAGTGTTTTAACTATGATATGGCATGGGGAGTTTCTTTTCTGATCTTATCTGTTTGGAGTTCTATGTGCTTCTTGTAGTTGTATGGGTTTGTCTTTTTTTAGTTTGGGGAAATTTTCATCTATTATTCTGTTGAAGATCTGATCAATACTATTCTCTTAGGATTCTTCTCCTTCCTCTATTCCTATGATGCGGATGTTTGATCTTTTCATAGTGTCCCATATTTCCTGGTTGTTCCACTTTTGTGTATTTTAAAAATTTTCATAATCTTTACTTGAGTTTTTTAATTATTCTGTGTTATCTTCCAGGTCTGATATTCTTTGTTCTGCTTCCTCCATTCTATTTCTGAGGCTTTTTCCATTTCTTTCCTCTTGATTGGATGACTGTTCTATTTCCTTTTTCATTTCATCCTGTCATTTCTTTAGTATTTCCATTTCCTTTTGGAGCTTCTTAATCTCTTCCTATAGCTCCTTGCTTCTCTGGTTGTTTTCCTTTTTCAGTGTTTCTACTTCCTTCCAGAGTTTGTCATTTTCTCCCTCTAGTTCTTTCTGGAGTTTGTCATTATCTCCCTTTAGTTCTTTCCAAAGTTTGTCATTCTCTTCCTCTAGGTCCTTCTTGAGTTTTTCATTGTCTCTCCTTAGTTCTCTGACTTATTCTTTATATTGTTTGATTTCTTTGAATCTGTCTGCAATTGTTCCTTTAAGATCTGACTCCTGGGTCATGCCCAGGGGGATCCCACTGTAGGAATCTCCCACAGGCTTGGTAGAGCTTGGTGTGGAATTATCCTGCACCTTTCCATATTGTCCCTTTCCACCAGGGGCCAGTTGTAGTCTTGGCTACTGAATAAACTGGGATTTCACTACTGCTGAGCTGCATCTGCCATCCGAGAAATTCCTGAAGATGGCAGCGATGCCAATTCTGGCTTTATTCTCAACATTTATGATGGCAGGATGGTAACGGGTGGAACCAAGACTGTCCAGTTTCAAGCAGCCATTAGGAAAGCTGTGCTGCTATTCACCTTGCTGGTGCTGCCCTGGAATGGGAAACAGACTGAGAGAATCTGGCCTAAGTAACAAACAGGGGCATACATGTCAGTGTTGCTTCTTTCAGTATCTTTCAAACCCCAAATAAGCATCATGAAGCTATTCTGCCCTGACCCCTTCCTTGCCATATTATAAGACAAGGATATCATGTAGGACAACTAAACAATTTGGACTTGGAACACAGGTATGAAAATAAATAATAGGCCTCCCCCTCCAAACCCTGCAACCTACTATGATACTTATGATTTGCTCTGGATGGATAGTTAAGGAAGACACAGGAAAATGTTGAACCCATGTTTGGGACATTCTCTCAGGGAACAGAAGTTTTCTTGGCCTTCAGTGGTGGATGTGAATCTGAAAAGATCTGAGCTCTCCACTTCCTCCAACAGGCAAATGATACAAGAAAGTCAGGACAGTCAGAAGAGGTGACTTTCATGGTAGCACAGAAAACACATGTGAACTTAAGAATACGCACACACAAATGTATGTTTGTATGTGCTTATGTGTATATATAAATATGTATGTTTAATATGTGTTTTTGCATATATAGACATGCTTGTACTTAGTAAGCTCAAAGAGTTCAATAGCAGGAAATCTAATGATGGATTGCTGAAAAATAGTATTAGTGGAAAAATATCTTTATTCATACGAATGTGTTGAATGCTTTCTAATTTCCAGTTGTGATGGGTAAGGCCAGCTTGACAGGATCTAGAACCATCTGGCAGATGAGCCTCTGAGCATGCCTTTGGGGAGGTATTCTGATAAGTTTAATTGATGTGTGTGTGATGACTTGTTCCCTTGGTAGAGACCCTGGACCGTATAAAATGGAGTAAGCAAGTACAAGGGTATGTTCGCTGTTGCTCTCTGTTCCTGTCATGGATGCCATGCGACCACCTCCCTCAAGCTACTACTGCTGCTGCTATGAATACTGTGTGTGCATGGTTATGGGATGCAACCTGAACCTGTCAACCAAAATGATTCCTTTCTCCCTTAAGTTGCTTTAGAGAGAGTATTTTATCACAGCAGCAGCAACAACAACAACAAAAAATAAAACTCAAAATACTGGGCAATATTTAAGTGATAATAAAGCAGGAAAGAAAACTCAAATGTTCTCTTATCATGGAGGGTCGAAGGAGGTAGAGAAATGGGTAATAAATAACATGGAGGGAAAAAATGGGGAAGAACGATGCAGCATTGTTGCCAAAGGAGGCATCAAAGGCACCCACATCTCAGCAGAGGAAAGGGGCAGGCAATCCACTACATGGGTATCAGAAAGGCCTCCATAGAGGAGGCTGGACCCGAAGCAGAGTGTGTGCTAATAGGATTTTAGGACATAAGCCCACCCAATATATGGGCAATCTATGATGCACATTCCCTAACACAGACCCTCAGGAAAATCCTCACAGTGAGTTCTTGTCAGGAGAGTAGCTGCCATAATCACTGAGCCCTGTTTAATTGTTAATTTTATGTAGGACATGTAAAATATGCAAGAAAGTCCCCAAACACCAGACTGCAGTAAAATGTTCTTAAAGGAAGGACTGTTTGGCAGGACAGTTTCTGTCTTCAAAATATTCCCTTCACTTAAGAGCAAAGTTTCTCTCAGAGAGTTAGCCCATGGGCCACCAAGCCTCCAGTGGCAATGGAGCATTCTTTTTGATTGTCTCCATATCTGAGGGAGCAATATACAGAACACCATGTTGGGATTTGGCATGTATGCTCTACTAGGCTGTAAGTACTTACAAGTGTCACCTGTCACCACAGACTTACTTGGAGGACTCCTTTCACTTGAAATCCAAGCAAGTATTCAGGGGTTGTTCACAAAGCCCGAAGGTGGAGCAGGACCTAAGCAAATCTAGCCAAAGTGACCGCCAGGACTTTTGCTAAAAAACGGTAGGTATGCCCATTTGGAAGGCTGCAATGGCAAAGCATCATCAGCAGGGTAGATAGAACCACAGACATGTATTTGGACAGTTCCAAAGGCTAGAAGTTTCAGACAAAAGTCTTGTCAGGACTGGGTGATTGAGTCTTGTCAGGACTGGGTAACTGAGTCTTGTCAGGACTGGGTGATTGAGTCTTGTCAGGACAGGGTGATTAAGTCTTGTCTGGACTGGGTGACTGCATCTGTTTTTTTTTTTTTTTAATCTGGTTGATCATCTCCCAGTTTCTTCAGCAAGTTTTGCCTCTATAGTTCAGTTGATTTAAAATAATTTTTATATATAAGAGCAATTTTCATTAATTCTTATTGAATATTTGTGTATTTCATACATAAAATCACAATCAGTCTTAATCACCTTCATATCCCTTCTCCATTGGCACCCTCCCAGCATCCCCCACTGAAATTCATACATTCTTTCATTTGTGTTAGGGTCTATTGTGTTGAATTAGTGTCCCAGGCCATTCCTCAGTGCAGGCTCATCCACTGAGCTCTATCCCTCACTTTAAAAAGACCAGTTCTTCCTCACCCAATGATAATCACCTGCCAATATTTCTTCAGCTAATATTGGATTCTGCTGCCTATTTCCCCAATTCCATTCTGTTTTTTTGTCTGGTTGAGTTTGCATGGGTTTTGTGCATACTGACACCATTGCTGTGGTTCATATGACCAGGGTCCTAGGAATTTGTACGATTCTATCTCCATCTGGTCATGGATCATCTCTTTGGTTCCTACAGTCTTTCTGCTCCCTCTTCTGAAATGGTCCCTGAGCCCTGGGTAAGTGAAGCTTAATATATGAGACCTGTCCATGGACCCACACTCTGTAGAATTCTAATCTCCATGGTTTGGCCAGTAATGATCTTATGAGTTCCCGGCCCCCTGTTGCATGAGGGAACTTTCTTAATGAGAGTTAAGAGATTCAATAGTGTCATCTTGGCCTCTTGTTCTATGTTGGGTGAGCCTTAGGTGTAGAGATTACATTGTAGATGTGGCACTTAGGCTTGGGCAATTCACAAACAATGCCTGCGTGTGATCAGTTGTGGTACTCTACAATACTCTTCATCTGGTGCAAAAGAATATTCTTTATTGAGTGGAGTCTGGGATATTTGAGTGTAAATATAAGGATGCATATTTTGCATTTAGTAAGAAGTTACATTAGAGTGCACAGAGCTTAGATCAGGGACTTCCCAGGACCAACTGAAGCACAGGTAGGAGCCGGGCACTTCAGCCAGGTGGATTGTTGGATAAATATATCCCTGGACTGTTGGGTAATTGTTTAATTGGTTTGTTGGATAATTAAATCATTGTCTTATATGGCTGTTGGGGTGAGTTACCCTGCTAGCTGGTATAAAAAGTGGGCCTGTTGCCACTGTGAGACTTGAATGCACAGAGCTTAGATCAGGGACTTCCCTTGGAACACCAGAAGCACAGAGTATATATCCCCCCTCCCCCTACCAACTGGAATTGCTGAGGGAGTATCCAAGTGGATATTTTGGAGTACCTTCAGAACAGAAAGGAAAGAATGAGTTAGACTTCCAACATATAAACAAAATTGAAAGCCTGAAACCTAGACAAGTCAATACTCCATAAACAAGGAGAAAAAAAAAAGGCATCTGAAGGAGGCAAGGAAAGCAAGCCTTCAACACAGTAAAGAGGAATTTGTGATTCGCATAGGAATACAAGCAAAAAGGGAAACCCACCTGCCAGGGACAGGACAATATGGAAAGGTGGTACTGGCGGGAAGGTAGGTCACTGGCACAGAACTTCCAGCACTGAGCCTTCTCATGAAGTTCACTGTGACTACATAGCTGCCCTCTTCTGTCAACCCATCTGAATTCTGTCAGGCTCCATCAATATAGCCACTGCTTTTGCTTGTATTTTTTTTGTTGTTTTGTTTTTAGTTATAACATTTAACTCCAGGGATATCACCTTATACACTGTAACTTTAATTATTAGATGAATGAGTGAATCATATATTTAGCTAAACATATATAATGAAGAAAACCAACAGTAAAGATGCAATTTACACATGACTTCACAAGGCTTAAGCACCCACAAGTTATCTTTATCCACAGAAGTCGGGTGCCCTGAGTGATGTCAGGGAAGATAGGCAAGCGCTGCCACTGGGATAAATTACTGCTACAGCAACATTCATAACAACCATCATTTCTTTAGCATGTATCATTTGCTGGCACCTTTATCAAGTTCCTACTTGTTACATGTCAGGTACTATTATACCCAGGCATTATTATATCTGTTTTTCTGCAGAGGATACTAGGGCTTGTTAAGATTAAGAATTTTGAGAAATTCAAGTGGATGGTTAGGCTATTGAGTTGGGATTTTAGTCAACTTGATTTTTCCCACTTTGGAAGCAAGCTCCTCTGTTACTATTACCAGAGGCCAGGATAACTGATTTAGTCATGCAACAGGTGGAGTTTGGAGCCACAAAATCACACAGCATGCTTTGCAAAGTAAACAGGTATTACGTGAAATCTCACAGGGGCCTGTGAGGCCAGAGCAGAGGAGGCTTCGGCTAGTTGAAAGGGAAAAGAGAACAAGACCAAGTAGAGGTTTGTGGGTGCAGCTGTCACCAAGGACACTAACTCTCTGGGGACAGCTAACATAGATGGCTTTGGTACTTCCTGGTTGGCCTGGGCAGAGAGGACTTAAAAGTGTACCAATGCTAAGAAAAAGGCCAAATCAGTCTGAAATAAAAAATAAATAAAGGCAGATATTTATTCCGGAAATATGCTCTCTCTCCGGCGAAACCATGGCCATCCAGGGCCATGAAAAGTTCCCATCTGGGAGGTGGGGAGAACCTTTTATAGGGGTGAGGGGAGATGGTGATGTGTTGGAATCTGGCCAATTAAGCCAGGTCAGGGCCAGTGATTTTTGCAGGCAAACGCAGAACCTGGATTATATATGACAAAATTTCCGTCGGAACAGCTACACAGCCTCTGCCCATCTCTCCCTACACTCTCCTTACTAAGTTAAATATGACTCAAGTATACAGGATCAAAGTCAAAGAATAAGGACTAATTTTCAAATCTAGAAACAGAAGGTGCTGCAGTAAACTCCAAAGTTAGAAGCCTGAGAGGGCCCAGGAAACCCACTGAGTCAGAGAGAAGCAGCCTCAGGGCTCAAATGACAAGTTTCAGCTTTGGAACTCTTGCGCTCACAGGTTCACTTATGTATTCATTCACTCTTTTATTTTATGTGCTACATATATGGTGGGAGAAGGAAAAAATGAAGGCTCCAGGAATAGAGCTAGAGAGTGTAGATCCTTCTCGATTTAAGGAAAAGAGAGAGAACAGAGAGGTAATTTATGTGGGAAGAAGCTAATGCTTATTCGTCTGAGGTCCATGAAGGAGTGCAGGGAAGTGCTAAGATTCAGCATGCAGATGGACAAGTTAGGTGGGCCAGACTACACTTCTTTCCTTGAGACTGAGGAGAAGAGATACTGCTCTTTAAGGTGGCCTGAGTATTGTGCATATATGTAAGGAAACTTGTCAACATCATAAAAGGTAATCTGGATACCAGATGTGGTGGCATGTGACTTTAATCCCAGTCCTCAGGAGTCAGAAGCAGGTGCATCACCTTGCAATCAAGGTCAGCCTGCTCTACATAGTGAGTCCCAGGGCTGGGGCCACAAGGAGACCCTGTCAAAAAAAAAACAAAACAAAATAAAAAGCCCAATAGGTTATCTGGTAAAAATAGCGGATTATGCATTATCAGTGTAACTCAGTAAAAAAGAAGAGTCTGGGAAAACAAAGACTAGACTCTATTCCAGAAAAAGTGGAACAGCATCAGAAACAAAAAGGAGGCGAAAGTGCAGCTGAGAGGCGTGAAAATATAGGACAGTGCAGTCAAAAGAGCGAGCAGTGCATGGCTCTCAACTGCGGCAACCTGGTGCTGCGAGAGAAAGAGGAAGCCTCACAGAGGAAGAGGAAGCATCACAGGAACGCCCGGATGAGAGCCCACTGTCGTTGCAAGCCTTGGAAGCAGTGACTCCTCCTGCCTGGGTCAGTGTCGGAGAGGAGGTTCGTGTTGTCAGAGGGCTGGGACCAGGTACCATACCCAGAGAAAGCTGCTTGTCGAAGACTGTGTTATGTTGGGCGCCCCACCACAAGTCAAGTAGCCTAGATTAAGCCCAACGCAGTCCCTAGGTGGGAGACGGCTGAAGATGCGGTTGTGGAGCAGAGAGGGCTGGACACAGACACTGAGAAGCTCAGATGACCCGAAGCGGAAGTAGCAGGATACTACAGTGACACCGAGGGCAAAAGGACAAAGGTCAGCAGGCTTCTTAAACTGTGGCAACCCATGGATGGCAGTCCAGAAACGCGAACCCCAAAGTTCAGGTCTAGTGGATATGCCTCCCAAATCTGCATTATAGCATAGCAAAAGAATTGCACGACACGGGTGCACAGACTTGCATGCAGATAGTACATTCATACACATACAGAAATAAATAAATAAATAATTAAAAAAAAAAGAATCAGCAGGGTTAAGAGAAACCTACTGTGTATCTGACAGAATATTGAGATCTAGAAGCTATTAAAAACTTTTTAAAAATTAAATAGGGCTGGAGAGATGGCCTAGAGGTTAAGAGCACCTACCGCTCTTGCAGAGTACCAGGGTTTGATCCCCAGCACCCACATGGCGGCTGAGAACCGTCTGTAACTCCGATTCCAGGAGAACTCCAGTTCCAGGGCAATCCGACAACTTCTTCTGACCTCCGCGGCATTGCACGACACGGGTGCACAAACCTACATGCAGACAGTACATTCATACACATACAAAAATAAGTAAAATTTAAAAAAATTAAATAAAAATCAAAAGTTACAAAATTAGACACCAACAAACTAAATCATCTAATCAATAAACGGGAAATGAATTGAACAGGCAATTCTTAAAAGAGATAAAAATGGCCAGTTAAATTAAAAACAATAGCACATCCTTAGTTATCAAATCAAATGCAAATTAAACTATATTGGAATTCTTTTTTATCCCTGCTGTAATGTAATTCAAGAGAACTACAGCAAATACTAAGAAAGGATTAGGGGGAGAAAGAACCCTAACACACTGCTGGTAGAAACCGAAACTGGTGCCACCAGTGTGGAAATTAACAGAGACCCTCCTTAGGCAACTATCACATGTCCCAGTTATACCTCTGGGCATATACCTTAAGGAATCTAAGCTGGCATACCATAGAGATACTTGCACATCCGTGTGTACCACATAAGCTCAAGCTAGATAAAATCCCAGCATAGATGTGGAGAAGTGAGTATGAAACTCAGACTACTTGGGGAATCATTGGAAGCCTATGGTTTCTGGGAAAGGGAGAATTAGTCTTTTTTAAGCCTGTGGCTCTTAGTGGGCTAACCAAACTCCAGTGGATGGATCCACATTGAAGGACATTTGGAGACACAAATTTAAGCCTTAACACACACACACATATAACACATATATAACATATATATATATATATATATATATATATATATATCAGAGTACAGGATATTGGGCGGAGAATAGTAAGGAGCACAGATGGGGGAGGGGATCTAAATATAATCAAAATATATAGTATGAAATTTGCAAAAATTCAAAATGAAAAAAAATCAATGCATTTTCATGATGAAAACTGAGCAAACAGGGAATGGAAAGAAAATGTCTCAATCTAAAAAGAGCCCACAGATAACACAAAGTCAAGAGTAAAACACTGAAAGTTTTTTCTATAAGGTCAGAAACAAGGCAAGGATATACATTCTGATAAACCATTCAATATAAGACTAGCATCTTAGAGCAATCAGGAAAGAGAAAGAAACAATAGGTATTCAAAATAGTAAATTATCTCTGTTCCCAGATGACATGATCTTATGTTCAGGAAATCCTAAAGCTTTACTCAAAGAAAGCTTTTGGAATAAACAACAACAACAACAAAAAATTAGAGAATACAAGAATCAACACAGTAAAGTCATTGTATTTCTACCTATTAATGTACAAAATAAAAACTGAATAAAGAAAACAACCCCTTATATTGTATAATTAAAAATAAAATTGACTAAGGAATTAGCAATCAATGTGAAAGTCCTGTACAATGAAAACGATGAAGCATGAATGATAGAAATTGAAGAGCATTCAAGTAAATGAAATGATATCCTGCATTCATGAATTAGAAGATTGAATACCATTAATAGAAATAGAAATAGAAGCAAAGGAGGCCAAAGAAATGGCTCAGTAGCTAAGTGCATTCAGTACAGTCATGAGGACCTGGGTCTGGATCCCCAGTACCAGGATGATGTCAAGTGCAGCAACATACTCCTGTAACCCTAGTGCTGTGGAGAGGAGACTGGAGGATCCCTGAAGCTCACTAGCCAGCTGGTCTCCACAGGTCAGAAGGCTCCAGGTTCAGTGGACCCTGTCTCAGAAGGTAATAAAGTAGAGAGTGACAGAGGAAGATACCAAGCATTGATCTTTGGCTTCCACACATATGCACAGGAATGGATGTGTGTATTCATGAACAAATGTGCACATATCCACAAACACGTACGTACTTCACCCATTAACAAATAAAAAGAAAAATTCTAAAATTTATGGAGATTCTGTTAAAGGAGTTCAAATGGATATTTAAAAAAAAGAGCTGGGCATGGTGGAGCATGCCTTTAATCCTAGCACTCGGGAGGCAGAGGCAGGCGGATCTCTTTGAGTTCAAGGCCAGCCTGGGCTACAGAGTGAGCTCCAGGCCAGCTGGGACTAAAGGGAGACCCTGCTTCAAAAATACCAAAAAAAAGAAAGAAAAAGAAAGGAATGGCAGCACGGTGGCTTGAGCCTTTAATCCCAGCCTGTTGGCAGCCAAGGCACATGGATCCCTGTGAGATCAAGGCCAGCCTGGTCCACATAATGACTTCCAGGTCGGGGAGGACTAGGGAAATCCTATAAAAAAGATTACAAAAAATAAAGAAAAAGAAAGCTGAAGACCTTATACTGTCATGATTTCAGACAATGGGACATGATAGGGAGCCCACATTTATTGTCAAATTATCTTAGAAAACAGCACAACGGGAAAGGATAGTCTCTTCAATAAACATTAGGAAAACTATGTATCTACAAGTAAGAAATTGAAGTAGGGAACTTACATGCCACATGCAACATTGGACTCCTTATGACTGAAAACCTTAAACATTGGAATCAAAACTACAGAATGACTAGAAGAAATCATAGAGGAAATCCTTCATAACTTTTGTATTTGGCAATGACATCACAAACACAAAGCTTTGGCGATGGAAACAGAAGTAATGCGTTTAAGACACAATCACCAAAACTCCCTTGGCTACAAAGAAAACAATCAACAGAATGAAAAGGCAACCTGTAGAGTAGGAGACTGTGCTTGGAAGCCATATACCTGATGCACACTTTGCATCCGGAATATGTAAAGAAGCTTGTAATTCAACAAGAGAACCATATGAATAATCCAATTTAAAAAGACTCCTATATGCAACCTCACTTGCCACTGCTCCATTACAGAAGAGGGGGTGGAAAGATTGTAAGAGCCATGGCTGGTGCATGAACAGAAGAAAACAGAGGCTTTAAGGCCACTGGGACCTTGCTCATATGAACTTGCAACAATAGCAACAGCATGCACCAGACTCATGACAACTCAGTCAGACAAAAATCCAGCAGAAATAAAGGGAAATGGGCAACAGTCCCCAACCCTAGTTGCAGAACTATTGGCAGCTGATTACTGTTGAGTAAAGGAGAGTAGATCTTTAAGGGAGTGACTAGATAGGCTGACTAGACTCCAGAGGAGGAACTTGCACTATGGGACATCTGAGTACAAATGCTTGACTGGATAGGACTGAACATATATGCAGAATACATTAAATCCAGTGGGCAGAGCATGGGGAGGCACAGATTGAGGAGGGGTCTAAATTTGCTTAAGATATATTTAAGATATATGAAATGCACAAACTATATATCTATATCTATATCTATATCTATATCTATATCTATATCTATATCTATATACTTGTCTTTTTGAGGTAGAGTCTCCTTTTAGTCCCAGCTGGCCCAGAGCTTGCTATGTAGACTAGGCCGGCCTTGAACTCACAGAGATCCACCTGCCTCTGCCTCCCAAGTGCTGGGATTAAAGGCATGCGCCATCATGCCTGGCAATAAAAATATTTTTTAAAACATGCATAGGATTGGCATCTCTAAAGGAGGTATATTAATGACACAACACAAAAAGATAATCAAGATAACTAATCAAAGTCAAAATCACCATGACACACCACGGAAGACCCATTAATGTGTCACTATTAAAAAAACAAAACAAACACCTACACACATATAAGCAATACACTCATACACATAAAATAAAAATAATAAATGAAATATTAAAATAATATATTTTATGAGTATATATTCATGTACAATATATTATATAATATATGTAACTAAAAAATAAAAACAAAACACACAAAACTGGAAATGGCCACATTTGGTAATGCTATGGAGAAATTGGAAATCATATGCCAAGTTGGCATAAAGGTCAAATGACATAGTCACTCTTGAAAATAGTGTGGAATCTTTCAAACGATTTATGTTAGAATTATTCTATGTTCAGGCACTCTCATTTCTAGGCATTGAGCCCAAAGGATTGAAAACGGGATCCTGAAGAGATGTTTGCATCCTCATATTCATTACAGCTTTGTTCACACTCCAGAAGGTAGAAGCAGCCTAAACATCTACCTAGTGATGAATGGACGGAAAAAGTGTGACGTGTGATGTATACATACAATCGAATACTAATCAACCTTGAAGGAAAAAGAAGGGGATTTTATAACATGAATGAACCTTAAAGACATTGCAGTGAAATAAACTAGTCACAATAAGATAAATCCTGCTTCATCCTACTTAATGAGATCTGCAAAGTGGTCCAATTCACAGAAGCAGAGAGTAAAATTGTGGGGCCAGAGGCTGTAGGGAAGAAGTGGGGAGTTTTAATGATTACAGGGCTTCAATTTTGCCAGAGAAAAAGAAAATATATGAGCATGCATTTAAGTCAGCAGTTTTAAGTTTCTTGGTGATGGGAATTTCCCAGAGTACCCAGCCCAGTCCTTTGTACATATGTGTTCAATTAATGCTCACTGGACTAAACTATTCTGAGGTCAGTGTAGGAAAAGACAGTTACCTATGAAACTATAAACTGTGCAGCTATGTTCCTAAATGTTTTAACACCTTGCCATTTTGTTGTTGTTAACCAAGAGCTTGCCTTCTTTCCATGTTATTTGTAATTTAAAAATAAATTACATAGTGTGAATTAAAACATTTGCGCAAGGAGTGACTTTTGAGTGTTCTGTTACACTGGGCATTGAACTCCAGGTCTCCGATTCCAAGGCACTCCCATGGCTTTGCTTTGCTTCATAGGTCCCAAGCTTTGCTTTGCTGCTACTTGTACCTGTCCCCTTCTTAGCCATGGCTGACCTGTTTCTGATTGCTCCTCACTGAGCCCAGACATTGAATCTGGCTCGTTCTCAACATATACCCTTCTATGCAGAGACATGGAGAGGTTGCACTTGGCATGCAAAATAAGCTTAGCTTTCAGTTCTTGGTCTATGATGAAACTATATGTCTTCTGTCAACCAAAAATGGTGTGTACATCAGTGCAATACCTAGTATAAATAGAATCTGAATGAAAGAGCTGATTACCAAGCTGTACATAGCCTGTGTACTCCAAATTCCATCTATATATATAACATCATGAACCTCTTTATTTTCCCATTATCTACAAAATGATAAAGCTCTATTTGGAGAACTGAATATATACATATAATTTGTCATTTCTGGTAACATCTCTATATTACAAAATACAAAGTATCTACCATAATTATGACTTTGTCTCTGTTCTGTTCTGTTGTAAGACTGTATTTAGTTTTATGGACTGCTCGTGCAGGCAGAACTGCACAGAAGCATGCAGGCCCCTTCTCTCTCAGAATGCTTGTGCTCTAGTTTCTAGGCTAAAATGTTCCACAGTGCTTATGGTTTACAGGTATATTTGACATATTGTTTGGGGTCTTAAGAGATGTTTGCTGGGGCTGGAGAGATGGCTCAGCAGTTAAGAGCACTGGCTTCTCTTGTAGAGGGCCAGAGTTTCATTCCCAGGACCCGCATGGCAGCTAAAAATCATCTGTGATCCAGTTCCAGGGGAATCCAATGCCCTCTTTTGACCTCTGTGGGCATTTTACAATATGGGTGCACTTACATACACTTATACTCAGAAATAAAAATAATAAATACAAAGAAATATTAAGAGTTGTTTGTTGGGGCTGGAGAGATAGCTTAGCGGTTAAGAGCACTGACTGCTCTTGCAGAGGACCCGGGTTCAATCCCCAGCAACCACATGGTGGCTGAGAACTATCTGTAACTCCAATTCCAGGAGAACTCCAGTTCCAGGGGAATCTGAGACCCTCTTCTGACCTCCGCAGTGTTGCACGACACGGGTGCACAAACCTACATGCAGACAGTACATTCATACACATTCAAAAATAAATAAAATTAAAAAAAAGTTGTTTGTTGATTTTTGCTAGAAAGAAGAACTCTTAGGTTTTGTATATTAGTATTATTGCTGTAGTCTCTATGACAGTAATGTTTTCTGACTTGTATTAATAATAAAGCTTTGCAAGGCCAGCCTGGTCTACATAGTGAGTTCTAGGACAGATGAAGCTACAGGGAGACCCTGTCTCAAAAACAAACAAATAACAAACAAACAAAATTAATTGAGCTGAATATATATGTATGTACCTGAGGGTATGTTTTTGTGTGTGTTAAAACTGTGAATATGACATTCCAAAATATGCTGCTTTGACTAACTCACTAGTAAAAATTAAATAACCTGAAAACCAGCAAGTGAAAGAACATCTGTTTCTCTTTCTTTTGTTTCCTAAAAGCAGAAGATGAAATTCTCACTTGAGATATGTCCTTATGCTTGATGAAAAATGTCACCCTAGTCATCAATGATAAGAGGTAGAGGTTGAGGAAAATCTAAACAAACACCTTGCTACATTACCTTCTATCTCCATAGTCATTCCTAAGACTTGACCTGCACTGTCCCAAGTCCCCTGCCTTGCTTCACACTGTAATTTCATGTTCTGGGTTGAATTCCACATGTAATGTGCAACTCTAACTGCCTCATCGGTCTTCAGTTCCTTATATAAGCTCCAGTGTCACATAAGACCTAAATAAATGTGAGTCCTTTCCCCTGTTGACTTGTCTTATGTCAGTTCTCTGACCCAACTAAAGCTCATGAAAAGCTGCAGTAAAACCTGGTCTCCACTCTATGTGTGCTTTCCTTTCTTGAGATTTTAACCAAGTTTGCAGTTTCAGGTCACTTCCTGCCTGTTATGATCATTCTACTGTCAGAAGTTCTGCTGGTTTCCTTGTCCTCAGGGACCATGCTCAATGCCAATTTGGATATATGGAGAATACCTTATTGTGGTGGTAGATCAGTTTCCAGCTATTAAGTGCTTACTTTTTCTTCACATACATGTTTAAGTATCTGATTGTGACCTAAGTGGAGACTCTTGTAGGGAATGAAAAATGATATATTTTAGGTGGTAAGACACTGGGCACAGAACTCCAAATGCATTAAACATTTTCATGCTCTGTTATATGGACATCACATATCTAGAGGCCTTGAGGAAATTTTACATGACCCTAGAGGCTCAGGAAGGCAAAAATACAGAAAACTAACTCAGTTTAATAGCCTATTAAATTGTCCTTCCAAATTGCATACCTCATATGTTTTTTTCCTTCTTAAGAAACAGTAAAAAATGACTGTCTTTTTCAAGGCCAAGTTCAGAGAAGGAAACATGGGTCTCTCTTCAGAGACCGTACACGGATCCAGTGGCCCCGCACTGACAAGAGGGTCCTCACTTTATTACTTCAAGCAAAAGTTTTCATCATCTTCTGTGCAACTTAAAATGAAATATCTATCTTAACTAAAGCATAAAATAAAAATGTTTGAGATTCCCTAAGCATTTGGTGCTGTCTTTGAAACATACCTTTCCCACACTGACGGGGTCTTCTCTTTCCATGGAGTCAACTCTCTTTTTCTTTTTTTTTTTTTTAATTTAAAAATACTTTATTTTTTTTCATTTTTTAACAATAAGTAATAATTTATGAGTACAAGCATCCTTCACGTAAAACCAATTTGCAAGCAGTTGTGCCCAAACCCACACAGCCCAAGGGTCCCACCATCCAGCTGGGGGGCTTGTATGTTCAATCAAGTTGATCAAATAAGTGTCTAGTCTATATTGCTGTAACAACTCTCTTTTTCTAAGGCCTTTCCAGTGAGGACTCTGAAGGATGCTCTTTTGACAGGGCCAGAATTTTTATCTTGGCAGCTGCTCCATGGGTTTATCCAAGCCTTACCAAGGGTTCAGTGCTATGATGAAACCTTTTCTCTTGTCTCTCTAGATGGACTGAGCAGTGTTCTTGAAGGGACCATCAGGTCTGTTTCCTTTTGATGACGATGATGCCATCAATTCTGCCTTGGTCCCTTTTAATAGAAAAGTTGTGGATAGTCAGACTAAGCTGAGAACGCAGTAGGTAATTCAACTTTGACCCCACCATGCCCATCACAGCTCCTTATTGGGTTATGGTTATGCATTTTGGGTCTGAATATTGAGGGCCAGTATCCTTTGTACTGATTTCTAACCACAAAAGAAATGCAGCTGCACTTTCTTAGTGTACCTCCTCCCTGGAACACTGGACAATCAAACCGTGACTGGGTCTTTGGTTGCTGCCAAGACCACATGCTCAGCATTCAGGGATGAACACTTTACTTATTGTAGAAATAAATTTGTAACCACATCTTAAGTATTCAAGAAGTGTTGGTACTTTTTATTTTTGTCGTTTTTTTTGAGACTGGGTCTCCCTTTAGTCCTAGCTGGCCTGGAGCTTGCTTTGTAGACTAGGCTGGCCTTGAACTCACAGAGCCTCCCAAGTGCTGGGATTAAAGGAGTGATACTTTTTTATTTTCTTTAAGCAAACTCAAGTCAGATTCAGTAAACAGCTTCACCAGCACCTTCCTACTCTATCCTGAAGGTCAGGTAATTGGAATCAGTTACCATTAAGATTCTAAATAGGTTCTATGAGTTAATTCAGTTTGCTCTGATTTTATGAGTTAAATTACTCAGTGGAAGGTTCTCTCAACCTTGCTGCTTTGGCCTGGATAAGTCTTAATAGTGGGAACTGTCTGTGGGTTGTAGGCTACGCAGTAGCCTGTCTGTCCTCAACCCACTAAATGTGAATTAGTGTCTCTCCACCAACAGTGGTAATCAAAATATCTCAGATTTGCTAAATAGCTGGCTGCCTAGTTTTTGAGGTCCATCAAAATAGAAACATTGAGCCCTCTAAAAATAATTATTCATTAAACATAATATAGTACAGTGATATGTCTGTAACAAAATGTCAGTAACTACAAGCACAAATAAGAAGTACTTGAAGCCGGGCGTGGTGGTGCACATCTTTAATCCTAGCACTTGGGAGGCAGAGGCAGGCGGATCTTTGTGAGTTCAAGGCCAGCCTGGTCTACAGAGTGAGTTCCAGGACAGCTGGCGCTCCAGGGAGACCTTGTCTTGAGAAGACCAAAAAAAAAAAAGTACTTGAAATAAAACTTATATAACACAATTAATGAAGCTACTTTATTTATTTATTTATTTATTTATTTATTTATTTATTTATTTATTTATTTATTTATTCTTTTTTGAAACAGGGTCTCCCTGTAGCTCCAGCTGTCCTGGAAATCACTATGTAGACCAGGCTGGCCTTGATCTCATAGAGATCCACCTGCCTCTGCCTCCCAAGTGCTAGGATTAAAGGCATGCACCACCGTGCCTCGATTTGGCTCTATTTATTTTGTGTATGAGTGTATCACCTACATGTATATAAGTGGACCTGTGTTGTACAATGCCTTTGCAGGTCAGAAGAGGATACTGGATTCCCTGGAAATGGATTTACAGAAGATTGTTAGCTGCCATGTGAGTGCTGGGAAATGAACCTATGTCCTCTGAAAGAGCAGCCAGTGCTCTTAACTGCTGAGCCATCTCTCCTGGCCCTAATGAAGATTATCTTATTTTATTTTATATTTTATTTTATTTTATTTTATTTTGGTCTTTTTGAGACAGCAGTAATCCCAGCTGTCCTGGAACTCACTCTGTAGACCAGGCTGGCCTTGAATTTACAAAGATCTGCCTGCCTCTGCCTCCCAAGTGCTAGGATTCATAATCCTTCCTTGAGGTTTTTAGTTGTTCTGCGTTATCTTCCAGGTCTGATATTCTTTGTTCTGCTTCCTCCATTTTGCTTCTGAGGCTTTTTCCATTCCTTTCCTCTTGATTAGATGAGTGTTTGATTTCCTTTTTCATTTCTTCTTCTGATTTCTTTAGTATTTCTACTTCTTTTTGGAGCTTCTCAATCTCTTCCTGTAGCTCTTTGCTTCGCTGGTTGGTTTCCTTATCTTTTTCAGCATGGGATCTTTTCAGTGTTTCCAGTTCCTTCCGGAGTTTGTCATTCTCTCTCTCTAGGTCCTTCTTGAGTTCTTTATTCTCTTTTTAGTTCTTTGATTTGCTCTTTATAATGTTGCAGTTCTTTAAATATGTTCCCAATTGTGTTTCTGATATCTGTGTCCTGGGCCATCCTCATGGGGATCCCACTGTAGGAAATAGGGTTGGTAGAGCTTGGTGCGGGATTATCCTGCCCCTTTCCTGTGTTGTCTCTTCTTCATGTTGCTGGCATATGAGCTTCTCCTTGCCTGTATTCCAATGTAGGTCCTAAATGCCTCTTCACTGTGTTGAAGTTCTGCTTTGCTTGTCTCCTTCAGATGCCTTAATAATCTCAGTGGGCGGGGGGGGGTATGACCAACTGTGGGTGGGCTCTTTAGCCCTCGGCACCTGGGCTTGCCTGAGCTGTTCTCGGGAGATCTCAGATCGAGAGTCGCACAGCCCTGCCTTTAATACCGGCTGGGGGGATAACTCCGCCCCCACAGCCACAAAAGACAACTGGATTAATCGATTAACTAGATGAAATCAGTCAACAGTCAGCCTTGCTGCAGCACTCAGCTGCTGTCCACCTACCTGGGCTTGCCTGAGCTGTTCTGGGAGATCTCCCAAGTGCTAGGATTAAAGGCACTGGCCACCACGCCCGGCAATACTTTATTAATGTGATCTCTTGACCCTAAGATGTGTCTAGTTTGTCTTTTCTGCAGATTCATAAGATCACTAAGTTTACACATGGACTCATTGCATTGTCAGTTATAAACGGAGATAACGTCAGTTGCTTTCAGAAAATGGAAGCTTATAACTAATTTTTAATTTTGAGAAATGATTTTTGAATGATTCAATAGTTCATAAATCCAGTAAGCATATTTTATTTATTTATTTATTTATTTATTTATTTATTTATTTTTGGTCTTTTTGAGACAGAGTCTTCCTGGAGCCCCAGCAGGCCTGGAACTCACTCTGTAGACCAGGCTAGCCTTGAACTCATAAAGATCCACCTGCCTCTGCCTCCTGAGTGCTAGGATTAAAGGCGTGTGCCACCACGCCCGGCGCATATTTTATTTTTAATTGAAGTTTTGTGCAATTCATACAACATCTCTCAGTCCAATTTAGACCCATTCCCCTTTCCATGCCCCCCACTCCACCCGAGTTCATGCATTTCGCCATACATGTCTTGCATCTTTTTCGTTCAGTCTTTTAAATTTGTTCTACACAGAGGTTTATTGTTTGGGGCAGAAGTTTACTGTTTCGGTCAGTTCTTTGACCCAGTCCTTTTGTTGTTGTTCCCCCCAATTTGTATTGCTCCCACTATTAAGCATATTTTGTAGGTTATGATACATTTCTGGTAAGTTGTTTTAAGTATATATTACTTTAAATGATGTTTTAATGTTTCTTCTGATATTTCCTGTGATTTGAGGTGATTGTATGACCAGATAAAAGTGGTTTTATGATTTGTATATAATTCACAAAGTATGCTTATGTAGTCTTATTATTATATCTTCAAATATCAGCGAAACTGTAGTGAAATCTGCTTGCCTCATTAACTGATTCATCCAAAGCTTCCTAAGGTATTGCACGCTCTTTTCCCAGATGTGGCTGCCTACACATTGGTTCTATTTCTGATCTTATAGATATTTTCTTTGCACTGTTCTAACTTTTTCAAATTCAAAGTCTCTAAGCAGTTTGAAGAAGTCCAATAACTCCCCGATATGTCTGTGTGAACACATTTATTTTAGAATAATTTACTGAGGATGTTTCCTGAGGGCCTTTATTGCCAGAGTCTTTACTGCCTGGGGTCTCAGACAGAGATTTGATCCCTGTACAGATTCCCTAGAGACAGGTTGCTGGAAATACCTCCCAGGTATGTGGGCACCTCCTCTGCTGGGACACTGGGCACTCAGCTGTGACCAGGTCTGCTGTTCTTGTGATCCGCAAGCGAAGACCCTCACTGTGGCCTGTGGCTGTGCTCTTACCCTGTGTCTCCTGTGGTTCCTATCTGCCTGAGTACTGGGCTCTGCTGGCATGTCTCTGCTCAACTGTCCAGCCAGACTTCCTCATGAAATGCAAGTTAATAGGTAAACTTAAGACCTTGAAGATGGTGATACCCAGCACAGGCCTCCACCTGATAGAGGGTGCTTTCTGAGAGTCCTGTGTGACCACGTAGCGTGGGTGCAGGGCCATCAAGCCAGCTGGGGCAAGGATTCTTGGTCAAGGATGTGGTTCAATGGCAGTGTTTGTAAGGAGTGATGTCACATTAATTTATTGCCTTTAATTCAGCCCAATTAAATAAGGACACTTTTATAGCTGATGTCAGAAATTCAATCTTAAGGTTTTGGAGGTCTTCTCCATGTCCGTGAAGGTCCCTTGAGGGACACACAGAGCCTGATATCTTGGTTTCTTCCCTACTATATAGGGTTTGTGGCTGCCTGAATACCAGTCATCTCCTCCAAGCCCTAAAGAATATGATGTGCCCTCCTCTCCCTCCATGGAGACTATGGGCTTTGGCCCTGAGGAGCAGAGGATTCTTTCCTCCCTATACAGGAGATGAGCCCACAGAGAAACTCCTTCCTACCCTCTTTATCTCTTGCAAGTGCTGAGGCTTCCAGACTCAGAAAATTCATTGCTTCTGTTTCAGTCCAGTAGCCTGGCTGTCCTTTCAGAACCTGAAGGGTGTGTGTGTGTGTGTGTGTGTGTGTGTGTGTGTGTGTTTGGGGGGATGATGATGGTGAAACACAATAACCTGAGGAAGGGTACCCCACAATGAAACTCATCCATTAAATTCAACAAATATTGCTGAGTGCCCATTGTCTAATTTTCAGGAATAAGACAATCAAATAAAAATCCTCTTGTAGTTGGCAGTTTTATCTGAGAAAGCTAAACATGAATAAATAAGGAATTAAATGTACCATGTTTTCAGGGTGGGGTGAGCGGTATTTGAAAAGGGAGTATTGCCAGGTACAGGTTGAGTCTGGGCAAGGGTTGCTGTCTGCTGTGGGAAGTATGAAGGCCTTAGCGAGCCATTGGAGTGAGGCCTTGGGGAGTGAGGGAGGGAGTCTGTGTGAGGAAGGATAAGGGCTCCTTGGGACTGAGTCACATGGAGGAAGCCCTAGGTGTGGGAGCAGAAAGGGTCAAGCTATTGGCTGTGGGTCATTTTCTGTGAGCCTTGAGGAAGCTTGGCAGTTTGAGCAGAGCCACATGGCTTGGAGTTCTGTGTTAAAAGGGTCTTCTGATTCTCTCCATCAATCATGCTGCCACAGAAGGCCTTTAAGTGCCATTTAACTCCACAGTGCTGGCGGGAGCTGCCCTTTGGGAGCCTCTCCAAGTTTGTTTTGCGGCAAGTAGAGATAATGAGAATGCAATCCAGCTGGTAGTGTGTGGTGCCTAAGTTCTCGCTCTACTATGGGGAGATGTTCCAGTTCCTGAGCTAGCTCCCTGAATCCCGGGGATCTCAGAGAGGAGCTGAGGGCGGCTTCTGGAAGCTGTCCCGAATCGATCCACCACCTTCCCAAACCAACTTGGGGAGGAATGCAGCAAAAGCCTAGCTGTCAGGGCCACTCCCAAGAGAGGCTGTTCAGTGTTAATTGGTGTTTTCAGGGCTGAACTACTACTGTGCTATAAACGTTGACAAGTGCAGCTGGCTTTGAAGATGGTTATAGAGGGACCATGGTGGTTCTGCCCTGCTTAGCTCTCAGCAAGGTAAAACCTCTGAGATCAGTTTAGAGTGGACACACCCCTTGCTGCCGGCTAGCTTTGTTATGGGGCCAGGTTTCTGACTTGAGACACCACATACTTCAGATACAGGACTTCAAGACTGGAATGGACTTAGAAACCTTTCCTTGAGAACCAGCTCTCGTAGTATAAAAAGGCGCTAGGCAAGCTACCAAGGGAGAAAAACAATCAACAGTCCTACCCAGCTGTAAAGCTGATAAACCACAACACACACCGGAAAGATAACCCTAATGGCACAACAGTGACACTTTTATGCTGGAGACCAACAACTGTCTAATTTGACTTAAGGCTCATTCAATAAGAGGGAATTCATGCTTGGTGCTGTAAACCTAGCAAAATACCATTGGCTGGAGAATTCACAGACCCTAGGGGAGAACTTACCACTGCTATTACCTAAGCGAATATGAATACGACTGTGTTCTTAAAACCTACTTTTAAACCACATGTAAGTGTAGCGGTCACCCCTCAACAAAGAAGCTTCTATTTGCAATGGATGGAGACTATTATAGAGTTTTACAAGTGGTCAAAATGCAGAGAATAAGTGATTATGGGGTGCCTAGCCCCAATTGATACATTTGCAATTCATCCCCTGTACCCCAAGTCTCGGGAAAGATTGTAAGAGTCAGAGGACCAGAACACCTGCTGGTAGTTAGTGTCTTCTAGACATTAGAGAAAGCTGCACCCATGAAAGCTCAGTCATACGGCGGCCTAAGGAAGCCCTTCGTAATGACAAGAGCTGACATGCCAAAGTATGTGGGGAAATGTCACAGGGTCCCACCCATAGGCGAAGAAATACAGGCAATCAGTGGCTGCTAACAGGGAGAATCAGTTTATCAGTTTTTACCAGGGATAAGCTCCCTCGTAGATGATCCAATCCCAGTGGTCAGTCCTAAACACATGTAGATACCAGCAATACTAAGTGGACTCAGTAGGTTTGTGTGTGTGTGTGTGTGTGTGTGTGTGTGTGTGTCTGTGTGTGTGTCTGTGTGTATGTCCATATGTCTATATATCTAGCAATAATAATTAACAAAGAGGTCAGGAAATTGCAAGGTGTGAGGGCTTAGGGGGACATGGGAGGCAGTGAGCAGAGAGAAAGAACACATAAATGATGTAACTACAACGCTCATGCATAAACTTTTAAAAAAAAATTTTTGCATAAACTTCTTAAAATGCTTTAAGTAAAAAATTTAATTAAACATAAATAAAAATAATTACACCTAGAATTTTAAATTGTGAATCTATTACTTAATCATGATGTGACTTTTAGGAAAAAAAGATCATGACTCCTCCCACCCCTTCCACCCCTCCCCACCCCCACCAAAATAATGATGGACATGGATAGTCCAGTTCACTTTTTCTGGTTAGTTCAGGGCTCCTCATTTTTCCTCTGAAACTAATGTCGGTGAGCCATGGAGAAGCAGAGTCTTGTGTTTCTGCTGACATAGGCAAGCTGCAGGCACGCGTCCGCCCAGGTGGCTTGTTAAAATGTTCAGGCTGGTCTCCTGCATGCCAGAAGGTATACTCAAGGCTTGAGCATCTGAAAAACAGACAGATCTTCACTCTAAGAATGAGCTTCTCTGACATTCCTCTTTCCCTCTTCTCTGCTGTCCACTGGCACGGTCCTACAGATGAACGTGTGTGGGCGTGAACCTTGGTGCGCGTGCTCCAGAGCTGCAGGCATCTGTACGCCACTTCCAGTTTAACCTCAGGTAGGAGAGTGACACAGAGAGATGTTAGAAGGATCAGACCTATAAAAAGGGAAACACCCTGACCCCAAAGAAACAAATTTAGACTCATTACTGCTGTAATTTCTCGGAGAACAGGTGACTTCTTTTTCTAGTCAGTTGTTTTGCAAGCTTGGCATTATAGAAGAAAAATAGAATGTCAATAAATTCAACGTTGAACATCTATTCAATGAGTTATTTCCTACTAGGAAGAAAAAAAATTGAACCAGGCCCAGCAGTCTAAAGGAAAATTGTGTAAATGACTTGTAACTAAGAGGATATGACCCTCTGCATAATTCATAATCATTAGTCTATGTGACACTTTTGCAGTCACTCTGCCAGCACACTCTAAGATGCACAGCCGTGACCAGGCAGGCTGCTCAGCAGTAATCGCATTGTGATCCTATGATCAGGGTTCTCTGAGAGACAACTCCTGGGAAGGAAGGATATGTTTGGGCCACAGAATTTTTCTTTCTTTCTTTTTCTTTTTCTTTTCCTTTTCCTTTTCCTTTTCCTTTTTTTTTTTTTTAATGGAAAATGCTGGCTCAGCTTCATCATGTGTGCAATTTAAAGGTTGCTCAAGTGATTCCTTAAAATTGCATAAAAGCAATTCTGCAGTGCCTGGGAGACAGTACTGCTATAATGTTCCGTGCATACATCTGCATGATTTCTCAGAGCTAATTCAAATTTAATGCATTGGTAATTCCTTTCCTGCCAAAGCCACCCAACAGTAATCTGAAGGTTACAGAATGATCTTCCAGCTCAAATAGCACTTTTAGACTAGCATAAATGGAGAGGCAGCAATATAATGGGAGAATTAGGCTGGAGTTGATACATGCCACCCTCATTACCACTCTGAGTGAGAAGGACCAGAGTTTAGAGTATTTTCAGAAGGATAATCATGATACAATTTTAATAAACCTGAGAGTCAAACTATAGGTTTTCATCAGAAACTGTATAATAACCAAAAACGACAGCACATGAACAACTTAGGAGTTATTTCTCTAACAACTGAAAGACCATTCTCAGGGTAAATTAGGCTTTGATTAAAGTACTCAGAAGATATAACTTGCAAATCCACAAGGCACTGGAGAATAAGGATTTAGCTTGGATGCCATAAAAATATTGACATTTGATTAAAAAACTGGATAAATAATGAAAAGGATAAGCTGGGAGTTATATTGAAAAACTTTGAGTGAACATTTAAATTTTAGAATAAAGTTGTATTGTTACAGAAAATAAGTGTGAAGATAAATAGTACAGGCTACCCTTAACTATCACATAATTTTAACACATTAATATTTTGCATTACTAAGAGCCAATGTCAAAGCATTGTTATGAAGTACAGTCTATATATTAACTGTGTTTTCCTTACTTTTTACCTGTTTTTGCTGTTCCAGGGCTATATCCAAAATATCTGGCCACAAAGTTCTGTTATCACATCTCCTAGGATTCCTTTTGCTTATACAGTTTTTTCAGGCTTTGTTTTGGATGACCTTGATCCTGAGTGGTACTGGTGACCTTGATCCTGGGTGGTACTGGTGACCTGGATCCTGAGTGGTACTGGTGACCTTGATCCTGAGTGGTACTGGTGACCTGGATCCTGAGTGATACTGGTGACCTTGATTCCGAGTGATACTGGTGACCTTGATCCTGAGTGGTACTGGTGACCTTGATCCTGGGTGGTACTGGTGACCTTGATCCTGGGTGGTACTGGTGACCTTGATCCTGGGTGGTACTGGTGACCTTGATCCTGGATGGTACTGGTGACCTTGATCCTGAGTGGCCTTGGTGAGGCATTTTGCAGGCTGCTCCTTAACTGGCAGGTTTTTTTTTTCTGATTTTTTTTTATGCTCACACTGTATTATAATTTTGGGAGACCACTGAGTACAGATGTTGACCTAATACATCATGTGATCACACTGGATGTTAACTTTGACTTCCTGAGTCAGGTAGAGCCACTTAGGTGACTGTCTCCCATTTTGTACTGTATACATTGGGATGAGGGCACTTTGTGCAGATCACACTTACGTAGTGAGGTGTTATGACCTACTTCACTGAGGATAAAATACTGCCTGAATTATTTGGAATTGTTGTACATGGGAAATTTATTTTCCTCTATTTCTTTTTAATTTATGTGTTTCAATATAGACTCATAAATGTTGGGTTATAATCCTATAGAATTTTGTTATTTAGCTGTTATCATGTGGCCATTGGATCATGTCCAGCTGGCCTCTGTGTCCCTTTGGCATGTCTCAATCATTGTGAGTTTTCCTGGTGATGTCAGAGCACTCTTATTTTGTGGTACTGCAAGATGATCCAGTTTCATTTTTTCCATTTACTGTCTCAGTCCTAGGATTAGTCATTTCTCCAAGGAGAATTCTATTGGAGAATGGCTTCAGAGTCAAGATGCTGGTTTACTGCAATGTTATTGTTACCAAGTCCTCTTAGCTGATGGAGCAAGGAAATACATGTGTGGGTAATAACCCATGAGCCCTCACGTGTCTCTAAATATTTGTATATGTAACCATCTGTATCTATAGCAAGCTGTCTGTGGGATCACACTGAGGTTTTGATCACAGTTTATTTTTCCCTTCCTTCCCTGACACCTCTCACTCTGTCAGTGAGAAACTTGGCGAGGGAATATTTTCACTATTTCTTTTCAATGCAGAAAACATAGTAACTCAAATTGTCTCTTATTTGACCCTGACCATACAGTGGCTTTCTCTTTCCTATTTAGTGGATTGACATCACTCAGAAGTATGAAGGAATTAGCTTGTGTGGTTCTGAAGTGACTGGCTCCCAAGACTAGGATAGGATACCAAGTGTTACAATATTCTTTTTTAAAAATTTTTATTTATTTCTGGATGTGTATGAATGTGCTGTCTGCATGCAGGTCTGTGCACACGTGCCATGCAATGCTGCGGAGGTCAGAAGAGGATGTCGGAATCCCCTGGAACTGGAGTTCTCCTGGAATTGGAGTTTCAGACGGTTCTCAGCTGGCATGTGGGTGCTGGGGATCGAACCCGGGTCCTCTGCAAGAGCGGTCGGCGCTCTTAACCTCTAGGCCATCTCTCCAGCCCCTAATATTCTTATCTTTAAATATGATTCTCTTAAGGCTTAAAAAATTGTGAAACAGATTGCACAACCATTTCTTGCTCTGTGGTGGTTAAACAAAAGCATTTGGTTTCAAGTGTTAGCAACCTAGTAAATTTCATAAAAATAAAATCACTAAAAGCTATCTTTCCCTGAAACCAAGTATTGCTCATTGGCAGATGTTATCTGTTAGTAAAAGGATTGTGACCCATAAATGCAGGGGATCATGGTTGTACTTAATATCAAAACCTGACATCATTGGTGTCACTTACAAATCTGGTATTAATTACTTGATAAGCTTGGGGCTGACTTCGTAACAAAGACATTTTGTTGTATGAATACTGAATGTCAAGGATGACTTATTACCTGAACACAGTTAAAAGGAAGGCTAATATGATTTCTTATAGGAAAGGTCCAATGGCAGTACACCAGAGAGCCAATTACAGTGCGTATGTATCACACTGGCTAGTTTTTCACAGCCAGGTAATGGGAGGAGGAAGCACAAGTTATCTCCACTGTGAGATTTCTGCTTCTCTCATGTTTGGATTTATGAACCTAGGGAAAGAAAAAGTAAAAAGGAAAGGGAGGATTCTTACTCTCAAAGAGTGTCTTTTTAGTCTTCAGAGTGGATTAATCAAGAGGTCTAGAAAAGTTCATGAAATAACCCTTAGGCAGAGTCTCAGATCATGAGGTCATAGAGAATGCATCAACATTATTATTATTGGGCTGGATTTTGCAGCCAAAGAACTTTTAGAACAGAAACGTCAGAACAGAAGTTGTTCAGTTCCTTTTTTGTTAGGAATACAAGACATGCTGAATGTGGCTTATTGGGAAAAGGAAAAACAAGATGGAAAATGAAAGCCATATTTCATGAGGCTGATTATACAATAAGGTATAAAAATATTTTCTTAAATTCCAGGTTAACTTGTGGACATTTATCCCCAAGAGAGGAATACTCTTTGAAGTAAACAGCAGATAAGTTGAAGTCAAACACAGGCCTCTGTCTAGATGTGAAAGCAGTGATTACTTAGAGGAAATGCCATCCCTGACACAGACATGCCTTTTCTAGACCTGATTGATTTGTTTTCTGGGCAGTCCAGATCCTCCCTGCCCTAGGTGGCAGTTTGCTGAGGAAATCTCTCCTCACAAAGCAGCTTCACTCATAGACGACTCGTCTTACATTCAACCTGGACACCTGGTTTTGAGCAAATACACCAGCTTTCGTGGTGGAGTAGCGGACAGGAGGGCGCAGTGCTAATAGAATACACCCAGATCCCTCATAAAATGTGAAGCGCCCTATGCCTCTGAGACCTGGTGTGAGAAATGCTGATGAAATCTTGTGCCTGGTTATAAAATGGCCACTAAAGGCCAGAGCCTGCTGTGGATCTTATTAGGCCTGGGGCAGCAAGGCAGACATTTTCAGATGCCTGCCGTGGGACTCTGGTGTCCCTTTGAAAACAGTGTTTAATCTTCCTGGTTTTGCACTACCATTCAGTATGAGTATAAAGGAGTTGTTTCACAGCTGCAGAGTCAGAATGTAATAAATACTTGGACATGTGAATGATATAAAAGTTGTTAAAGCTTCAACTTTTCTTCATCAGTTCAATGAGTTTAATCAGAGGATATATATATATATATATATATAATAATTTGAAAAAATTATTGAGAGTTCTTCTGATTTCAGGCCTGGAAATTCAAGCCTGGAAGCTGCCAGTCTTATTTCTCATAATATTTTTGGGAAGGCATCAATAAAGCTTGAAGGAATGGTCCTTTATATAAATATTTTTTATCCATAGGCCTCAAAAGTAAACTTGACATTTGCACATATTTTAATATAGTAATTATAAAAAATGTAAATTCAAAATAAATCCAAAACTTAAAGCAAAACAAAGCAAGAAATATAATGAAATTTATTTTACTTCCCCTTTTAATTTCATAACCTAGTTTAATCAAAAGTTAACTTTAAGCCAGGCATGGTGGTGCACACATTTAATCCTCGCATGCAGGAGGCAGAGGCAGGCGGATCTTTGTGAGTTCAAGGCCAGCCTGGTCTACAGAGTGACTTCCAGGACAGCTGGGACTACAGGGAGACCCTGTCTCAAAAAGACCAAAAAAAAAGTTAACTTTATACATATTAAATATTTATTATTTTTATTTTTAGTGTGTGAGTTTATTGCCTGCATGTATGTAAGTGCACTTATGTCATGCAGTTCCCATGGAGGTCAGAAGAGTGTGTTGCATTCCCTTGGAACTGGAAGTACGGATAATTGTTAGCCTTCTTGTGGGTGCTGGGGAACAAACCCAGTCCTCTGCAAGGCAGCCAGTGCTCTTAACCACTGAGCAATCTGTTAAGGATGGGATGGGATTTCACTATGTCCCTCAGGCTGCCTTTGAACTTATAGTCCTGTCTCACCCTCCCAAGGTCTGAAGTGTGTACCAAGCACTCATTAGACAGAGGCAGGATAACAGACCCAAGATAACAACGAGATCTATGAGAGTGGACTAAACATTTTCTCAAAATCTTTGTTCCACAATGGCAGATGAGCTAAATCACAGAAAAGATGTTCAAACGTGTTTAAAGAAGCTGAAAGAAATAGAAGAATAAGAATGAAAGGCAGGAGGGAGTTTTCGACCTTTTCCTTTAGTAAGTTAAAGAGGTTCCATAGCCTGGTGCCAGGCCTGGAGTTGAGGAAGACACTGGGCAGCTCTGAGCTCCGTCCATGCGTGTTACCAGGGAAGAGCCCAAAGGCACCCCACAAGGCCCCCAAGACCAGCAAATTCAAAGCAACTCACGTGATGTGATTTTCATGTAATAATCTGAAGTACTATAGTACTTTTTTCTTTAGGAAAACACAGGCGACTATTAATAAAGAAGATGGAAAAAAGAGACTTTCGCTTCCTTTTGTTTTTACCTATGATTTTACTACACTATCTTTATGGTTTTATTTATAAAACTGTTGGCAAAATCAACTGGGTATTAAGATGATGCTTCTTTTTGTTTTTTGTTCTATTTTTCTATGTTTAAAAAATCATATTTGCTCTTTAAAATTTGTAACAAGTTGGGAGCAGGCTGCTGTTCCAGGCATACTGTCCCTCCCCTGTATCTCTTGTCAACTTGCAGTTTGAAAATGCCTTATATATTGTTGATTCTCTGCATGTAAAATTTTCTGCTGGAAATATCTTCCTTGCTTGTCAGTTTGCCAAGCTCTTCTTTTCTCATTTTGTATTGAGGAGTCAATTATTCCAAGTTTGTTCTTGTTGGGTTCATATGAAGGGTACACCCAGCACAAAAGTATACAGGACTCCGATAAAGATAACTTGGGTTTTATTTTGGGTGGAGGACTGGCCTGCCTGTCTTGGAAGCAGGATGACCAGCATTAAGATGGTGCTGAAGTGGGAGTTTTAAAGCCAGGCATACAAGGAAGTGGGGGGAGGAAGTGGGGGATAGGATGCAGGTGGGCCTGTGGTCTGTATCAAGAGGAGCATCTTGAGAGAAACTGGGTGACTTTCTCCTTGCTTCTGGTGAGGCATGGTTGCAGGAGGTTGCAGGAACCTCTTCTCAGATTGCAGAAATGCAGTGCAGGATAATTATTTCTCAGTACTCTGCTTTGATTGGCTTTCTGGAATCCCTGACTTAGGTAGGCTATGACTTTACAGTTCTGTTCTTTTCATTTCCACCATTCTAACTCATGCCTTGAAAATGTTAATTGGTGGGCTGGAGAGATGGCCTAGCAGTTAAGAGTGCCGACTGCTCTTACAGAGAACCCGGGTTCGATCCCCAGCACCCACATGGTGGCTGAGAACCGTCTGAAACTCCAATTCCAGGAGAACTCCAGTTCCAGGGGAATCCGAGACCCTCTTCTGAACTCCGCAGCGTTGCACGACACGGGTGCACAGACTTGCATGCAGACAGTACATTCATACACATACAGGAATAAATAAAATTAATAAAAAAAAATTAAAAAAAAGAAAATGTTAATTGGCATAATTTTTCTCCTAAGGTTTTCTAAGTATTATGACAATGTTTTAATACATGCATAATACTAACAGTCAAAAGAAATGTCCCCTTTTCAATAACTTATATCGAACAACTTCTAGTCTGTTTAGTTATTTTGAAAATGATTGCTTCTACAGGTAAAGTTTAGAAGGCAGCTTCGGTTTCTATAAGTAATCTGTGATTTTCTGAATTTTATTATTTTTAATTTAATTTAATTAATTTATTTTTTGTCTTTTTGAGACAGGGTCTCCCTGTAGCTCCAGCTTTCCTGGAAATCACTATGTATATCAGCCTGGCCTTGAACTTACAGAGATCCACCTATCTCTGCCTCCTGAGTTCTGGGATTAAAGGTGTGCACCACCATGCCTCGCTTTTATTTTTATTTTAGGTATATGAGTGTATTGCCTGCATGTATGTGAGGACACCTATGTTGTGCAATGCTGCAGAAGTCAGAATAGTGTGTCAGGATTACCTGGAACTGGAATTAAGGATAGTTGTTAGCTGCCATGTGGGTGCTGAGAATTGAACCCTGGTCATTTGCAAGAGCAGCCAGTGCTCTTAACCACTGGCCCATCTCTCCAGCCCAGATTTTCTGAATTTTAAAATCATGTAGCAATAGCATAATGATACTCCTGTTGACTGTTCATGCATGTTTACATCAAGCTCAGCCAGAAGTAACGACGGGTGCCATGTAAGAAATTGGCATCATTGTCCCTGAGTACGTTGCTCGTCCTTCCTAGCCTGTCCCGTGACAACCACCTTCATGCTCAGCTGCGCTTCACAGCTTGTTTACTGCTCTGCGATGATGTTGACTCCCTAAGTTTATTTGATGTCAGGCATTTGAAAACATTATCATTGAAATTGGTTCCTGTAACTAATGGGCATATGTTTCATGTGTGTTTCGCAAGACTGAATTAGGGGAAGGATCAATGTGCAGGGGCTGCCTGAGGAGGTAGTATTCTCAAGCCACAGTATAGTGCCAGCTTTAAAACTGGGTTCTGAAGAAGAGATTTCCTCCAGCATGAGATATTCTATGAAATTCTCTGAGGATCATAAGAAAACTGAAACCAAAGCTGAGATTTTGATAAGCAAAATTAAGAGAAAAATTGAGTGCGAAATGCATACACTTGCTTTGAGACATCTCATCTATGCTGAGCACAGCACTCACTCCCTTCAGATGTGCTACAGGCAGGCTTGCAGGCATGTCAGGATCCTGTCCATGACCACAGACAGCTGTCCTTGGGTTATCCTGGATGGGGGCTTACAGAATGAACTTACTGACGATGATGACGCTGTGGAGGGTGATGCTTGGTACCCAAATCCCGATTTGTATATCCCTTAACTTTGAAAACATGAAAAAAACCCTACTGAAATCAAAACTGAGAGAGAGAAGTATTTTAGGAATGTTATACAGAATCTAAATTGAAGTCCTGCAGAAAGAGAAAAAAATCAAACAGAGTATCAGGCATTTGTCATCTGTTGAGTGCTTTTCTGTGGAGGTACCCCTCATGTCTTGATGGAATATGCTCGTCCTCGGACTCATCTCAGTGCTTTGGGTAAGGGTGGCTTGTTTTTTGACCCAAAGTGGGCAGTTAAGGGGGTGGGGGGGGCTGTGCAATAAGCCCCTTGCTTTTCCTTGGCTAGAGTTACCGTCTCTGGTTTTTGGACCCAGTCAGAGCCCAGTGAAAGTGTGACATGTGATGGGGATTGTTGAAAGAAATACAGGCGTAATTTCTTTCCCTCTAAGGCATGGATTGCACAGTGCTGGTGATCAACGGGGATAAGAGTTGTGCCAAGTTCCAGAGAAAGAGTTGGTCCTGTGCCATTCTCTTTGAAACCCCAAGTCAAATCCAGATGAAGCTGGATCGATTCTGGACATTTGGGAGTTTTTGCAACATGATCTAATAACAAGCCATTTTGCTCGAGGGTTTGATTAGCTTTTCTTGTCCTTGCAATAGAAAGTGTGCTGGAGGGTGCTTTGCTCATCTGATCCTTTCATTCTAACATACACACAGTTGAATTTTTATGATCCTCAAAACATTAAGCTTTGTACTCCCCAAAGTTCCTTTCCTCCTCTCAGGATAGCTGAATCTGGTACGTGCTGCTTCTTCCACATCGTCGACAAGTCACAAAGGAAGAGGTTAGGTTGTGACGTGCACACTCTATGTTGTATTATTCCTGGTTTTCTACCGTCATTTTCCAGTGTCAGATTTGAATTGTCACTTGAACTTCTTTGACCACAGAGGGTGTGTTTTCATTTTATAAATTTTGCAAGCATGTACTCCATCCACACAACATTTGTAAGTCTTAGCTTGGAAATTGGTGTGACAGTTAATTTTGGTTGTCAACTTGACTGGATCTGAGATAAAGTAAGATACACATACCTCTACACGGTGTGCAAGGCATTCATTGAAGAGTTAGCTGGCTGGAGGTGGTAGGGAAAAAGATCTCTACATTGGACTGCGCCTTGTCTCAATAGCTCCATGCAAAAGGCCTGAGGGAAAAACCTGCAACTGTCACCTATTGTCATCAAACCCCGGTTCCTTCCATTCTCTGACATGAACAGAAGACAATAGCTCCCCAGAATCCTTCGGATCTTCAGAGTCAGACTGAATCTACTGAGGCCTCTAGCCTTATGGCCTGGGCAGCTAGCAGCTTTTCAGCCTGCCCCATGTGTAGACAGCTGCTGTGGTTTAAGTGAGGACTGTCCCCCAAGGTTTTTTTTTTTTTCTTTAGCCTCCAAGTCATGGATTGTACATGCTAGTGGTCAACAGGGACAAGAGCTATGCCAAGATTCAGAGAAAGAATACTTGGTCAGTTGGTGATGCTGTTTGGGTAGGGCCATGGACCCTTTAGGAGGTGTGGCCTGGTTGGAGGAAGCCTATGCTGGGGGTAGGTTTTGCAAGTTCATAGCCCTGTCTCATTTCCAGCTTTTATCTGTCTACTTGAAGATGTGTGCTCTCTCATCTTTCTGTTCTGGCCACCTCCTGCCATGCTTACTCCACCATGATGGATTCCTAATCCTCTAGAACCATAAGCCAAACAATCTCTTCCTTCTATAAGTTGCCTTGGTTATGGTGTTTTATCAGAGCAAGAGAAAAGTTACTAATAAAAAGCCATTGTTGAACTACCCAAACTGTGTTGTGTATGCCAGTCTAATAAATGCCCTTAGTCATTCTAACATTTCTGTTCCTTTAGGGAGCCCTGGCTAATACAACCTCTAAATCTCTCTCTAGAGTAATGGCTCATTTAGATCTGGAAACAGTCTTGAAAGGAGACATGTACATGTGAGCATTGTTTATTTGAGCAAAAGGAGGGAACAATTTAAATACCCATCACTAATATAACTGATAAATGGTAGCATGTTGACAAAAGCAGTATTGTGTTTCCATGAACACAGATATATGCACAGCAGCATGCAACAAAAAGTGCATGAAATGTGAAACACAAGTCAGCATAGATTATGTACTTATGTGGTGAGATATTTCTAAAACTCTCAAAGGAGAAGCTAAGCCATATAAAACCATATATTATTCAGGGATGTTTCTGGTATAACAAAATCATTTTTAAAGGATAAGAGAATTGTCAAGTCAAATTCAGGATGGTAGTTACTTCTTTTTTGGTAGAGAATTAGAAAAGGCCTGGTGACATGGCAGGTGGGGGCTACACATAGTATTAAATACGTTTTTGTTACTGTGATCAAATACCTGATAAAGTCAAGCTAAAGGATCAGGTGGTTATTTGAGCTCCTGGATTGGAGGTTATAACCCACCATCTGCTGGCTCTATGGTCTTTAGCTTGTGGTAAAGCAGAGCAACATGGTGGAAGGGCATGGTGGAAAAGAGCTAGAAGAAGCCCAGAAGGAGAGAGAGAACAGGGGCGGGCTAGAGTCAAGGCATACACCTCAGTGACTGGTGTCTTCCAGATAGGCCCGGCCTCCTAAAGTTTCTACCGTTTCCCAGCATCCCTAGCTCGGGATGAAAACTTCTATGCTTGAGTTCACAGGGACACTCCATATTCCAGCTGTGATATCTCAGATCTTGAGCTAGTTGGAGGCAACACCAGCATTTATCTTGATTTTGTGCACTGTAAGTTACATATTCATTATGTGTATTCTTTGGATGTATCCGATGTGATGTGATTCAAAAAAATAGGATTCTTGGTTAAAGACGTGCAATTGTCAAGTGCTTCAGGTATGTCCCCAGAGTCTCCCGTGTTGGAAATTTGGTCACCGGTTCAGTGATGTGGGAGACGTGGAACCTGCCAAGGTGGTGCTCTAATGCACTGTTCTTAAATTATTGTCTTAGATTCATTTCTGTTTCTGTGGTCAAATATCCTGACACAAAGCAACGTGAAAAAGAAAAGGTTTATTTTAGCTCCCAGGTCTGGGTTACAGTCTCATTATGGGGCAGTCAAGGCAGGAGCCCAAAGCATTTCGTCACATCCACAGTCAAGCACTGAGAGGATAAGTGCATGTGTGCTTGTGTGCACTTGGCCAGCTTTTGTCACTCATACAGCACAGAGCCCAGCCTATGAGATGGTGCTGCCTATATTTAAGTTAAGGTCTTACTACATCGACTAATCAATTCAGAAAGTCCCACATGGACTCACCCTCAGGCCAACCTGATCTAGGCAGGCCCTCACTGAGACTTGGCACAGGTGATTTAGAGTGTGGTGATAATTAAAACTATTACAGTCCTAGTGGCCACTGCTGCTTTCAGAAGGGATTAAAGGAGCTCAGAGCAAGATGTGAGCTCAGCTCCCAATTTATTTCCAGGCTTTCTGTTTTCTAATGTGATCTCTCCTTCCTGCCATTAGCTTCTCATTAGCAGGTGAAGCACTCAGACTTCCAAGTCTTGAAACTGCAGCCTCCCAACCTGTGAACTAAATAAAACTGTTTTCTCTATAATGTTAGTGTGTCTCATATACCACGTGTGGTGGCACGTGCCTTTTATCTCATCACTTGGCAGGCAGAGGCAGGTGGATCTTCCTGTGAAATCCAGGCCAGCCTGGTCTACATAGTGAGTTCCAGGCAGGGTGGGGCTAACCAAAAAAAAGTTATCCTGTCTTTAAATATTTTGTTTCAGTAATGTAAAATAGACTAATATATATAATATATACATGCAAACAGCCTTGATTACGTAAATCTAATAAAGGGATTCTTTTTTTTTTTTGACATGCATGCATTTATATACTTTGGTTTTGATGCAGGCAAAATAAAGTCCTTCATTCAAAATATAAGATTTAACTGGGGCCTAAATTGATCCATTCTCAATTGTAGGACTGTCTCCAGAACCTCTAGTGTCTTAGAGTCCTATTATAGTATTAGGATTGGATCCATAGTCTTGTGCGTATCTGGTAGCTACCCTATCACTGAACTATGCCTTCAGTCCCACCTGGCCATGTTTAACACACGAAGTAATGATACTGGGAAAACATATGAGAAAACAGCATAGCCATTTTTATTTTTTAAATTTATGGGCTGGAGAGAGGTCGAGGCAGTTAAGAGCACTGGCTGCTCTTGTTGAAAACCTGGGTCTGAATCTCAGAACCCACATGGCAGCTAATAACGGTCTGGAACTCCATTTCCATAGGATCCAACTTTCTCTTCTGACCTTTGTGAGCATTGTACAACATGGGTGCACTCACCTGCATGCAGGCAATATACTCATACACATAAAATTAAAAATTTAGATTTGCTTAAACTGTGACTTTATCTTAAACACATATAGTCTTTCCCCCTCTTTTTCTTAGGAAAGTACAGTTTTTTTTAAATTTTATTTATTATTTGTGTATGTGTATGAATGTACTGTCTGCATGCAAGTTTGTGTACCTGTGTCGTGCAATGCTGTGGAGGTCAGAAGAGGGTGTCGGATTCCCCTGGAACTGGAGCTCTCCTGGAATTGGAGTTTCAGATGGTTCTCTGTCACCATGTGGGTGCTAGGGATCGAACCTGGGTCCTGTGTAAGAGCGTAAAAGCGGTCGGTGCTCTTAACCACTAGGCCATCTCTCCAGCCCCAGTTTTCTTTTTTATTATATGTATATGAGTCCATTGCCTGCATGTGTGTAAGTGGACCCATGTTGTGCAATGCCTGTGGAGGTCAGAAGAGGACACTGGATCTCCAGGAACAGGAGTTAGAGATTTAATCCACAATGTGGATGCTGAGAATAGAACCTGTATCATCTGCAAAAGCAGTCAGTGCTACTAAGTGCTGAGCCATCTCTCCAGCCCCAAGAACAGTTTTCTCAAGGAAGGGATTAGGGAAGCTGAGGGTAAGGGATCCAAGTCAACTAGTCAAGTTCCAATAAATGCTGGGTTTCTATTGGCTGTGCGATTTCATGACAAGTAACATAACTTTTTGAAGCTTACCTCCTTCATCTATAGAATGATCTTCATAATAGTAGATACCTTGCTGAGCTGAGATCAAATGAAACAAGTGCATATAATGAAAGCAAATGTGCATAATAAACTCGGTCACAGGCCTAGTAGCCAGTAAGTGTCTAGTAAATATTAATTGCTATAATTATGCCAGCTAGCACTTGGAGTAAAAAGTGGTAAAAAAAAATCATTCTTAAAGATCAGCTGGGAAAAAATAAGTCACTTGATCTTTCTAGTTTATGACTTTGAAGATCTGCTTGACTCTAAAAAGTAGTAAAAGACACAAGTATCATATTGCATCATCTTGAAGTTCATGGGTTTTCCAGGCAAGAAAGATGTACAACATATAATAAACCAATATACACCAAAATTTCAACATTTAAGACACCTTCAGCTTAGATAAAGAAATGATAACAGAGCCAGAAAGATGGCTCAGGGGGTAAAGGTATTTGTCACAAAGCCTGATGATCTGGGTTTGATTCCTGAAGACACATGACAGGAGAGAACCGACTCCTCAGAGTTGCCCTCTGCCCTCCACAGAGTGATTGGCTTATTTTGTGTGGAAACTAGTTCTGTGCTGAAGTGTGGAGGTAAGAAGTGGACACCGGCCTGTGGGCAACACCCTCATCTCATTTCTGCTGTATTCTTGTCAGCAACGTGGGCTGCTCACAAGCCCAGGAACGTCATATCCAAATTATATGCACGTAAAGCTTGCTTTGAGGCACGGAGAATGTCAAAAGTCTATTTGTAATTTTGACAGAACGGCAAAACAAAAATCTAGTAATTCTAAACAAAACTGAAGCCTCTCAAGAATTTAGAGTATTTCCTTTGCTTGCTGTATTTCCTTCCTGTCTGACTTCCTGAGTTCACGAAGGTTTTGATCCAAGTAAGTTCTTAAGAAAGCCTTTGTTCTAATTTTGATCTTGATCACCAGAATAGGTAATGTAGTTTGGGAGATGAGGTTTTGGGGTGATTTGCAGTGTGAAATACTTCTCAAGAAGAAATCAAGAAAATGGCGTTATCAGAGAACCGATTCAGGTAAGTTATGGTTGCACAGTTTAGCATTTGGGCTTCTAGAAAGAAATAGATTTGAGCATCTCATTTTCATGGATTGGATGAGACTTCTGTCCTTCTGTGTGTGGCCTCCGTCCGGTTCCTCAGGCTCCTCTACGGGCACTCCCACTCTCCTCAGTTCTATCTAACTCTGGCATTTTGAGCTCTAGATACTGGTAAACTGTTGGAAAGCATCCCAGGTGATCTCTGAGTGTGCATTTGTATCTGTGCAAATGCTTAAGCAAGCTTACAGGCATTGCGAGTCCATAGGCACCAAACTGCCTGCTATTCTGTTTTCACTATGTGAATCCCTTCCAGACGACATGGAACACCACAGTAATTCGAAGAGGACAGATCACCAATATCTGGACCACTTTGAGGTATTTAGTATTTTAACTAAACAACAGCAGAGCATCTCTCTGTCTAGGGAATCAGAGCCACAGAGAACCATTCTGATGAGCCCAACATTGACCTAATGAGGCTTTTCGGTTTGTTTCCCTGAAGGATAGAATTAAGTGGAAAATGTTTATTACACCCAGCACAGCTGGGCTCCTCCCTTCATCCCTGCTCCTCCCCGTTCCAATTTCTTGTTCCCTCTCCTAGAATAAGATTCAAGATGATCTATGTGCTGAGCCTATCCTGACCATTTTCTCCCATTAGGATGACAGGACATTTTGTGAACAGTATCCTCACATTCTGACAGCGAAAGTGGAATCTCAATAAGCTCCATAAAATTAAGCCTAAGCGAAATGACAGAATTGAGAATCGGCTATTTGTTTTCATAAGCCAGACTACCACTGGCTTACACTAAAAAAATGTGTATTTATGCATATATATGTGAGTATATAGCTCTTGCTTCTCTGCTAAATCATGTGTAGATTACATAGCAGCCTCACTTGAGTTTTAAAAATATTTATTTATTTATTTGTTTATTTATTTAATGTGTATGAATGTATTGTCTGCATGTAGGTCTGTGCACTCGTGTCGTGCAATGCCGCGGAGGTCAGAAGAGGGTGTCTGATTCCCCTGGAACTGGAGTTAAAGATGGTTCTCAGCCACCATATGTGTGCTGGGGATCGAACCCGGGTCCTCTGCAAGAGCAATCGGCGCTCTTAACCGCTAGGCCACCTCTCCAGCCCTCACTTGAGTTTTTAGAGAAATTCCTCCCTGTCTGTGAATGTGCACACTGCCCTGAGAATGCCCAGGTCTTCTCCAGGAGCAGCAGCACTAGGATAGCATCGATTCTGTGTCACCTAGGAAGCAGCCCAGGCTTTGTCAAGCTGTATAAATTTGGATTCCAGACCATTGGAAGTTATAGACAGAAATAATATATTCCCCTCTACAGTGAATGGTTCTTTCTGTTGTGATCTGTGGTAAACTTCTCTCTCTAATAGCAAGTACTTATTACAGTCAGTTCCAAATTTTCTACAGCCTCTATATAAATTATGTAAGAGACTCGAAGTACGAAATGAGGGCAGGGCATCTTTCTTGCATGGCAAATATTGTTAGGCATTTGCAATTATTGCTTCTTGGAGTTTTCAAAATAATTCTCTGAGGCACCACAATTTCTTGTTGCTAAAACAGTGAAGATCAGGGGCATCACCTGCATGAAATCACCCAGCTACTAAGTAGAGGAATGCAATCTCAATCCAAATCTTAACTTTCAGTAGTGTTTTCCTATCACACTATCTCTGCTGGGATTTGGTAGATATAATCAGATGAGGAGGTAGTATGTGGAGCAAAGAGAATTTGCAGGTGATGGCATCATGATTGATAGGAGGTGTGGAGGATGTTTTTCTGACTTAAAATGAGTTTGGGACTTAATATTATGTAAAATTCTCCTCCTCCTCCTCCTCCTCCTCCTCCTCCTCCTCCTCCTTTTCCTCCTCCTTCTCCTTTTCCTTCTCCTTCTCTTCTTCCTTCTCCTCTTCCTTCTCCTCTTCCTTTCCTCCTCTGCCTTCTCTCTTAGCTTGAGGTCAACCTGACCCACATAGTGAGTTCCAGGCCAGGCAAGGCTAAATAGTAAAACCCTGTCTCAAAAAACAAAACAAATGCTGGGTATGGTGGCACGTGTCTTTAATCTCAGGCCTTGGGAGGCAGAAGCAGGCAGATCTCTAGGAGATCAAGGCCACCCTGCTCCACATAGTGACTTTGAGGTGGGCTGGGATAGGGAGACCCTGTCAAACAAAAGAAAAAGAAACAAAATAGAAACAGTATTAATGGATATTAAAACACATTTACTGTGCAATATATTTGATTTTAGCTCACGTTATTAGCAAGGGCAAGAATCCTATTATTGATTATCTTGTATTTGGTTTTTGGAAATATAATACTAGACAAACATCCATATCAACCTGTGTCGCTTGTCCTTTTAATTTCCCCAAGATACAGTGTAAGCAAAAAGAAAAAAAAAAAAATGAAGGTGCTTCATTTCCTAATCATAAGATGGATTTTTACCTACTAAGTTCTTAATTCAATAAGATATATATAATGTTTAATTTAGATATTACTTATTAATACTTAATAGTAGGAAAGCTAATATTTAAAAATGTGTTGACTAGACTTTTTTGTACATTATATTTACAAAATGACTCTGATTTTTCTTTTCTTTCTTTCTTTTTTTTTGGTCTTTTTGAGACAGGGTCTCCCTTTAGTCCCAGCTGGCCCAGAGCTCACTATGTAGACCAGGCTGGCCTTGAACTCACAGAGATCCACCTGCCTCTGTCTCTTGAGTGCTAGGATTGAAGGCATGTGCCACCATGCCCGGCTCTGATTTTCCTTCTAAGAGCAGTTGCCCAAGGAGAGGAGAACACACCCTGCTGTGGTCTTTGGCCTCACACTTCCTTCTCAGGCTAATCATCTTCCAGCTAGCAGGGACAAGTACTCACAAAACAGGTGCCTA
Source organism: Rhizomys pruinosus (assembly GCA_009823505.1). Lineage (NCBI taxonomy): Eukaryota > Metazoa > Chordata > Mammalia > Rodentia > Spalacidae > Rhizomys > Rhizomys pruinosus. Next base: position 1,396,182 of record VZQC01014462.1, read on the forward strand.
GCCCCCGCTTTTTATTTTGCTTGAAGTACTTCTGAATAACAAATACAAAATTAGGTTTACACATAAAAAGCTAGATGTCCACTCCAATTCTAGACAGTGATTCCTCATAGGAGACAAGAATTACATCTCAGCTGTAGAGACTCAGTGATGGAAGTCAAAGAACAGCATAAATGTCACCTGTGCTCTCTGAGCAAAAGCACAAGCATCATAAACTCCCCTGCAATATGTGGTTTTGACTGTCCAACCTGGTGAGCTGGTTCCAAACCTCCAATCCTCCCACTGTAAGAATCTGCCCTTCAATGCTATATAAAATATAAGTAGCTCAATCATGGGGCTCAAATATAAAAATTAAGTTATGAAGTCTATTAAGAAATCATGTTCCAGCCGGGTGTGGTGGAGCATGCCTTTAATCCCAGCACTTGGGAGGCAGAGACAGGTGGATCTTTGTGAGTTCAAGGCCAGCCTGGTCTATAGAGTGAGTTCCAGGACAGCTGGCACTACAGGGAGACCCCAAAAGACAAAAAAAAGGGGGGGGATGGAGAGATGGCTTAATGGTTAAGAGCACCGACTGCTCTTGTAGAGGACCTGGGTTTGATCCCCAGCACCCACATGGTGGCTGAGAACCGTCTGTAACTCCAATTCCAGGAGAACTCCAGTTCCAGGGGAATCCAATACCCTCTTCTGACCTCTGTGGCATTGCACGACATGGGTGCACAAACCTACATGCAGACAGTACATTCATACACATGAATAAAATAAAAAAAAAGAAATCATGTTCCTACCCATGTCTTAGTTAGGCTTTGTTGTTACTGTCTTTTTATTTTCCACAGGTAATCCATTTTTGTTAGACTCATATGTTATCCTCCTTTGCTAATAAGCAAACATATTCACTTTTGTATATGTATACATATATAATAGTATATATAGTATATATATAGCATATATATAGCATATATATTATATATTACCTGTAGGAAATATTTTATGTGTTATCAACAAAAATCTATAAAAATAAATATAAAAAGCTTTCACATAGGCAATTTTACAATTGATATGATATGAGACTAGGATATATGATACTAGGTTCATTGACTTAAAGTAGTATTATATATAAATATATATGACTATTCTAAAAAAATCTTTAAAATTTTTTAATTTATTTATTTTTATTTTATGTGTATGAGTGTATCACCTACATGTATGTAAGCATACCGGGGTCATGCAGTGTCTGTCAAGACAGAAGAGGGTGGTTAATTGCCATGTGGGTGCTGGGATTCAAACCCAGCTCTCTGCAAGAACAGCCAGTGCTCTTAACTGAAAAGCCATCTCTCTAATCCCCTAAAAATATTTTTATGAAAGTACACAATTTATCCATGGTAATTTTAATATCTGTATTCAGAATAATATACCCTAATTTAATCAGTCCTCTACTGGTAGACACCTGGGATTTTTATACTGTTTTATGTGACAAACTGTATGACATGGAAAAAGTAGGTGAAGAACTCCTACTTTGAGGCTATGATGAAGATTCAGGATCTTGAGATGGGGACATCATTTTGGATTATGTTACTCTCATTAACCACAAGGTTGCTTTCGAATTGAAGAAGGAACAAACCTGGGTGTGAGAGAGATGCTCTAAGGCATGCGGAACTTACCATTGCTGTCTTTGAACTTGCAGGCACTGGGTCATGAAACAAAGCACAAATGCAACCTGTAGAAGTTGGGAATGATCCTCATCGGATAAAACCAAACCAAACCAAAAAACAAAGCAAAACAACAACAACAATTATCCAGTTCCAAGTCTTCTAGCAAGCTGAATGAGTAAGAAATGTTCCACTATCCTTTAACTTGAAAGTCAAAGGTTCTCTCCATGAGCCTCCAGTGTGGAAATCTCAGGTGGAACACATTGAAGGTAACCCAGTGAGAGCCGTAGTGGACTGCTGGTCTGTCAAATGCAGGATAATAAATACATTGCATTTCAACCATAAAGTTATGACCATATGTTGCAGCAGCAATAAGAACAACAGACCTTGTGTGTAGGATCAGGACTAGTTTATACTCTACTCAGCAGCTGATGAGATTTCGTCTCCACCTCTTCCCAGAATAGTATATTGCCAGACTGAGTTTTGCCCATTTGATGGTGACAAAGAGCATCTCAGTGTGCTTCAGTTTGCTTATTTCTTGTTATGAATAAGGTTGAACATCTTTACATCTGTGTTTATAGTAATTAAATATCTGTTCATGTTTGTTTCCTTATTTCTATTGGGCGTTGCTGTTTTCTAACCAAATTCTAAGGGTTCTTTATACATCGGATGAAGACTTGACATAAAGAGGAATTGCTACTATTTTCCTCTGAGTCATTTAGTTTGTGAATTTAAATGTCATTGGTACTTCATTACTTTCTCTAGTTTCTATGAATTTTTCATCAGATTGTGACTCTCTGGATAATACAGAGTAAACTACCTCTAGAGGAACTCTTGGCTTTCTCTACCTTGTCAGCTTCAGTCTGAATCATACTTCTCAAGAGCTCCCAGCTTTACGGTTGGCTTGCTTACAGGAAAAGCGGCTACATTCTAATGCATGGGTATAACAAGTAAGGCATTTTTGTAGCGTACTCTTCAGCTGGAACTTATATACTAGGACTGGAAGCTGTGGAGAACCCACAATCTACTGCAAGGACTTCTCTGTCTGCAGAGGCTTGGGAATTCCAGTTCACAGTGAAATGCTGTTGGCCAGATTTCTCTTCAGTGCCTGGTTACAATCACATGGTGACGTCGTTGCTCATCTTTGCTATCCACACAGGAAGGACCCGTGGGAATAAATGTGTGTTCACAGCTAGAGTCTTTTCCATTTTAATTCAAACCAGGTTTGCAGATAGCCGGGGCTGGGGGCAGGGAAGAAAAACTGTTATAATTAGAACATCATGAGAAGAAACAATAAACAGTTAAATGCTGAGGAGGTGATCAGCATCCGGTCTGAAACAGAAGATGAGGTTTGAAGGCAGGCATTTCTGACAAGGATATCTGTACTAGGTTCATTAACTGCCCTCACTGCTTTCAGAATATTTTAAATGTGGCAATTTACATTAAAATGGATTTAGTGACACCATCTTCTCATTACTGTCAGTTTACATTTAGGTTCATAAACTATAATTGTAAATAAAATATGCTTTTCATTACAATGTCTATTTAGTGGAATATGGTAGGAAATTAGAGGCATAATCATGATTTAAATTATTAATTCAGTGATATTTTTCAGGTGCCATATGTATGCACTTCACTGTGCATAATGAGTCTATGCGGTGCTTAAATGAGGTCTGGATTCTCGTGCTCTGCCTCTCGCTAGCCCTCTTCATCTTGCTTTGTTTTTTGTTTCTTGACCTCTTCATGACAGGCCATGCTAAACAGGGGTTTCTCAAGCAATCAGCATGCTAGTATCTACAACATTATTTTTTTTTCTGTATCTCTCCTATTGAGCAAAAAGGGCCCCCAATAAATGGCATCCCTTCTCCATTTCTATGTTCTGAATATACTGAGAAATGCTAAGTAACAGAGAGCTCACAGGATCAACCTTACTATGTACAGAACAAGTTGGCAGATGATAGTCAGTAGAAATTGGCCTGGCATGTACCACATGGAGATGGTGCTTACCTAGCATACAGGAGGTCATGGATTTAATCCCCAGTACTGCATAAACCTGCATGGTGTTGCATGCCAATGAACCATCTTCATCAAGTCTCTTTCTTTTGATGCGTGGAAAGTCCTAAATGCTAACAACTGCAATTAAAAATAATTTTTGTTATTTAAATGTTATGATCACTACAGTTGAAATGATCTTCTATAATGCAGAGCTTTGAAAGCCTCAATTGACATTATCTATTAAAATAAGTATACAGGTTATCTATAAAGTTGAAATTTACATGGTTCTTTGCTTCAAAGCTACCTCCCTAGTTTCATGTTGCTGCATAAGGAAGGATTGCTGTCTTTTGTCCTGATTAAAGAAAGACATCCACTGATAACTGGGTTTTTTTGTCATTTTGAGACAGGGTCTTCCTTTAGTCCCAGCTGGCCTGGAGCTCGCTATGTAGACCAGGGTGGTGTTGAACTTGGAGATCCACCTGCCTCTGCCTCCTCAGGCCTGAGATTAAAGGCATGCACCACAACGCCACGCCCAGCTCTGATAACTGTTTTTTTTTTTTTTTTTTTTTTTTGGTCTTTTTGAGACAGGGTCTCCCTGTAGCTCCAGCTGTCCTGGAACTCGCTATGTAGACCAGGCTAGCCTTGAACTCACAAAGATCCACCTGCCTCTGTGCCTCCCAAGTGCTAGGATTAAAGGGGTGCACTACAACCCTTGGCTCTGCTGTTTTTAAGTTCATACAAATTACTATATGTAACTATTTAAATGTTCTTTTTAATTGCTTTGGTATAGCTTAAAAATTGATAAATCGAGGAAAGATTTGTTAAAAATCTGAAGATTCATGTAACAAAAATAGCATCTATAGATCCTGATTCATCTAGGATAAACTTGTATTCACTACTAATGACATTTCTTTCACATGGCCTTTCTAATATAAGGTATGGATTTAGAAATTACTGTTTTTCAATAATATGTATTAAATGTCTAGTATTTGCAAGCATTGGTTCAATAAGTAAACAAAGATCCCTACCATGGTGAACTTACTTTCAGGGGCTGCAGGATGCTTTGGAGAGTTTGGTTTAACATACTTGAAATGAGTCATGGTGGGTCACGAAGCCCCTAGGGGCATGCAGGTAGAAGCTTAGTGTCAGACAAAGCATTTAAATAACAGCTGGGCGTGGTGGTGCACGCCTTTAATCCTAGCACTTGCGAGGCAGAGGCAGGTGGATCTTTGTGAGTTCAAGGCCAGCCTAGTCTACAGAGCGAGTTCCAGGCCAGCTGGGGCTACAGGGAGACCCTGTCTCAAAAAGACCAAAATAAATAAATAAATAAATAAATAAATAAATAAATAAATAAATAAATAATTGTAGTGAACTGTGGATAAAAAAGAGGCAATAATGTTCAACTGAGTCCTTCCTAATTGCTGTTCAGTTCTCCAAACCAATGTTCCGGTCCTCAAAGAAGCTGGTAATGGCACGACATGGAGAGAGCCAGGAGGACAAGCACTGGGCTTTATGGTGACCATTGTTTTTCTTCAGTTTAGAATTCATAGACCTTTTCGGGCAGATCTAAGTGACTTTTTTTTCCTTTTGTGTTCTTCAAAAGATGTGTAGACCCGGGCTGGAGAGATAGCCTAGTAGTTAAGAACACCGACTGTTCTTGCAGAGGACCCGGGTTCCATCCCCAGCACCCACATGGTGGCTGAGAACCGTCTGAAACTCCAATTCCAGAACTCCAGTTCCATGGGAATCCGAGACCCTCTTCTGACCTCTGCGGCATTGCATGACACGGGTGCACAGACCTACATGTAGACAGTACATTCATACACATACAAAAATAAATAAAATAATAAAAAAAATGTGTAGACCCTACTATTTATTCTGTGCTCACTTGTTCTCTGGTCGCTTCCTATTTGCATCTACTTCTGCCGAATATTTGGTTGCCTTAGGGAATTTGATCATATTGTGCATTATTTTGTTTTTCTTCTTTGTCTTTTTGACAGGATCTTATAGACCAAGATCAGTATGAAACAGTGTGTCATCCAGGCTGGCCGAGATCTTGCGATCCTCTTGCCTGGCCTCTCAAGTGCTGAGATACAAGCATTGGGCACCACACTCAATTATCTTATTTCTGTGTGTCTGGTACACTTATTACAGGATTGCTGAGGAGGCATTTAAGAAACTCGTTAGTTTATATGAGCAGTAAGAGAATGCCTAGAAAAGAGAGAGAAAACAGAGGAGAGAGGTAGAGAGAGAGAAAGAGACAGCATGAAAGAGAGACAGAGAGAAAGAGAATATGCATTAATGGCCAGCAGATTTTGGAGAGTGAAAAAGATTTCATGCGGTTTACCATTGCTTACACACACACACACACACACACACACACACACACACAGAGAGAGAGAGAGAGAAGATCATCTCCTGTCACTGTTCACTATAATATTTGCAAATTTGTAGAAAGGAATTAGGATAATTGTTCATTATTTTCAGTGCCTCTAAAGAAGAAATAATTTCCTTTAGTAAACAGAACACGCCATGTGTATCAGTTACTTTTCTGTTGCTGTGATAAAACACCATGGTGAAGGTAACTTATAAAAGGAAGAGTTTGTTGGACTTAGTGTTTCAGAGGGAAAAGAGCTCATCATGGAAGGGAGGCATAGTGGCAGAGGATGGTTGGAGCACAAAGCCCAGAGATCACATCTTCAGGCAGGCACAGGAAACAGAGAGAGACTGCAAATCTAGCAAGGGTTAAGAACTCTCAAAGCTGGCCCCCAGTGACAGGGCTCTTCCAGCAAGGTCACACTGCTTAACACCTCTCCTTAACACCTCTCCCCACACAGCACTAGGAACTGGGGAAAGGGTGTTCAAATACTTGGAGCCTAAGGAAGACACTCATTCAAACCATGATGCCATGTGATTCTAAAATTTAGAAATTTAGCTAGAAGAATTATTCTTTGAACAATCATTCCTCTTACTGAACTTTAATGCCATATCACTGTTCAAATAATTTACTTTTTTTCTTTCAAATACATATTTAATCTCTTTTCAAGTGAATATTTCAAGTAGATACTACTGATTTCATCTTCCAGTTTAGTCTTTATTTGTAAATAAATAAGAAAATTTGTATCCACAGACCACCAAGAAACACTTGGAAGTGAATTTGTTGGAGGAAAAGCAGGTTAAACATATACAGACCTATGAAGAAAAGATGTCCTTTTAATGTGATAGGCAGTTTCTTTCCTCCACAGAATTCAGTTCTGGTAAATTTGGAATTTCCTTCTGTGTAATTCTTCTCAAAGAGTTTAACTTTTTAAACAAAAGAAATGTGTAGTTTATTTGTTTATAAATACAAGGATCTATATTTAGCATACAGTAAGAAATTCCATTTGTCTAGAGATGTAGGGTTTTCTCTAGGATCTAGGATCTCTCCAGCCATGTTTACAATACCACATGTGAGTTCTGTCCTGCTGAGCAGGTTTTAAATCCAACTAGATAGCTGTTGATTACCTCAGAGTAAAAGTGCCAGTACTAGACTAATACAGCTTGCTCTGCTGGTCATTGTTGTGGTAATTAGGCTTTAAAGCTGGGGTTGGACCATTGGTTAATTTTCTCCCTAGCAGCTTGTATAGTATCCTTTAAAACTATGAGAGTTAGTCTTTAGGGAGGTTTCCAGGTCAGTTCCAGCTCCATTGCTACAAGTCCTGTGTCCAAAGTGTGTCCTATCTTCAGCAAGTAATCCTATCTTCAAGTATGTCTACCTCCAAGTTCTGGGAGGCAGTCTAGGACTATGACAATAGTCTGCATTATTTGGGGAGTCTCTTGGACTACCTTGATGAAATAACTTGAAGGGAAGCTTCTTCTGTCTGGCAGTCTGTTTAATTAAATAGCCTTTAGCTATACACATGCACTCATGCATGTACAGATATTGTATGTGAATTTTTGAGTAGGATTTTGAAATAATGCATTTCCCTCTAATTTTTCACACCACCTAAGCATTATTTATCTCTTTTCTTCATGTCTAACCCCCCATTTTATGCCTTTCCCCTTAATAATATGTTTCTTATTATCCCTGCTTTCCTAAGCTCTTTCTTCCTTTCCACCCCCAGGGTTCCTTGTATAACCCTCCCACACCCCTTATGAGTTAAATACTCCCATTTTCCCCTTTTCATTCTTGGTAACACCTGTCTCCTACCTGTTACATTATAAAAGGCGCTAACCCCCAAAATAAAAGACACATGAGGCTTAAGTGACTCCAGGAACATGATTTACTTCCATGTGGGACTCCCAGAGCAGGCCACCTGCAAGCACGTGGTGGAACAGGAGCAGGAGTAAGGGGCAGGCGCAAAGGCAGGGCCAAGATGGCGGCTGGGGCCCACCCATTTATAGCCATGGGGCGGGGCCTCAGGTACAGTGTCTGCTGGAGGTGGGCATCTGTGTGTCCCTTGGGATTCTGGGAAGCCCAGACCTAACCCTACTATCTACATCTCTCGGGCTCCTCCTTTCCCTTAGCTTCCATGGTTCCCATTTTCCTGGCTCCTGCAATTAAATTAGGATATAGAGTTACATATAAAGATTTTGTGCTATAATCCGCAAATGAGAGAGAAACTATATTGCTTATTTTTCTAAGTCTGTGTTAGGTCATTTAGTATAAACTTATAGTTCCATCCATTTACCTGCAAATTTCATGGTTTTGTCTTTCTTTACCACTAAGTAGAACTCTACATTTTTATTATCTAGTCATCATTTGAGGGACATTTAATTTGCTTACATGTTTTAGCTATTGTGAAAAAAACAGCAACAAACATAGATGCACAAGTATCTCTGCAGTACAATGACTCCTTTGGGTATATGCCAAGGAGTGCAATAATCGGAACATGTGGTTGATTCATTTTTACTTTTCTAAGAGTAAGAGTTCTCTACACTGCTTTCCAAAGTAGTTGCACCAGTTTATAATCCCTCCAGCAGTGGATGAATGCTCTCTTTTCCTCACAACCTTGTCAGCATTTGGTGTCATTTGTTTTTTTTTTTTTTTTTGTTTTTTGTTTGTTTGTTTTTAATCTTAAACTGGTGGTGAAAATTACAGAGTTCAGCAACTGGTCATACACAGGGAATAAGTCTCTGTGACATGCCCATCCCTAATCAACACATTTACGATGGAACCACTACACCTAAAATTCATGAAACATAGTGGAACAGGAGACAGGATACTAATGCATTTCTCAACTCCTACTAGGGAATGTTCCTCATGCAACAAAGGGCAATTAACATGGAAGACCACAACAGGTCAAAGTACAGAGAAGAAGACTACAGAGTTGTGTCCTTGGAGAGAACTCCTACATTAAACCTCAGGGACCATTGCAGAACAGGGGGCTGAAAGACTGAGATTCATGACCATGAGGAACCAGAGTCTTCCAGACTTCTGGGAACTGACTCATAGGAACTTTCAGCAATAGTAACAGCACAAATGAGACTCATGGGAACTCATGACAAAACCCAGCATAGAACTGGGCAAATCGTCAGGAATTCCCAGCGTTAGTCGAGAAATTGAGAGATGATTTAACACTGGACGAGGAAGAGTTGATCTTCTTTAAGGGAGTGACACTAGATAGACTGAACCTGCTCCAGTGAATGAACTTATACCAAGGGACATCTAGCTACACAAACTTGACTCAACAGACCTGAAATGAAATCCTGTGGGTGGGCTATGGGAGGTTGCAGATGGGGGAGGAGATCACGAGGTATTGTATGAAATGCACAAAAATTTGCTAAAAATGTATGTCGAAAAAAGAAATATGTAGTTTAAATGAGTCTTCTGTAAATAAAAATAATTTTCACAGAAGATATTTAGGAGATACAGAAGAGATAAAAAGTACTGAATAAAATTGTTAAGAGTCATGGTAAACGAATCACTATACCATGTTCATGGAGAACATTAAAATTTGGAAAGCATAATGTCAGTTCTCAACAATGAAATTTATAGTCTCCTGTTCTTGTTCATGTTTTTCTGTGTGGAAAAGGAACAATATCTTTGATTTTTCTCACATTTTGGGGGATTACAACATGTCTTAAGCAGGTCAGCATCTTCTGGGGAGCAGATTGGAGGAACTTGGATTATTGACTATAAACAGTGGTAAGATATTATGGCATTTGTTCAGTGACTGGTGTAAGTATACCCAGCGTAAGTAAAACCCCAGAAATGTTCCAGGTCATATGGGGGATGTGCATATGGAAGAGGCCCTGGGAACTAGTGGAGAATAAAAGGACTTTGAAGCTGAGGCTACAGGAGTAAGTGGCTGTCTGTGTGAAAGTGGGTAGTAAGGACACTCTGAGTGTTGCATTAGTTGTGAGAACTGGGGGATTTTTTTCTTTTAAAAAATGGACAGAGCAGTTCATATTTCTATATATTTTATTAATAGTTAATATTTCCTATGCTATGAAGTATCCTATTAGGAAAATGGTATTTTTGATTCTATGGTTGATACACTGTGGGAAAATCCAATTTCAGTTAGGTATGAATGGGCTAGCCTTTCAGCCTGCATTTCTCAGGGACATAGGTGTGGGTCATAAGACTTCCCTGACCCCGCCCCGCAGGTGAGAACAGCACATGATACAGAGAGAAAAACAGCAACTCATGATTCAACTTGTGACCCAGCACTTGAGGGGTGGGGGGCGGGACCACATCCAGTGGTGTGTACAAAGAGTGTGTTGTAGGTGTCGGGATTGGCTGCAAGGGATAACATCAGTTTGGCTACAAAAGTGATGCACTAAGGACAATAAATGGTTCTTCATTGCCACCTGACAAGGTCCCCCATCACTCCACACATGTGTAAATGAAAGCCTGTCAGGCATGTGTTTTGAGTGTTGAGTGCTAGCAGGTTTGGCTGGAAAGAGGGCTGTCTGTCTGTCAGACTACCAGCCTGGAAAGAGAGTCTTTGGTCGTGGTGTTTGACTGGAAAGAGGCTACAGAGGCCACCAGTCTTGGTTTCCTGTCTTGTGGGGCTGTCAGTCCCCAAGCAGGTGAAATTAGTGCAGCCAATATGGGGTGGCTGGCCAACACCCTAGGCCAAGAGTCACAGGCAGCCAAGGGCGGCTCCTCCCCTTTTTCCTTTAGCAGGACTGGGTTGTATTTATCTTAGAAGGAGCATGCATACTACAACACAGTTTTCTATCTTTTCTATTTTTTTCCTGATTTCATGAGTTTCCATTGTTTCTTTTTATATTAGTCTGTCTGAAATTTATTTAGTCTAGAGAGTTTAGAGAACAAAAAATTCTTTCGTGTTCTTTCTGAAATTTCCTTATAGTTTTTACATTTTCCAGGTTCATATCCAATGCAGTATTATCTTGCTGAATATATCACCAGGTACCCAAAAATATTTAGAACTTCAAAAGGATGTATAGTGTGTAATATAAAGTTGGACAAAGAGTTATTTTGATTACTGAAAATTATGCCCTCAAAAATGAACCCTCACAGACTGAGGATGTAGTTCAGTGGCAGAGGCTTGCCTAGCATGTGTAAGAGTCTGCAGTGCCAGAGGAGGAAGAGCACTAACTGGACCACTCACTTAATATTTTTAGATCTCCCAGGTTCAGAATAAAACATTCCCTTATAAGCCTGAAAGAATTCAAAGTATAAAGTTCACACTGATTTCTATGATTGCAGGTATTTCTTTTAGTTTCTGTAGGAAAGATGAGGAAAGGTAAATCTTTTTTTTTAATTTAAAAAGTTAGATGCCACGCTACACACTTTTTAAAATTTATTTTTATTTATTTATGTATATGAATGTACTGTCTGCATGTAGGTTTGTGCACCCGTGTCGTGCAATGCCTCGGAGGTCAGAAGAGGGCGTCAGATTCCCCTGGAACGGGAGTTCTCCTGGAACTGGAGTTACAGACAGTTCTCAGCCACCATGTGGGTGCCGGGGATCGAACCTGCGTCTTCTGCAGGAGCGGTCGGCGCTCTTAACCACTAGGCCATCTCTCCAGCCCCGGAAAGGTAAATCATGAAGGGAGAAAATATTGGAGTTTTTTTTTCTTTTTATTTTTTGTGACAGTGTCTCATGTAACCCAGGCTGACCTCAAACTCACTATGTAGAAATAAGACCTTGAACTTTTGAATTAATCTTTCCACTTCTACCTACTGAATGCTGGGACTGCAGGTATGTGTAACTATGCCAAGTTCTGTAGTTTTATATCAGTACTGGGTCTCCAACCCAGGATCCTACAGTACCAGCTAAACCACACCCCAGCCCTTGAGTAAATCCTCAATCGTATTCTATTTGTTTCCTAGGAACCTTCACAAAATTGTCATAATCTTCATGTATGATTACTGCTTTCTAGCTAATTAGTTTTTGTTCTTTTACTGGCCAACACATATCCTTCAATCAATTTCTTTTTCTAAACACTGAAGAACTGTCATTGTCCTATGAAGTGTTTGCGATCATTATACAGAACATTGTTCTTTATTCTTCCTGCTCCTAGAGACTCTCAAGCATTTCAGTTTTTTCAACATGTATAATTTTGCTTTGTAAAGTTCAAGTTTAACTTTTCACTTCTTGGTTGCAACACAGTGTTACTGAGGGTTAGAGTAAATGCTGGGGACAATCTGTACAGAACTGCTTCTTCTACAGCCATCTTGAAAGTGCCAATCCTTAACTTCTGTTAGCCGCTTTCTCATTTCTATTCATTCCTCACTGTGACTTGGTTGTTAGTCACCACTGTATTCAAACCCAAACCACTCTCTTTCTTGGAGTGTTCTGTTTGACACTAAACTTTGTTCTACTGCACTGGGATTTTTGTATGTCTTGGGCTCTACTTTATCCCAGTGCCAACACAGCCAAAGTCCTATGAAATATTTGCTGTAGCAATGAGTGTGTGATCCTGCCTTGTTGAAATGCTGCTCTTGTCTGGATCTGACAAAGCTTTTGACTCTCTTATTCATCTGTGTTGTTCTCTTTCTTCTCTGTCATTTGGATGCCAAGTCTTCCCAAGGTTACATTCTAAATCTACTTCTCCCCCACTGCACACTTTGTTTGGGCAGTTGCATCCATCCCCATGGACTTAATTCCTATGAACACCTATGTACATGTGAATGATTGTGGGAAGATCCAGTTTCAAGCTTCTCTTGTTATTAGCAGGTACATCGTAGTCCTGCTAAGGGAAGGGGAGCACAGTGGCTGCTTGTGGTCACTGTAGAGAACTGACCCTTTGGTGCAGAGGTCAGTTGGTCACTTTTGCAACCCAACTTGAGAGGTACTTCTAACTCAGGTCAGAGCTAGGGGCTAGTTCTCAGCTAGCATCCCTCCGGGCACAATGTGTGAGTCATGGGATTCCTCTGACCCCACCCCAAGAGGGAACAACATAGCCCAGGCACATGACGCTAGGTGGAGCAGCAGTATACAATGGTGTGAGACTGAGGGTCTGTGATTGGCTCTGAGAGATGGTGTCATTTTGCTTATAAAAGTGACTTGCAGCAGGCAAGGAATTGAATTCTCCATTACCATCATTACACAGAATTCCGTCTGATATTTTGTGCATTTACAGGCCAAAGCAGGCTTGGATTTCAAGTGTCAGTGACTAGTGGGTTGGACAGGGAATCTATCAGATCACCAACCTGGTATGCTAGCGTGGGGTTGGACGGAGACCTGTCAGGTCACCAACCTGTGGATTGAATTGTGAGTGGGTGTTGGCTGAAGATAGGCCACCAGCCATCCGCGTGAAATTCCTGTCCACAGACAAGCAGTCTTTGGGCAGGTGGGAAAGCATTCTGCCACCCAGGCTAAGGACCTGAGTTAGAAGTACCTCACAAGTTGGGTAAAAAGTGACCAACTGACCTCTGCAACAAAGGGTCAGTTCTCCACAGTGACTGCAAGCAGCCACTGTGCTCCCCTTCCCTTAGCAGGACTGAGCTGTACCTGCTTGTAGCAAGAGAAGCTTCTTACAAATGATTCCTAAATCTCTGTCTCCAGCCCAGGTTTCTTTACCAAACAGAACAGGCATTACATCAAGTAAGGATGGTAAAACCCACCATCACAGCCACTTGCTTATTTCCTATGAAATGTAGATCTCTTTCTCTTCATTTCTACAGAAGGGTATTTAAGATGAGTCTGGAAATCTGGATTCTCCAGCCACTTCATAATATTTTTCTAAGTGTTTTATACATAGAATTGGCTATAAGCAAGTGTATAGTGTCAGTAATGGCCAGTTAACTATTATTACAGATGTGTTGAGGTGAAAGTTACAAGGAAAATACTATGGAGGTGCAGGAAAAATCTGGGTCTTAAAAGTAGGAAACCCGATCAGGAATTTCCCAAGACCACCTGAAGCACAGCAAGGAGCTGGAACCAACCCAAGTGGCCCTCAACTGACGAGTAGATAGAGAAAATGTGGTACATCTACACAATGGAGTTCTATGCAGCGGTAAAGAAAGATGACATCATGAGTTTGCAGGTAAATGACTGGAGCTAGAAGATATCGTGCTGAGTGAAGTAACACAGTCCCAGAAAAACAAACGACAAACGGTATCCCTCATCTGTGGATGCTAGCACCAAATACCTAGTTGTAAGGCAAACTGAGCAATGTCAATGTGATCTGAAAACAACTGTGTTCTTATATTTTAAATCCTTTAAAATATAATAAATGAATAAACAAAAAATAAAAAAACAAAGTAAAAGAAAAAAGTAGGAAACCCAAACCAAGTCCCTAACATATGTGTTCCTCTTCACATCTCCAGCACAAACATCCTAGTTCATGTCTGTGTCTCCTAAGTGAGCTATGGAAATGATAACAGAGATTATCATTATTAACTCAGATGAAGGAGGAGAGGGTAGAAAAAGACAAATCATGCTCACGTCTGACGTTGAGTAAATACTGAAGATATGTAAGGCTACCTGTGTACTCCCAGTCACCCTTTGACACAGGTGACAGCCTCCTGACAGCTGCCGCTTGTGCTCCTCGGGGCACTTACAATAAAATCCAAGCTCTTGCCCCAAGTCACATCCTTCTGACTCATTCTCCATTACTTCTCTTTTGACCTTCAAACCTGCCACCTTTGGTGCTGGCCTGTGTTCCCAGCCCTTCCATTCCTCTATGACACCTGCTATTTCCCCATTTCTTATTAAGCTCCAACTTGAGTTGCTGCTTTCTCTGCATACCCTTCCCATACGTCCCAGACTAAAGTAATGCCCAGCTTCTATGACATCATCCTTGCCCTTCTCAGCAAGTCAGAACCTCTGCAAATGTCTCCTATTTTCACCGGTTTCCTAATTTTCATTAATCTTTCCTGTTCCCTAAGGACGATATCTTCATGTGTGCAGCTCTTTCCGTTGCTGTCCAGTGCTTATCCATAGTGCACACTTATGGGATGTTTGTTGACAGCATGCATAAACACTTCAAAACATTGGGACCCAGGGTGAGAATACATAATTTTCTGGAATATTGGCACATGTAGAGTACAGAGTTGCTATTTGGAACACAATAAAAAAATAAAATTGTTCCTCAGTGATAAACTCTATAGGAAGTGGATATCATCTAAAAAATGTATTGGTTTCTTTGAAATTAAGCAAATCAGGTCTGGAGTTATTGCTCAACAGTTAGGAACACTTGCTATCATGAGGAATGGAGTTTGGATCCCAGCATCCACGTAAGAATCCCAGCCTCCTATAACTCCAGCTCTGAGGGATCCAAAGCCCTTGTCTTGCCTCATGGGCGCAGGCACATGCACTCACCCTCCCATAAGCACCTCATGCATTCACACAGATACAGGAACACAGGACAAATAAACTATTTTAAAAATTTTATGTATTTATTTACTTATTTATTTTTATTTTATGTATGTCAATGTTTTGCTTGCATGTTTGTAAGTGCAGCTGCATTATACAATGTCTCCGAAGGCAAAAAGAGGGCATCAGATCTCCTAAGACTGGATGGTTGTTTAAAGATGATTATTAGTCACCATATTGGTGCTGGGAACTGAACCCAGGTCTTCTTCATGAGTAGCCAGTGCTCTTAACCACTAAGCCATCTCTCCAGCACTAAATAAACTATTTTTTTTTAAGTAAGCAACTTTAAATAAATATAAAAGCAAAAGCAAAATCAGGTATATTTACACTAAGAATTATTAGGTCTGAAACCTGCCCACTCAGACCTCACTTATTATTATTTTCAAGAAACTCTAAGCATTTCCAGATTAAAGGTGGCTACTCAGAAGATGTCTACTTCATGCCACAAATGCCCAAAGGACCATTCATGTGAGTCATGTCCTTGCGTACAGAATAAAGTTTTACAGAAATTGTTAAGTAGAAAAAAGATAACAGATAATACAGATAAACTCTTAGTTGCTGATAGTTGGACGATAATTTGGGGAAAAAGTATTGTCTATGCTTCGTCTTTTATGAATGTTGTGAAAACCCACATAAAACCAGGCATGCAGAGTATGGCATGGATCAGGCAAGGGCGTAGAAATTCTGAGTGACTATAAAAGCACTTAAAACCCCTGTTCTACATCACTCTGGAAGTGCCTAACTGTGATTTCACTGTGGGGAGAGAAGCTGACACACAGCTGAAGATTAGAAACATATGGGCCTCATTTTCCAGCAAGCAAGAACTAAAGAGTTAATTGCATGTATATGTCAGTCACCATCAGTCATTCAGTCAGGCAACTAATATCTTTAGGGGTCATGAATCTGAAGGGTCTGAAGTTGATGGGAAGTTGACAGTCCAAGGCTGATACCCATGTTGCAGGCTGTGTGAGGCAAACCATCTCCTGCTTGTGCAGATGGCAGAAGGGATGTTTAGCTCCTGGCTCTGCCTGGCACTGTGGCCCTGGTCTTCTGGAGAGCAGCAGAGATGGGACTCATACACTTGTTACTCTGCTAGCAATGAAAGACCATGCCACAAACGATCAGAGTGTGGAAAGGGACACATTGGATGAGGCCAAAAAGGACCCTTGGGAATCACCTAACCAACTCCACATAGCCAAAGCAGATCAGCTAATCTTGGAACTGTGCCACAGCTGTGATTAGAGCCATTATTTGTGACTCATAAACCTTTGGCTTAAGCCATAACATGTAAGTTTATATTTATGTCTGGAATTTGTATGTCTTCCCTCTTAACTCATGGAATTGAGAATTAACTTTGCTTATGAAAGAGAACTCAGTGGTCAGAATCTTAGCATGCAATTCATGGACTAAATATTAAAATTTTCATACACAGAAACATGAAGCATGTGTCAAAAGCATTGTGTAGACTTCAGATGAGTCTTTTGATGGGCAGGTGAGAATCAATCAAGACTATGTAATGCATTTTATGAATGCCATCTTTTAAATGTATAAAAATGTATTTATTGGTTCTTAATCAAGGGTCTAGGTTAGCATTCCATGGAAAGCTTCAAAAAGGCTGTGTCTGTCTCCAATGCCCCAGAGTCTCCAGGCTGCATGTGCGTGGTTTAGAAAGCCTCTCCATGTGATTTCAATACACAATTTATATCAACAATGTGCAAAATCCTACTCTTTTACAAACACTGGATAGAAAAATCAAAACGACAGCATCCATAGTTTAGACAAGCATCAAAACTGCTCTCTTCTACCAGATGTTTTCTGACTCCAAACATCTTTACAGCCGTATTGTATACATAGGCTGTGTTGCATCCAGATGCTGATGCATAATGCAGTCATATTTCAATCCTAAGTTTGGATTTGAGTTGGTAAGAGTAGAGAAAGGAAAAATATCCAACAGAAAACTCTAAAGCTTTATGTCAGCCAGGAACTCCCAGCCCTTTCTCAGTCACCATCAAAGCCTTTGCCAAACCTCTTTCTGAGGAGCCACACTGTCTGGCTTGAGTCCTGTACCCTTGACCTCCATTTGGCATAGAGCAAGCAATGAGGTCCGGATAATAGCGGAAGGAGAAAGGATGGACCAGAAGGTCCAGAATGTCACAGAATGAACAATCAACTCTTAAAGATGCCCAAAGTGCCTAAAATGAATGGACCCTCAGAAAACAGAAATGGCAATGGAAAGTGTGGTGAATGGGATCTGTCTACACTTGCCAAGAGCAATAGTTCTAATTTTCTTTTATAATAAGCTTGTGAGTAGCATGCCACTGAAGAAAGTTATTTCAACATAGGTCAGGTTATAAAGAGATTTCTAGTATTTTTTTTTAATTTTGTATTGAGCTTTTGTGCATTTCATACAACCTCTCCCAGTCAGCTTTAGCCCCTTTTCCCCATCGGGCTCCCCTCCACCAGAGCACATACATCTGCCATACAGGTTAAGTCCTATTTTACATCTTTTTCTTAGTCATTTTAACTTTTTTGATGTAGAAGTTTCCTGCTTTGGTCAGTTCCTTGAACAAGTCTTTTGTTGTTGTTGTTGTTCCCTTTAATTTTATATTACTCCAAAATACACATATATACACTCCATACATATAACAAAATGACAGAGTCTAAAAATAAGCTATAGGGTACTTCCAAAACACGTTTGGGATTCACATTTTAACAGTAATGTTCCATGTAGGCAAAAAAGAAATATAACTTTACATTCCCAAGCTACAAGCCAGTTGATGTATGTTTTAATGTACTTTTATTTTTTTTATTGATGCTTTGTGCATTTCGTACATCATTTTCCAATTCAGATCAGGCATTTTTCCCTTTCCCTTCCCCCCCATCCCCACCCCATCCCAGATCATGTATTCTGCCATAACTGTCTTGCATCTTTCTCTGTTTTTTTTTTTTTAGCTATAAGTGATAATCCATGAGTACAAGCATCCTTCGTGCAAAACCAATCTACAGGCTGTTGTGTCTAAACCCCCACAGCCCCACCATCCAGTGGGGGGTGACATGTTGTTTGTTCAATCAAGTTGATCAAATGAGTGTCCAGACTACATCGCTGTAGTTTCACCATTCACCCCAATCGGAGCCTTTACATTCTACCACGCCCCCTCTTCCGCAGGTTGTTCCCTAGGCTTAGAAAAGGGGCACAAGTGGATGAGAAGTAAAACAGTCCACTCTCTCTGGAGCTGTTGACTTGGACTCTGGTCAATTCTGGCTGTTTCCTTTCATGGGCTGACAGTTTGTCCAGGAGTAACCTTTCGATCCTACTAATGAAGCACAAGCAATTAGATATATAGGTATTTAAGCAGCACTAATAGTTATGGTAGGTTACTTTGGCATAGACACATATGTTTGGATGATATGGTAATCCATGAATTACATTTTCCCCCCAAATGCTGGAGAGGTTGTGGGGAAAGGGGAACACTCATCCATTGCTGGTGGGAATGTAAACTTGTACAGCCACTATGGAAAGCAGTGTGGAGAACCCTTAGAAGACTCAAAATGAGCCTTCCATTTGACCCAGTCATACCACTCCTGGGTATATACCCACAAGACACAACTTACTGCAAAGATACATGCACAGCTATGTTTATTGCAGCTCTGTTCACAATAGCAAAAAGCTGGAACCAGCCCAGGTGCCCCTTAATGTACTTTTAAAGGAGAGCTTGATTCTTTCTCATAAATCTTAGAACTTAGGAAAATAGGGACATAAACTTCAAGCTATATCTATAGTAGCATCAGGCAATGTGGTATTATTATATTTACTAAAAAAATTACCCACCTTGACTTACATATAAAGATTTGGTGCTCATATCCGCAAATGAGGGACACCATAAGTCATTTGTTTTTCTGGGTCTGTTACTTCACTTAGCATAACCGGCTTCTAGTTCCATCCATTTACCTGCAAATTTCATGATGTCATTTTTTTTTTACCATTACATAGAACTCCATTGTGTAGATGTACCACATTTTCTTTATCTACTCATCAGGTGAGGGACACGGGTCGCTTTCAGCTCTTTGCTATTGCGAAGAAAGCAGCAATAAACATGTTTGTGCACATATTTCTGCAATATGATGAATCTTTTGGGTATATACCCAGAATGGTATGACTGGGTCAAGTGGTAGGTTCATTTTGAGTCTTTTAAGTGTTCTCCACACTGCTTTCCATAGGGGCTGCATGAGTTTGCATTCCCCTTTCCCCACAGCCTCTCTAGCATTTGATATCATTTATTTTCTTATCATAGCCAGTCTTAACTAGTAAGGTGAAATCTTAAAGTGGTTTTAATTTGCATCTCCTTAATTACTAGGGATGTTGAACTCTTTTTAAGATGTTTCTCAGCCATCTTTACTTCTTCACTTTGAAGTATCTATTCAACTTTTTATCTTTTGATTGTGCCATTTTCTTGCTTCTTTTTTTTTTTTTTTTTTACTTTGTACTCTGGATGTTAAACCTCTTTCAAATGTGTCACTGGTGAAGGTTTCCTCTCACTCTGTGGGTTTTCTCTTCACTTCTTTGATTGTTTCTTTTGCTGTTCAGAAGCTTTTGAATTTAATGAGGTTCCACTTGTCGATTGTTGATCTTATTTCTTGTGCAGATACTATCTGATTTAGAAACTCTTTTCCTATACCTGTATCTTGTAGGTTACTGCCACCATTTTCTTCTATCATTTTCAGAGTTTCAGGTTTCACATTGAGGTCTTTGATCCATTTGGAGTTGATTTTTGTACAGGGTGAAAGGTAGGGCTTTAGTTTTATTCTTCCACAAGAGGTGATCCAGTTTTCCCAGCACCATTTGCTGAAGATACTGTCTTATCCCCAATGAGTGTTCTTGGACACTTTGTTAAATATGAGGTGGCTAAAATCGCATGTGCTCAAGTTTGAATCTTCAATTTTGTTCCATTGATCTATGGGTCTGTTTTTGTGCCAGTACCAGGCTGGTTTTTTTTTTTTTTTTTACTATAGCTCTGTATTATAGTTTGAAGTCTGGCATAGTAATCCCCCTTCCATTGCTCTTTTGCGCAAGGTTGCTTTGGCTCTCCTGGGTATTTTGTTTTTCCATGTGAATTTTAAGATTTTTTTTTTCTAAATCTGTAAAGAATGTCATGTGGATTTTAATTGGGATTGCATTGAATATATATTACTTTGGGTAGGATGGTCATTTTTACTTATTAATTCTTCTAATACATGAACATGTGAGGTTCTTCCATCTTCCAGTGTCTTCTTCAATCTCCTTCTTCAAGGATTTAAAACTGTCATTGTAGAGATCTTTAGTGTCTTTGGTCAGGTTTGTTCTGACGAATTTGATTCATATTTATACTCATACACTATAATCTCTTATACTTCTATCTATATATCTTTTTATATTATATTATATATAATATATATTATATATTATAATATATATGGATCTTTTCATTATCTGTTGTGCTGTTTCCCTTTTCATCTCTAATTTTGGTGATTTGGAGTTGCTCCTTTCTTTTGGTTAGCTGAGCTAGAAGTCTATGTTGTTTATCCTTTCAAAGAACCAGCTCTTGGATTCATTGATTCTTTGTTTCTATATTATTGATCTCCACTCTGATTTTTGTTATTTCTTCTTGTCTTTTGGGTTTGGGATTCATTTGTTGTCTCTCAAGTGTTTTTAGTTGCAATGTTCAGTCGTTTATTTGTCCTCTTTCTGTTTTTTTTTTTTTGTTGTTGTTTGTTTGTTTGTTTTACTGTAGGCACTTAGGCCTATAAATTTCCCTCTTAGGACTGCTTTTTTAAGTTTCTTTTTTAATTTTTTAATTTTTAAAATTTTTATTGAGCACATTTCATACAACATTTCTTAATCAAATTTAGACTCATTCCCCCATCCATGCCCACCCCTCATGGATTTTGTCATACACAAAGGACTGCTTTTAAAGTGTCTCATAGGTTTTGGTGTGTTGTATTTTCCTTTTCATTTAATTCCAGGTTTGTTTTTTTTTTAAGTCTTTCAGGTGACATCAACATGCCTCCATGATGGAATCATTGATTTAGAAAAGGAAATATCAGCCCTGAAAAGGGGACTGTGGTCATCTTCAAAGATACTTCAGGATGAAATCTAATCTCAAAGTCAAAGCAATTCTGATATGCAACAGGAAATATATATATATATATATATATATATTGCTGTAGCATTCTCTTTTTGTTTCCGTGTATTTCTTAGTTTGTCTTTTGAATCATCTCTGTACTTATATAAGCTGATGTATTGCCACTAAAGAGTGACGAAAATCAATTCAAGAACAACTGAATGGGGCGACTCCAAGCAGTGGGAGTTGGATCTTAGACAGGTGAGTGGCGACTGCGCCAGAAGGCCTTGCCTGGGGCTTAGGAGCAACATTCTCAAATAAATAAAACCCAAAACCCAAAGAAGAAGGCTCATCTTGCAGCATATGCCATCGAGTATAGGAGGGTAGCACTCAGTCCTGTAACTGGTTTCTCCTACGTGCTTTTGTTTGTGTACGATCTCATTTCCACCTGAAAGCCTAAGGGACCTTTTCAAAATGCAAACCATTCTTCCACTGGAAATACTTCAGCAGCTTCTCAGACGAGTGAAGTTCATGGAGAATAAGATCCAGGTCCACGTTCATGGACAAAGGCCTGCTTAACATTTTGACTCTCCAACTTGCACCCTGTTCCATGTTTCCTTCTCTGTATCTATTGTGTTCTTAACTGTGGAGTTTGCTCTTGGTTTTAGAGTGGCCTTCACCCAGACCAGAGGGGCTGACCCTGAACTGCTAGTCCAAAGGAGGTCTCTCCCACCAGCCTCCTTTTCTCTTTCACATCTCCTTGGTGATTTTCCATCCTAGTAGTGTGACATTTTCACATTATTATGTTCATTTTGTTCTCTCTCTTGAGGGAAAGCCCTGTAGCTGTGACTTCCTCTCACTTCTGTGTCTTCAGCATGAGAACACTTAGAGTCTGCTGTTACCCACTGGGTTCCCTTTAAGAAAATAAGACAAAGTGCTGCTTGAGACAGACACAGAGTTACAGACCTCATTCCACAGACTGGTAGTTCTGGGGTCCCTTTGAGAAATTTAGAAAGATGTGTTCTTAATCCAGGCAGAAGCATGTCCCCATGATGATATCCATTCAGACAGTGGGTTAACTCTTAGTCCTGCTTGTTCTGTACAATGGCAGAACATAGCCAAAGTGTTTGAAATAAAGATACTCAGTAAATACTGGTTTAATCAATGATTTTAATAGGGTTGGTTGTGAGAGTGTGATAATATTTACTAGCAGAATGCAGTGTCCTGGGTCTGGGTGAAGCAGTGGAGCCCTGGTATAGCAAGCTAGAAGAAATACGTTGCTCCATGGATAACAGCCAACTTTTTAGAAGAAACAACTCGGATTTATAGTGTTTGCTAATGTGTAGTGTCTGTGGTGTGAATAGGCTGTGTCAAACTATTCACATATTGTCAATGGTATGCAAAAATCCTGAGGCTTCAACATTTGGCTTTTGAAAGCTGCTACAAACCAGCTCCAGCACTCCAAACTTTAACCTAGTATTATACTCTGGGCACCCCAGAGAAAATGATAATGCTGTTTCCTACCAACAGAAGTTTATGCTGTCTATGTTGGCACTTTCATAGGCATGAGAACCAGGAAGTGGTATATGGTCTAAATGAGATGGCAACTATCTTGGGATATCTTAGAACATGCATGGTATATAGTCTAAATGAGATGGCAAATATCTTGGGCTATCTTAGAACATGCACAGGAGAAAGATTAAGGTTGATACTACTAATTTGCTGAGACTTGCTTTCATCATCCGAGACAAACAACTTGGAATATTCTCTCTTTTAACTAGACTGGTACTCTAGTGACTACATGGGGATTAAAGCAAAGGAAAATGAAGGAGTCTGCTGTTTCCATGTATCAATGAACATGTGGTATGAATAGAACTAATATATTAATTTTTCTAGGCTACTGAATATTAACCATGTATTTTATTATTCTAGTTTAAATAAAATGATTTAGGTTAAATTTGTCCTGAAACTAAATTGAAGCATAAGGACTTTTCCAACTGCCAAAGCCACTGTCCAACTTAATATGAACCCAATTTTTATTCTTTTTCTATCAGAGTTTGTATATTTTCCTTTTTACTTCTCCACACACTTCATTTTACATTCTTTGTTTGATTCTGGATTTAAGCAAAAGTTAAACACATACCCGGCAACTCACACAAAGCGGAAATCCAAACCATCAAATTGGAGGAGGATAAAGCCCTGTCATCAGGGCTCAGTCACAGCTTTAAGAGTTATCATTTCTGATGTTGAGCTATCACTTTTCTGGGAAAATACTAGTGTTGAAATCTATTATTACTACCCCTCTCCCCACTCCATCCACCAGAACAAATGTCCAGCTTCCTAGAAAGATGTGTGTGTGTGTGTGTGTGTGTGTGTGTGTGTGTGCATGCATGTAAGACAGGAGCCCTCATAGCAGCCCTTAGATGGGAGGCCACCAAGCACTGATAGACTCTGCCATCCTTGCATGCACCATTGAATCATGTTTATATATAACTCCCATATTAAAAAGCAACAGCCAATGTCAATGGTGCAGATATAAAAATATCTTAATAGCCAGTAACTGACTAATGAATACTACTGTAATAACAGTTTAATTTGAAGAATTCTGACAGCTGGTTGCTTTGATGAGAGTGGTTTCCAAGGAGTCCTTGTCTCCTGCTGAGAGCATCTCCAGCCTGCTGATTTATAGCAGCAGTGCAGAACTGTTTAATGTCACCACCTCTCAGCTGAAGTAATAATAAACGGGGATGTTATGGTTTATTTTTCTGTATGAATTGTTCAGGCTCTGTATGGTAAGTACCAACTCAATAGGGGATAATAGCGGCCATTCCTCTGGGAGTTGTAACTGGTGGGCTTTTTTTTCATTTCCTTTTTTTTCTTGTTTCTCTCTCTCTCTCTCTCTCTCTCTCTCTCTCTCTATCCCCTCTCTCTTTCAAACAGCAAGGTTTTATCTATCAGAATCAATATAGAGGTTCTTAATTTCATGATAGATTTATTTTCTTCTTTTCCATAGCTCTTGTTCATCCCATTCTGTTTAGCAAATGTAATTACTATGGTTAAGATATAGCTCTCCCATTATTTCTGAACTTCCCAAGATAGCTGAAAGCAGACAGCTAGGACATGAAATATATGGTTCTACAACTATCTTAATTATACTGTGTGACTTTGTGTTTGATATGGAATAGCAATGTCTGGGAAGTGAGTCTAATCTCTGCAGATTTAGGACGATTGCCAAAAAGATTCATTGATTTTTTTTTTTTTTGCAGGAGTGCAATCTTTTATTGTATAAATGTCAGAAGCTTCAAATTATTAGGAAATGTGTCAAGAAGCTTAAGGTGTAATAACGTTCTTTAGAGAGTTTGGTGCTGAAGACAGCACAATGAAATGTTCAAAAAGCAAACATGTCGTATGTTCTTAGAGAATAAAGCTCTGGGATTCATTTTAATTTGTCACTTTGAACAGGATGAGGCCTCCACTGGGTCTTTTGATGTGAAAGCCCTGGGGATGATAGATGGCTTTTCCTCGGTCATCCCTGAGTCTTTATAAGTACCAGATTGCAAAGACATCTGCAGTCCCGGGAAGGAATAAGATACCAATTTGGGATTTGTGGCTTCAGAGCTGGACTGTGAAAAATGGTCAGGATTTGTTCTGGCGAAGAAGTCCTGAAGGGAGAGTCAGAGAAAAAATGGGGCTGCATTATGAGTCATGTCTCTTAGCTCAGGTAGAGCTTCTCTTAAAATAAAGAACTTCTTAGCATTAGGGAACATACTACTTAGGATGACTTTAATTACAAGTGTATTGCTTACTCTTGTATCATTATAACAAAATATCCCATGAGAAGATTGAAGGGAAGAAGGATTATTTTGAATAAGGGTTTCATCCTTTTGTGGCGGGAGAGGTGGCACAAAGCCACTCATCCTGGTGGCCAGTAAACAGAGAGTATGCCTGAACTTGTGGGATCGTTCTTTTCTTCACTTTTGTTCTGCTGGCCTCTAGCCTAGGAGATGGTGGCTCTCACACCAGAGTCAGTCTTTCCTCTCTTAGTTAATCTCTGTAAATGGCCTTCTAGACATACCCAGAGCTTTGCTTGATTAGTCTCTTCTGTGCCGCTCAATCTGATTAAGATAATGAGATCAACTATCAGAGTAAGCGATAGAAAAACCTACTCACTCTTGATTAAATAATAACAAGAAGGTAATGGTGTACTTTTCTGCAAAGTCCTGAGGCTGAAGTGCCATGAAATTTGAGCTCCATTCCAGAAGCTCAGCACCGTGCTCCCTCAGTGTGCTGGGTTCATTCTCAAGTGCATAGCTCCTTGGGTCTCATCCATTCCAGAAGCTCAGCACCGTGCTCCCTCAGTGTGCTGGGTTCATTCTCAAGTGCATAGCTCCTTGGGTCTTATCTGTTCCAGAAGCTCAGTACCGTGTTCCCTCAGTGTGCTGGGTTCATTAAGTGCATAGCTCCTTGGGTCTCATCCATTCCAGAAGCTCAGCACCGTGCTCCCTCAATGTGTTGGGTTCATTCTCAAGTGCATAGCTCCTTGGGTCTCATCCATTCTCTTGCTCTGTCCTTTGTCTAAAGATCTGAAGGGAAAATAGCAAGGTTAACTGTCTTTGCCTGACCATGAAGCCAGATAGAAGCCCCAAAGGAAGTAAATACTTTTAGGACAAGGGCTTTGGATGGTGGTCCAGCAGTTAACAGAAGAGTTTCAGAGATGGACAATTCTTTTATTTGGAAAAAAAAATTATCAAGATTTCTTTTGGGGCCAGAACATATAGTTTCCACTACAAACATTTGGAGTCCACTGGATTAATGTTCAAGCTCTTTTGAAAAACATAGTTTTCACTGTCCAAGTAGCATAGTCTACCAATTTAGCTTGCCATGCAAGGCCTTACAGCTAGTTAGAGATTTCAGAGGAAACTCCCACAATTCATCAATGGGAGCCCTAATTCTCGCTGACAGATGCCATCCCCCTGCCTTACACACTTTCTCCATCCTTCCTAAGTATTCTTCTCTCTGACCAATCATATCTGACACATCTTTGAATCTTCTATTGAAGAAGGTACTGGGTCATAAGAAAGAATGTTGGTGCTGAAGTTTGATTGCGTGTCTTCCTGTATAAGTTCCCATTTAACACTGCTGCTTATAAGTTACTTAGCTATAATAAACTACGGTCTCCTTGTAACCGAGTACAAAATTGGAATATAATTCAAGTGCTGTTGTAAGCATTAAATGAGTTAATAAGTGTAAAAAAAAGCATCAGTCAGCTCCTGTCATTTGGAAAGCAGTCAATAAATGTGAGATACTATTTAATACCCCAGAAAAATCATTCTCTGACTCCCCATGTTTTTCTTTGCTTTCATTATACATGTACACACATGTTAACTTATATGTTCATACAAGTTCACCTATGATGGGATGATTGGACTTCTTAAACCAAATAATTCTTTATGCCAAATAAAACTGTCTATAAACCATTGGCCAGTTAATCATCTAACCCAGATTGAAAATCCTCCTGTCTATTCAGTCAGAAAATATGTACTGAGCACAACATAGGTTTATTTCCCCTCTTCAGCCCATTTCTAGGCAATTTATGAAGTGCAGGGTATATGGTAGTGAGTGAGACAATCTCATATCTAACAGAGATAGTAAGTATTAAATAGAGCCAAATGTGAAAGTGTGGAGGACTCTAAGTCCTGTGCACACAGGAGACAAGGGCTTATGAGTTTGGGAGAAATCCTAGGCTTCCTCCATTGCCTCGGGCATAGATGAACATTAGCATGGTTATTCTATAGAGCGGTGCTGTATGTGGACAGTTGAATATAATCAAATTCAATAGTGTTAATGTTGTTTTCAAGATTGTGTCCCCAAGAAGTGTAGAGACAGTAGTGGAATATTGCTCTTCTGCTCTCTACCTGGTACCCCTTCCCTGTCTCTTCGTTTGTCAGTTGCTACTTATGTTGATATGTAAAGCATAAAAAGATGAATATAATAAATATATTTATGATAACAAGTCTAATAAATAATACCATTTGGAACTATCCAATTGCACATAAAAAGACAGCAGGTTGGGTACCATAGCTAGATGCTTTGTCCAATTCAGAGAATACCAACTGCTGCAATTTCCTGACCTTCTTTTGAGAGTTAAGTCACCATGCTGACAATGTATGAACTATTGCTCTGTGCAGTTCCACAGACAGAAAGACAATTTGCTGGCTTGACATGGGACTGCTGCTAATGATGTTTATCTCTATAGCTCTGTCTTCCATTCCTTGACTGCTTGCCCCAAGTGTGTGTTTGGGAGCACATTTCCAGTACTTGCACCTCACCACATCTTCCTCAAAAGACAATGCATGATTCTCTTGCTGTCATTGGAGAATGAATTGCTTAGACAGATTCCATGCAAAGAAGGAGTCTAGATGAGTAGAAAGAATGGGTAGATCAGCACAATCAGCTATAAATTAAAATGGACAAATCCTGTGGCACAGACTTCTTTTTTTTTTTTTTTTTCTTTTCTTTTTACAATCTCCCTGTAGTTCCAGCTGGCCTAGAACTCTCTCTACAGATCTTTCTGGCCTTGATCTCACAGCAATCTACTTGCCTCTGCCTGCTGAGTGCTGGGATTAAAGCCATGGGTGGCAGCACTGACTTTCGAGGTCAAATACTGGATGGTTTTACAAAGAGAGGTGGGAGCTGAAAAGAGGGAAAGTTATGGTGGGGGGGAGAGTGATCTTTGAAATTATTTTGAAAAATAGCTCAGTTTCCAATTTATATTCTTGGACTGCATGAGAAAAAGCAATTCTAAAGAAATGTTTTAACACTAGAAGAAAGTAATTACTTGAATCTTAGCTATAGAAATTAATAATTGTCTTGCTCATGTACTAAAGCCAGCAGTTTAAGAGTATGTACAATCTTGGAAAGAGATCTCATATTGAAAGTCAGGAAATGTGAGTTCTAAGGTATGAACACGATGTGCCTCTAAATCTAATCCTGTGTAATTTGAAAAGGAAGGTTGTGTTATAGCTCTCTTGAAGGTCCTTTTTGTTTTCAAAGTTGTGTTATCAGATCGGATTTTTAAAATTTATTATTTTTGTTTTATGTGTATGTGTGTATTGTTTGCATGCACGTAAGTACACCCATGTTGTTCAATGCCCATGGAGATCAGAGAGCATTGGATTCAGTGGAACTGGAGCTGTGAATGGTTCTTTCCTTTTGGACACATTGCAAGCTATTTGGAGAGACTAAATTCTATTTCATCTAATTTGTACAGAAGCTCCCGCTCTTCATACAAAAAAAAGGCATTTTAAAGAATCTGACTTTTAAGATAAATAGGACCAAATGGAGCATGTGTTAGAGCTGTTACTCTTTGAAACCCTGGCTGTTGCCAGAACTCCACCCCCCAAAGCAATAAACCAAATCCACCATTTCACATAAATAGCAAATTAGTTGCTACTTCTCCTGTTTGCCAACACTTTTACTTTGTCCAAACATATCTCTGCTGTGAAAGATTCAGCAGAAATTTAATGAGAAGACAGAAAACATAAACTACATTAAATGAAGGAAAGAAAAAAGGTAACAGATTAGTTAAGCACAACATTCTTAAATCATAATAAATATCAAAAATATAAAACAGCGGAAATTGCTACATTGCCAGTTAATTTTCCTCTGACTTCTTAGTTCTTCCTGGATATGGAGCTCAACGTTAGATTCAGTCTCTGAGAGTCACAGCAAAGGAATCAGACCCTCTTCACACTCACCAAGAATAAACTAGAAACAGCTGAGAGTAGACATTCTAGTTATTGCCAGACAGCCCCGTCCTTGACCTTGGAGGGCTGTGTTGAAACTACCATATAGCCAAGGAGGTTTCAAGATTAGAGGTGATATTACACACAGATTTTATTTTGTGTAAGACAATATGGAAATATCATTTATTTTTGACGGCAGATAAACTGACGTCAAAAGAAACCTTTAGAAGAGGCAGGGGATAATGAATTTGATTCACAATGTATAGCGTCATGAGAGCTATTATTCTTGCTGCAAACTTTGCAAAAATGTGACTGTGCTATCAATCTTTCCCAAGCTCACATGTATACCATCCTTCACTTTCTGAAAGTTATGAATATTACAGATGGCAATGGCCTCCAGGAGACTAAATAGCAACCTAGTAATGAGGTGTTTGAAGGAATCATGTTGAAACAAACCAGGCTCTAGATAAGTCAACAGAAATGTTTTTACTGTTCCTGAAAATTCATCATTTATATATATATATATATATTTATATCGATATATCGATATAAATATAAATATTTCTGAATGATTTTCTCAAAGACAGAATGAACAAAAGACCCTCCTCACTGCAGGCCAAACAAAATTTTGGCTAAAATCCAAATGACAAATCTATTAAGACCAAGAGGATTTCTGAAACAAGAATGTTTCCAATTCTCATGGTGTCCCAGAGTTCCTGGTTATTCCATTCTTGTGTTTGTCTTTTTTTAATTTTTCATAGTCTTTACTTGAGTGATCAAGTTCTTCCATGTTGTCTTCCAGACTTGATATTCTATTTTCTACTTCATCCATTCTGTTATTGAGGCTTTCTCCCATCTTTTATTTTTTTTTTTAATTTTTTTAAATTAATTTTATTTATTTCCGTATGTGTATGAATGTACCGTCTGCATGCAAGTTTGTGCACCCGTGTCATGCAATGCCGCGGAGGTCAGAAGAGGGTCTCAGATTCCCCTGAAACTGGAGTTCTCCTGGAATTGGAGTTTCAGACGGTTCTCGGCCGCCATGTGGGTGCTGGGGATCGAACCCTGGTCCTCTGTAAGAGCGGTCGGCGCTCTTAACCGCTAGGCCATCTCTCCAGCCCCTTCTCCCATCTTTTAAAAGTTACTTCTTGAGTGTTCCACTTCCTTTTTCATTTCAGCCTGAGTTTTTATATATTTTGTGAATTCATTCTGCAGTTTATCATTATCTTCTTTTAGTTTGTCCCTATCTTCTTTTAGTTCATTAATCTGTTTGTATGTGTGTTCTTTAAATTATTATATTGAATTCTTTGATCATGTTAATGATAAATCTTATAAGTCCTATGTCCTGAATTACATCTAGGGGGTCCTCATTATAGGAGTATTCTACAGGACTGGTAGTATTTGGTGGGAATTATTATTTGGGTTTTTCATGTTATTTTTTCATTGTGATTTTGACATTTAGATTTCTTTTGTTGTTTGTGATTCTAGTACGAAAGCTCAAGTGTTTCTTTGTTGAAATAAAGACAGGCTTTGCTTGTATTCTTCAGGTGTCTTCATTGTCTTTTTGCTTGGTATGCAAAGGTGGTTGGTCTAGGCTTCAAGTTTTCACTTCTGACTTTGCAGTGGAGAGACCAACCACCCCTGGTCTAGCCAGTCAGGAGCTTCTCTAGAGGCCTGAAGCAGGCAACAGTCAGGCAGGCTTGAACCCTGCACCACGTGGGGTCTGCCCACCAACTCCCTGATGATCTGAATCCAGGGAAGTCTAGCCTGGAACTGAGGGAAGGGCCCTGGGTGCTCCCCTGCTGGTGGGTAGGGAGTCTGAATGCCACAGCTGCCACACAGGTGGGGACTCTCACCACAGAACGGAGTCCAACCTCATACACTCACTGGGAGGGATGCACCCACAGAACCGCCACACCTGGCAGTTGCCAACATTTGGGTCTGGGTCCAGGGTCAAGGAAGCCTAGCCTGGAGCTGGAGGAAGGGTCCCAGGTGTTCCCTATGTGTTGCACCACCGCTGCCATCCCCTGCCACCTGCGAGCTGTGCTGATGCCTCTCATCACCAGCTGGCTGCCATACCACCTCCCTGTGCCTACAAGAGTACCAGTGTTCCTCTCCCTTGATTCCACTCTGCTCTCTTTGGTTCTTAGTTTAAAAAGCCTTAACATCATCGGGGATGGTGCTTACTGCCAAGCCTGAGGACCTGAGTTTGATCCCCAGGAGTCATACTGTAGAAGGAGGGATGCAATAGCTTCCCCAAGTCACCATCTGACCACCATATGTGTGCTGTAGCAAGCTTTCTCCACCTCCACAAATCAATACCTTTAAAAAATAAAGCTTAAAGCATTTAAGAGCATATTTGCATTATACAGGAAAAAAGACTCTGTGGTGTTTTAGCTCAGTAAGGGTCATGAGGCTAAGGAACTAAAACCAATGATTCTCAATCAACCATTGGCACTTAAATGTTGTTTTGTGGTATCTTCGTGTAATTCAAGTATATGAAAGAAACATCATCAGGCTAAACTTTCTTAAGAAAAATCATTCATACATTATTCAGATATTTTTTTCAAGAATGACCCTCCTCTCATATTTTCTCTAATATTTTATTGTGGAAAAACTTCAAACATGCATCAAAGTTCAAAGACTATTGCAATGAACATCTATGTACCCCTCACCTGAATTCTACCATAGCATTTTACTCAACTGACCTGTTTTATCCTCTCTCCATCTGCCTAACCATCCCTCTAGACATCCATCAAGCCATTGTATTTTCCTGATGCATTTGAAAGAACATTGCAGATGTCAGTACATTTTCTCCTGAATACTTCATCATTCATGTTGTTAGCTAGTGTTCAATGTTCATTTACAGTCTTAGACTTATCATGTAAAATTGATCCAACACCAAAGTCACATGTCCTAACTGCACTTTCTGTGCTTTGGAAAACGTCATCTATATTATCTGAACTTAATGATCTTCAGTATTCCCCAAAGACTGACCTAATAAAGCTTGGGCACCAACAATGCTGCGAAATCCTGCACACTTAAGAGATAAGATCGAATGAGAGGCCTTCAGGTAATAATCAATAGGCGACATGTCTTTGAAGAGGTTACTGATACCCAGCTCTTTCCTCTTCTTCCTAATTCTGTCATGAAATGAGTGGCTCTGCTCTACTTCACACACCTGCCATAGTGTTCTGCCTTGCCAAACGCCCCAAATCAACTGGGCCAATTGATCATGCACTGGAACCTAAAAAACATGAGTCAAAATATCCTCCCCTCCTTTTTTATAGGTTGACTTTCTCAGGTAATCATTACAGTAACAGAAAGTAAGCAAACCTAGCACTGTAGCAAATATTACCATCACTCTAGAATTCTCCCAGCTGGTCATTGTCCTCAGTCCTCCAGAAGCAACCACTGTTAATATTTTCATCCACAACTTAGATTAGGTTTCTCTGGAACATTACATAACAGTATATTCTTATATCTTTCAAGCAACATGTTCTGGGAATATCTCATTTGTTCCTTTTTATTTTACAGGATATTATATTATGGCATTCTGTTATGATGGTGTCACAATTTCCTTAGTAGTTTGCGTATTCATGGACAATACTGTTACTTCTATTTTTAACTAATATGTATCCTCCTCCTCCTCCTCCTCCTCCTCCTCCTCCTCCTCCTCCTCCTCCTCCTCCTCCTTCTTCTTCTTCTTCTTTTTCTTCTCCGGTCTTTTTGAGACAAGGTCTTCCTGTAGCCCCAGCTGTCCTGGAACTCACTCTGTAGACCTGGCTGGCCTTGAACTCACAAAGATCCACCTGCCTCTGCCTCCTGAGTGTGAGGATTAAAGGCGTTTGCCACCACACCTGGCTAGATTTCTATAAAATACATTACTACATTTGATTTTGTCTTATTTTATTTTATTTTTTTTTATTTTTTGGTCTTTTTGAGACAGGGTCTCCCTGTAGCCCCAGCTGTCCTGGGACTTGCTCTGTAGACCAGGCTGGCCTTGAACTCACAAAGATCTGCCTGCCTCTGCCTTCTGAGTGCTGGGATTAAAGGCATGTGGCACCACGCCTGGCACCATTTGTTTTATTTTTTATATTATGTATATGAGTGTATTGCCTGCATGTGTGTAAGTGCACTCATGTCATGCAGTGCCCTTGGAGTCAGAAGAAGGCATCAGATTCCCCTGGAACTGGACTTATGAATAATTGTCAGCTGCCATGTGGGTGCTGGGAATCAAACCTGGGTCTGCTACAAGAGTCAGTGCTCTTAAATATGGAGCCATCTTTCCAACACCTGCTTCTTTACTTTTAAATTTTATTTATTTCTTATGTGTGTGTGTGTGTGTGTGTGTGTGTGTGTGTGTGAGAGAGAGAGAGAGAGAGAGAGAGAGAGAGAGAGAGAGAGAGAGATATTCATGTAGCCCAGGCTGGCCTCTATCTCTCTATGTAGCCAAGGATGATTTTGAACTCCTAATCATCTTGCCTTTGGTTTTCAAGTGGTGAGATTTCAGGATGCACCAATAGTTCTATAGTTTCTATGTAGACATTTGCATTCTCTTTCCACAAAACAAGTGTGCTGAGTTTATATGAAGATCTGTATACTTCAGACTACTAAATAAGTTCCAATTTCAAGACCTTCTTGAGCTTAATAAATTCTGTGGAAAACTCTTTTTTTTTTTTTTTTCTTTTCCCCTATTGAGCAGTTGAGCACAGATGGGAAGAATTTTAAAAAGGAAGTAATGACCTTAGGCATATTCTTGAAGTGTGAATACACTGTTTTTTTCAAATAACTTATATGTAAAATATCAGTTTGCAATTCTAGAAGGAAGAAAAAAAAATAAAAGAATAAACTCTACAGTTCTTCCATAAAGACTGACTGTGACTTAAAATAGCCTGGAGTTATTAATGCTGTAAATCTTTCAGGAAGAGATTTCAATGCTTGTTCTTCTTGCTCTGAAAAAAAATCAGTATGTCATAGATCTCTGATTTTTAAGACACAATTTCAAACTCTATCAAGATTAGGCTATTAGTAATGCCCAGAGATAAAATGAACTATGGGTTTTTAAAATGTTTCTCTAAATAGCTAAGTATGTTGAAATGGTATTTGCTGGTACAGATAGGGAATTTCAAGTGGTACTCTGAACAATGGAAGCCTTGTCTTTTATAAAAGCGTTAAAGGGAAAAAAAATCTGAGTAAAGATGCTGATTATTCTTTCAAAATAGTTAGAAAGAGCTAATTATGGTTGACTGTACGTTGCTGAGGGTAGTCAGGGAGGCAACAGGAAGACTGCTTCTAACTCTGGTGGTTTTACATTACAGTGACAGAAAACTGATGACCACTGTTAACAAGGAATCAAATCATGTCATGATGATATATATGTGGGGTTTGAATGAAAAGTGCCCCCCCCCCCATAGGCTCATGTATTGGGACACTTGGTCACCAGGAGCTGCTGCTGTTAGGGGAGTTTGTGAAACATTTAAGACCTGGAACCTTGATGAAGGGAGTACATCACCAGGGGCTGGATTTGAGGATGTGTAGCCTCGGTCCACTTGCTTCTCCATCTCTGTTTCCTGTGTGTTACTGAAATTCGATCATCCAGCTTCCTGCTTCCTTCTGCCATGCCTTCCCACCACTCTGGACTCTCCTTCTTGTCATGGCATTTTATTATAGAAACAGAAAAGTAAGCAATACAACTTCTAAAATGTCCTTTCCTGGAAAGTTATCACTGTATGAACTCACAGCTCAAAATCCTGAATACATGTTACTATGGAGACTTTAACTACAACATGCATTTCCAGAGAATCTACATTTGATTCATGTAGTCATCTCCACTTTCATCTCTATCAATTTCACCTCAGTGCTATGATTCGAAGGACCTTTTGTTTTCCAAAAGGGAAAACACTATGAGGTATTTCAAACTGAAGGAGAGAAAGTTGCTTTATTTGATAGAAAACTAAGCTCACATGCAATACATGGGGGCTGCAGAAAGATAAAAACTGTTAGTCTAACTGAAGTGCCATTAAAGTGTGGACATGACAGTAGTGGTAGGCTTTCAAACGTTTGTTTCTACCATTTTCTCTTCAGTGGCTGGAATGGGAAGGAGGACAAGGGCCTTGTTTCCTTGGCTATCTGGATCAGGAGAGCCATATGGCACTCATTATAACCACAATGGGGAAACCAATAAACCTTGGACTAATATTCCAATCTAGTTACTAATTGTGATGATCAGAGCATCTGGCCAGGATTTCCCTTTGCTGGGGTGTCCCCAAGGGTTTTATTAACTATCAGTTTTCCTTTAGAGATGTGCTCACTGTCAACATTAGCTTTCTTTACCTTACCTCTGCCTGGTTTGAGCCAGGTGTACCATCTTGTCTTTTCTTATACCCCAAAATACTCCATATTTTAACTCTCTTCTGAGTTTACGCAGGAAGCATACCACTCATTCTAAGAATCAATGTCAGCTTCTGTCACTAGTACTATACATAACTCTGCACCTATTCCCAACCATTTGGCCTAAACTCTGACTTCTTTTGTCTAGGCTGCTACCAGAGAACTGGAGAATTCACTTCAGGTGAGGTGACCTAAGGTTAGAGCTGCCTGCCCTGGAGCACCTTCTCTGATAAAAGACTAAACCAAGACCAGAACACTAAAGGGATGTTAGTGAAACTAGAGTTCAGGGAAAGTACAGTAAAGCCTGGCAGGAAGGGGAAGGAGGACGACTGGGAGACATTGATCTACTCACCTCAGTGAAGGGGTCACCTTAAGTCATTGTCCCTTGTAAACTAAAGTTCCCAGAAAAAAGTTATCCTGATGTTGGAGTCTACAAAGTTGAAAGACTGAAAATTTGGAATGCTGCAGATCCAGAACCAAATTATCTTGGGCTATTTTTAATTCCCTTCATAGGCATTCATTCCCTGTCCATGAATGTGTCTAACCTTAAAGAAAACTGTTTCAAAGCCAAGAATTTCATCAGATAGGGTTGCCACCCACAGGACACATTTCCTCTTATTTGCTCTGCTCTGTCTACCTGCGACCTCCTGTCTACCTGTAGTCCCCTGTCTACCTGTGACCTCCTGTCTACTTATGGTCCCCTGACTATCTGTGATCTCCTGTCTACCTGTGACCTTCTGTCTACCTGTGGCCCACTGTCTACCTGTGATCTCCTGTCTACCTGTGACCTCCTGTCTACCTATGACCTCCTGTCTACCTGTGACCTCCTGTCTACTTGTGGTCCCCTGTCTACCTGTGGTCCCCTGTCTACCTGTGGTCCCCTGTCTACCTGTGACCTCCTGTCTACCTGTGGTCTCCTGTCTACCTGTGACCTCCTGTCTACCTGTGGTCTCCTGTCTACCTGTGACCTCCTGTCTACCTGTGACCTCCTGTCTACCTGTGACCTCCGGTCTACCTGTAACCTCCTGTCTACCTGTGATCTCCTGTCTACCTGTGACCTCCTGTCTACCTGTGACCTCCTGTCTACCTGTGACCTCCTGTCTACCTGTAACCTCCTGTCTACCTGTGATCTCCTGTCTACCTGTGACCTCCTGTCTACCTGTGACCTTCTGTCTACCTGTGGTCTCCTGTCTACCTGTGGTCTCCTGTCTACCTGTGGTCTCCTGTCTACTTGTGGTCTCCTGTCTATCTGTGGTCTCCTGTCTACCTGTGGTCCCCTGTCTACCTGTGGTCTCCTGTCTATCTCTGGTCCCCTGTCTGCCTGTGGTCCTCTGTCTATCTGTGGTGCCCTGTCTACCTGTGGTGCCCTGTCTACCTGTGGTCTCCTGTCTATCCATGGTCTCCTGTCTACCTGTGGTCCTCTTTCGACCTGTGTTTTCCTGTCTACCTGTGGTGCCCTGTCTACCTGTGGTGCCCTGTCTACCTGTGGTCTCCTGTCTACCTGTGGTCCTCAGCAATATATTTGGTAAATACCCTGATTTATGACTGATATTTTTCTGTAACCGATAAACCCTAAACACATACATACTTGCACCAATACATGAATTAGTAGGCTGTTTATTTGTAGATATATACATATGTATCTATATGTAACAGTAATAATTAAAGAAGAGGTCAAGACATTGAAGAATTGGAGGATAAGTTGGAAAGAGTTGGAGATAGGAAAGGGATGTGTGGAAATGATGTAAATAAAGTATTCATGTATGAAATTCTCAAAAAGTTTAAATTGGGGCTAGAGAGACGGCTCAGCAGTTAAGAGCAGTAGCTACTCTTGCAGAGTACCTGGGTTCAGTTCCCAGCATGCTCATGGCGGCTAACAACTCTTCTGGCCTCAATGTGCATTCCATGTCAGGGGTGCACTTACATATATACAGGTAATACACTTATACACATAAACATTAAAATGATAAATTAAATATATAAAATAAAAATTAGATTAAAAGGTGATTATATAACTTTTTCTATGGTGGAACATTCCATTCTGGGCAACTGAATCTACCTTCCTACCCCATGGTCACTCATAATTGGCTGGGAAAACATTTTCACTCCCTTTGATTGAGGTGAGAACTATGATTAAGTTTACCTTGTTGAGATTTTTTTTTTTTTTTTTTTTTTTTGTTTTTTTGAGACAGGGTCTCCCTGTAGCTGTCCTGGAACTCACCCTGTAGACCAGGCTGGCCTTGAACTCACAGAGATCTGCCTGCCTCTGCCTCCCGAGTGCTAGGATTAAAGGTGTGCACCACCACACCCAGCGTGAGCCCTGGACATAAAAACTGTGCTTCTAGCTAACCATGGAAGAAATATTAACAGTTAACTGCTTCCTGTTGGTTTTAACTCTGAATTCAGTTAAAGGCTATTCTGTATGGCCCAAAACTTGGATGGATATTGGAGATAGAAAGATAGCTAAGGAACTTTATTGTGGACCATTTACCTACAAGCTTTTGTTAGCTTTGGGTTCAGAAGGGGCAGCTCCCGGAACAGCTCCCATCACCTCGTCTTCTCCTTTTATGGTCTGTCTAGGGCCTCCAGCTGCTCTTCTGGTTTATTTTTAATGAAGTAGTGACAAGCAGTTTGAGGACTGCTTGGTAAAAAGACAGTAGAAAGTTTAAAGCCGCTTTTAGTTTTTGGCAGTTCTGATGGTTGGTTTGTTCCTATAAATACAGAGGAACACAGTTGTAATTTCAACAGCAGCCTGCTGTTGAAGAAAATTCACAGTGAGAAAAGGAGCTGGAACCGGAGCTAACTGGAGGACTCAGGATGAACTGGATGAGGGTGCCGACTGCAAGGTATTACAACATTCCGTAATTTTATTCATATCTTTGTGGTAAGAATAATTATAAAGCACTGTGTGATGATAGGTAGGATCCAAGTTGCCAGTTATAAATATTCTCAAATAAGTGAAAGTATCTAGTCGATGACAAAAGTAATTTTATGGGCAGTTTTTGCAGAATAAATTATCATGGTACCAATTGGACAATTTCATTGAAACCCCAAGAATAAGGCATGCTTACTTCTTAAAATTCCCAACATGAGCCAGTCAGGGTGATGCATGCATTTAACACCAGCACTGTGGAGCTAGAGAGAGGCAGATCTCTGTGAGACCCGGGCCAGCGTGGTCTACATAGCCAGTTCCAGGCCAGCTGGGGCTAGAGGGAGACCTTGTCTCAAAAAAAAAAAAAAAAAAAAAAAATCCCCAACATGTAATTCTAATGCATAGTTAAGAACTTTAAGCATTATAGCAGGCACTATGAGCCAGGATATTGACCTCATTTTTTAGAGCAGTTCATAGAAGAATCAGATACAATATTTCTTGAAATACTATGGGATATTAATAAATACAAAAATTCATGAAGTACAATTTCTTTTCAGCATAGACAGATTTATTTATTTATTTATTATTTTTTATGTGTATGAATGTACTGTCTGCATGTAGGTTTGTGCACCCGTGTCATGCAATGCCACAGAGGTCAGAAGAAGATGTCGGATTCCCCTGGAACTGGAGTTAAAGACGGTTCTTAGCTTCCAGGTAGGTGCTGGTAATCGAACCTGTAAGAGCAGTTGGTGCTCTTAACTGCTGAGCCATCTCTCCATCCCCATAGACAGATTTTGTATTTAAAAGATGTAAGTACAATGAATTTCAGCTCCAAGCTTTAAGAGACTCTAATAGTACACATTGGTATAAAACGCAGTAAACTGTGGACCTTTTAAATGTAAAAGTGGCCCTGATCTTTGAGACATTGTTCCATTTCCCTAAATGATATGGAGACATAGATTCATATAGGTAAGCTGAACAACATTATTGTTATATTTCTTTTTTATCTGAAAGCAACTGTGTTGTTATAATGTAAATCTCTTAATGGGCTCTAGAATCGACCTACCACTTATTTTCAGACTCTGTAATTACTGTATATGGGTGGAAGGTATGTATTCATATTTTAGAGTAATATAAATTAAAGGGGGAAAATGTGAATTCCTAAACATATTTTGGAATTAACATACAGTTTAGTCTCAGAGGTCATAATTTTGATGCATATGGGATGATTATATAGGCATTTGTTGGAGCTATACAAAGGGGAGGGAAAAACAAAAACATAAAGACTGGGATAAAGAATCAAATTATACGGTTGAACTCTGCCCAAAACAATAAGCCTCTGCAGCGAAAAACTTTGGAAAGACTGAAAAAAAGATGTAAGACATGTATGGCAGAAGGCATGAACAGGGGTGGGGTGGGGGCAGGGAGAGGGGAATGTGTCTAAATTGGACTGAAAGATAATGAACGAAACACACAATTCATCAATAAAGATATTAAAAATAGTCATCAAGAGCTTGGCAAAAAAAAATCTCAGTCAAGCTTGACTACCTTGAGCTTAACTCCTGGGATCCACAAGGAGAAAACAGACTCCTGCAAGTTGTCCACAGACTTTCACATGAATGTCCTGGACCATGTGCCTAAACATATGCACACATACATGCACAAGCACATGCACACACAGGCAAAGAGAGTAGTAAGAACAACAACAAGAACAACAGCGACAACAATAATAAATGTAATGTAATGTAAAAAAGTTAAAGTCATCAGGTTTCTGACTGTGTTGTTAATATTACAGACCTGAAGGAAAATCACTGGGGCTTGCTTGATTGATTATGAATTGATGTCATTACTTTTCCACACTATTAATATTAACAATGAAATTTCACACATATTCACATAAGTATAAAATAGTGAGAGCAGAGGACAAAGCCCATGAGAGAGATAAAATAGGTAACAGAAGCAATCATAGTGGATTACTACTGTAAAAATCAATAAAGCAAATATGTTATTCTTTTTAAGTGTCATATTACAATAATGTTTTCCTGAAGACTGTTGTCTGCATCCAATTTAAAGAGGCATCTGTTTGTGTTTGCTTAAAACAAAAGGGTGGTTGACTTAATGAATTATTTACAGGCATGCAATATGGCAACAGTGTCATTATGAACTCTCTTCTAAGATCTCCTCTGGCTACTCCTGGCAGGGTGTCAATTTGCTTATTTTTATGGTAGGTGCATGAAATTCTGAAGCTATTCAAATAAATGAGATTCTACTATTGGACTTACTAATGCAGGCAAACCCAGTAAGAAAGCCACGGCAACCGGAATAGCGGCGACATTTATTTTATCTTAACAATGTGCAATGTGGAGTTCAAATAGAGGAGCCAGGAGAATTACAGCAGTCTTGAAAATAGGCTAAATATCCAAGGAAATCAACACAGAGCTGTAAGAGGAGCTGGAGAGAGAGGAGAGAGAGGAAGAGTAAGATCTGAGAGCTTTCTCTTTTCCCTGATATGTACACTCCTCATCAGTATCTCCATCTCCATGGGATTCTGGGCCAAAGTGATGAAGAACAAAAATTAAATAAACTTTGAAGTGGACAAGAAATGTGCCTAAAATGCTTTAGGAGGAAAACCATGGATATAAGTAACATGATATTAAAAATCCAATGGTTTTCTGTATCTTCATCCCACAATCCCACATTTGACACATTTTCCTTCTATGAAGCCACCATATCAGACAGAATCTGCGAAGACGGCTGCTGGTAGCTGGAATCCTGGTAGGATCCAAGACAGGGTAGAAGGAGCAAATCCCCACAGAGATGGCAAATTGTCCTCATGTCAGGACCCCCCACTTATAACCAGACATCAATGCCTGACATCATTCAGTTCCACCAATGACAGTGAGAGTGGATGGAACTGAAATTTCAACTAATAATAATAGCTTTATGAAAAGACTTTATAATGAAAACCTAATAACAACCAATAATTTCTCCCACTCAAGCCTAATGTACAAATCTCAGAAAGAAAATATCTATGGAGAGAGCAAGAAGAAGATCGGTATTGCTCTCCACTCCTCCCCACCCCAGCGGTCACTGTCCACTGCCCACAATGGCTCATGTGAAGTCTGGAGGTGGCATCACTTAAAGAGAGCCACTCTGTCCCCATCTTTAGCACTACAGCCACAGGAGGAATTCTCGTTCGAAAATTTGATAAGCCAGAGACTCTTGTTAACTGGTATTGTTATCATAACACGTTTATTATACTCTGAGGGTCATAATAATTTAAAACTGTCATTTCATATTGTAGTCCAAGACACCCAATGATAAATGTAGTAGATTTTCTTAATAACTCTGTGAAAGGTGAACTCTTAATGCTAATGAGAATGGGAACAAAGTGTGAATAAGCATAATTTATGCTTAATGCTTGAGCTGCACTTTCTCTTGTGATGG
Source organism: Rhizomys pruinosus (assembly GCA_009823505.1). Lineage (NCBI taxonomy): Eukaryota > Metazoa > Chordata > Mammalia > Rodentia > Spalacidae > Rhizomys > Rhizomys pruinosus. The sequence continues at coordinate 1,438,149 of VZQC01014462.1, forward strand.
CATGAATGGATTTTATAGTGAAAACAGTAGTTGTAAGTAAAGAGGTGGATCTGCAGGACCTATGTGCACATTCAAATTCCCATTTTGAAGAAGGGAGGAGAATTAGAAGTGTCCCGCCTCTCACCCTAGGAGCAATGAATGTTTTCACTGACTTCGAAGGAAGTTAAAAAAACATGGGGGCTGGAGAGATGGCCTAGCGGTTGAGAGCGCCGACCGCTCTTGCAGAGGACCCGGGTTCGATCCCCAGCACCCACACGGCGGCCGAGAACCGTCTGAAACTCCAATTCCAGGAGAACTCCAGTTCCAGGGGAATCCGACACCCTCTTCTGACCTCCGCGGCATTGCACGACACGGGTGCCCAAACTTGCATGCAGATAGTACATTCATACACATACAGAAATAAATAAAATAAAATAAAATAAAAAAAACAACACATATCGAACCAATGGGTAAAGAATCCAAGTCACCAGAAAATCACCAAAATACCTATATAGCTACACTTTTAGTCTTAGACACAAATTTAAAGTTGATATGAACAAATCTTTTCTTTTATGTCTTTTTATACTTTTATTTTATTTTTTTAAATTTTATTTATTTATGTGTATGAATGTACTGTCTGCATGTGGGTTTGTGCACCCATGTCGTGCAATGCCACGGAGGTCAGAAGAGGGTGTCGGATTCCCCTGGAACTGGAGTTCTCCTGGAATTGGAGTTACGGACGGTTCTCAGCCACCATGTGGGTGCTGGGGATAGAACCTGTATACTTTTAAATGTTGAGGGCAAATAAGGAGAAAGGACTAAAAGAATGGACTCTGATTTCCTAGGATCCCAGACCTAAGTTCTCACCCCTTATCCGGTCTGAACTGTACAGCCTTAGATATGCCACTTAGCCATTTTGAGCTATTTCATTTCTAATTTATTAGAAAACTTGGGAAATAATGACAACAATAATAATACCTAAATGAATAGATTGATATGGGATTTTTAAAAATTTTTTTATTAATTTTATTTATTTCTGTATGTGTATGAATGTACTGTCTGCATGCAAGTTTGTGCACCCATGTCATGCAATGCCGTGGAGGTCAGAAGAGGGTGTCAGATTCTCCTGGAACTGGAGTTCTCCTGGAACTGGAGTTTCAGACAGTTCTCAGCTGCCATGTGGGTGCTGGGGATCAAACCCGGGTCCTCTGTAAGAGCGGTTGGCGCTCTTAACCACTAGGCCATCTCTCCAGCCCCGATACGGGATTTTAAGATAATAAATGGGATAGTGATTAGCGTAATAAGCAGAATACAAGTCAAGAATGTTAGGCTTTATTTTGTTGGACATTGCTACATTTCTCCTACTAATGACCTTATCCCAGTCTTTTAATATCAAAACAATAGCAATTTCTTATACATCTTATGAGAAACCTCAGATCTACCAACTCCATGCAGGGAGTCACTGCACAGAAGGAAGACCACGAAAGAAGGACATTTTAAAATTAAATCAGATCTTGAGGCAAGTTGACCATAGACTCACTTCTATAAAGAACTGAAGGTTGTGTATGTCTCTCTTCTGTTCTCGAGTCTTTCTCTACTCAACCATGGGAAATCTGATGTGTACATTAAGAACCATCACACTGTGGGGCAGCAAGGGAAGAAGAAAGGAGGTCCTGGGCTCCTTCTGAGCATACAGGGAAGCATATGTGGAATTTCAGCAAAGAACTTCAATTTGTCTAGCCTATTTTTGTTTCAATCCTACACAGCCAGCTCCCCAAATTTAACTTACCAAAACTCAAACTTGCAAAAAAAGCACAAGTACTTCATTTTACCTTATTTGACATTTCAATGCTGATTTTTCTCCCACTCTTCACTGACTCCTGTCTCTTACCTAAAGGGCTCAGTGGTTAAGGGCACTGGTTACTCTGGCAAAACACACACACACACACACACACACACACACACACACAGACCAAACAGGTTTGGGTCCTATTACCCACATGTCATCTAACAACTATCTGTAACTCCAGTTCTAGGGGGTGTGATGGTTTCTTCTGCCCTCTGAAGGCATGCAATACATTTACATATGTGCAGGCAAAACACCCATGCATATAAATAAAATAAATACAATGTAAAAATATTAAAATGAAAATGAAATTGAGATCGACAGTATGGGTGTGAAGAAAGAAACAATAGTGCATGTTTTATTCCACACTTCCAGGCTATTTGCTCATTACAGGCCTTACATGACAGGCATTATTAATAACACTGTGTTGTCAACTCAGTAGAAATATTAAAATTAAACGAGCAAGATATCAGTCAAATGTGGTTTTCCAGAATGTTAATTTAATGGTGCTCAGTACATAAAATGTTAAGAAACATCAGTGTCTCCCAGTACTTCAGACTATAAGAAAAGAAATAGAATTCTGGAGGCCTGTAGCATGGAGCAGCCAGATATTTCTACAGAATGCCTGCCACCTCTCAGCAAATTAGCTGTTAACTAATTCTGGGTTCCCTGGAACCTCTGTGGTCTCCTACCTGTGACCAAAGGAGGGTCGATGCGTGTTCTCCCTTCCTCTGTGTGGATTCTTAAACCACAACAGCACAATAGAGTAGAAGTCCCACATAGAGAAAATGCCCTCTTTCTTAGTGCAGTGGATTCCTGGTTCCTTCCTGGCAGGTCTCCTCTCTTTAGTCCAGTCCTGCCCAGGTCACAAAAGTCTTCCAAACATTAGGCAGTTTAAAACTCCTTCTTCGTAGCTTGGAAGAGAAGAGACATTGACAAAGGAATATGGAGGGAATTGGTGAGAAGGAAGATCTTCTGAGGCTGGCACTGAACTCTCCATCTCCCTGCTTTGATCTTTCTGGGGTGCAGACTGCAGGCATGCACCACCATACCCAGCCTGCTCCATTTTTTTAAAATTTTTTTTATTTATTTCTGTATGTGTATGAATGCACTGTCTGCATGCAAGTGTGTGCACCTGTGTCGTGCAATGCCGCGGAGGTCAGAAGAGCGTGTCGGATTCCCCTGGAACTGGAGTTCTCCTGGAATTGGAGTTTCAGACAGTTCTCAGCCGCCATGTGAGTGCTGGGGATCGAACCCGGGTCCTCTGTAAGAGCAGTCGGCGCTCCTAACCGCTAGGCTATCTCTCCAGCCCCGCCTGCTCCATTTTTTAACAAGTATAATTTTCCCACCTCTACTCTTTTGAAATATAACAGGAAAGATAGAAAAGTGCATAAAACAGTGCCAGGTTTTTCATGTTGTCTCCCCAAGCAATGTCTTGGAAAATCAAGCCTGCCAAGACCAATGTCAGAAGCAGCAATTGACTACAGTGATAACAACATACCCAGAAGGCAGGTTGACTGACAATAGAGGAGCCAGAAAAGAAATTGTTGTTCCTGTGGAGACTTGGAGTAGTTCTATCGAGGTGATCCATAACCAACAACAATGGTAGCTGAGCAGCTGGAAATTCTCCTTTTAACTCTGTGAGAGTTTCCAGAGGTGTCTGAGCCATTTGGCTTGGCTGGGTCACTGTAGTAAAGATACAAGTTTTAATACACTAGAACAATGGCAGTTTACTGAGAAAGCACCTAGAGCCACTAGGCATTTCCTGGCCAACATCCATCTTTAAATTTCATTTTGGTAAATGATTGGAACCAAATCCTGTCAGACTTCTGTCTGAGTAGAAAATATGAACCATACCTGGGAGGTCAGCTTTTTGCATCGTTTAACCAACGGATGAGTGTACCCAGTGCTGAATCATGGCTTTAAGCTGTGGGAGGCCAGCCTAACCATGAATATATCAGAGGAATGCTGGTTTTGAGGGTTGTTCCATTTTCCTTTGTCTGATTTTTTTCTAGAGAAGAAGTTTAAAGACTCAGAATAGATGTCATGACATCCTCACCTGGACAAGCATCATGATTCATGCTTGAACGTGCTCTCCATAAGAAAACAGATGCGGTCCCCTGAGAAAGAAAGCTGGGTCTAGGTCTTCTGTTGCATTCATTGTAATATGGGGAGGGGGCAGAGAAGAGGCTCTTGGTTCTTGTCTTCTTAAAGCAAAGACTCCCACTGAAAAGCACAGTTTAAGCAGAAGTGTGTTTAGCAAAGCAATATACACACTCCACTGATACTGGAGTGGACCAAACTAAAGAGGAAACCAATGCAGTGGGCTCTGCATCAAGGATTTTAAGGAAGTTTTTGTGAATGCTTATGACTTGAAATAAGATATCCTCTTTTCCCTCCAAAACCATGGTGGACTGAATCTCCCTTTCAAGGTGTTTTTTTTTTTTTCCTCCTGAAAGGCCCACAAAAGGAGGGTGGATGTCAAACCACAGTGAAAGTGTTATTATAACATCATCAGGTCTTGTGAGGATGCAGATCCTCCCATAGTGCATGTGTGGGAAAATGCCTTGGTTTTTGACAGAGTGGGAACAGCCTAACTGGAGCTACAAGGATGTTTGACCTGACTGTCAGGACATGGCTCTGAAGACCCCGCTGTGGTTCTCCTAGGTTACCACATATCTAACTCTTTGCTGGCCTGTTATCAATTGTGGAATGTTAATTTTCTCTAGCAATGAGCTTGTGAGCTTATTTGGGTCAGGTTCCCTTTACCAGTGAGGATGCTAACTGGTGTCACAGTATAACTCCGATGGCTCAAGGATAGTTTTGGAAAGGAGGGCATGCTGCTCTGTTCACCTTCTTGGTGTCCAGCCAGAGGACTCCACAGGCCAAACCAGAGGGCTTAGGTTCTTGAGAGCATCTGGAGCCAAGGACAGAGCTGGGAAGGGCTGAGAATGGACCCCGGAGAGTGCTGTTTGGCTCTCCAGCACAAGCACTTTACTCTTTCTCTTAGGTCCATGGCACCTGGCTCAACAGGCCTCGGTAGGCAGCTGCTTGATGAAGAGAGCACACTTCCTTTTGACATCTCTGTGGCTTCTTTCTTTCCAGCATAGTAGTGATTCAGCTGCCTGCTCCCAGTCCTCCTAGAAAAAGGATGGTTTCTATCGATTGAAGCACCCTAAAAAGAACCCGACTACAGGAATGATTTTAAAGCATAATTTAAACCCAAAGAGTAACAGACCTCTAAAGCTCTGGTCAAGAGTCCTAAATAAATCCACCCATGTAATTGCTAGTACCTGGCCAAGTCTTCAATGTTATGAACTAACTCCAGCATCCCAGAGTTTACATCCTTCCTTGATCAATCTTCAGGAAGGAATTTACTTCTCTAATAACTTGCTTTTCAACATCAGGCAGGTCCCAGAATGACCATCAAACCGAGGCAACGTGAACAGCTGGGAGTATCTGATGGTGGTAAACACAGATGTGCCTGACAGGACGTTAAGTGCTTAGCAGGTTGATGTAACTGACTTCTCTGTATTCAGCAAGGCTCTGTGGTCCCTGTAAGATGACTGACTGGGCGTAATGTTTGCCAAGCTCCCCATCTCTATGATAAAGGTTTGTGTGCACCAAGCGGTACAGTGCTTCAGCTCCAGTGTTAGTCATGACATCCGCTCCAGGCCTGTGATTTACAAGCAAGGCACAGAGCCCCTTCAGTAATTCAGTTCCCGAAAGTCTGTGTTGTTGGCTCCTAGATGCACTTGCTTAAGCTAATTAAACAAGCTGAAGACATTCATTTCTTATGCAAAATTAAACCTGATGTACACATTGAATATTGCACCTTGCCACGTTCATTTCTAGTTCCATTGTGCCTTTTACTGTTCACTTTGTAGCTTGAGAGTTCCCACTTAAAGCAAATGTTTGGATTCCTAGAGAAACAGAATGGGCCTCCTTTTTCTTTTTTAATGACTGGGTATAAAACAACCTTGAAGTAATAAAGCACAAAAGTACTTTCATGGTTCTTCTTATCACCAACCCATGCCATAAGGAGTCTGACAAACTGAGGATCTACTGGTGAAATGGGAGTTGTCTTTCAAGCACTCTAATCCAGCCATAAGGAAATGGCAGGGGAGGACCTCCTGGGATGACAGGTGAGCACTGCTAACATGAGGAGGCTCTGAGGTTTCTAGTCTGACTTACCCAATCTGTGGAATGCTAGTCTATGGATATATTTGTAATGTAGATTGATAAAATTCAAAGCAATGAGAATTTAATGAGAACTGAAATATGTGCCGCCTTTGGAACGCAAACAGACAAGCAAAGAAGAGAGCTACCTGCTTGTGCAGCAGCGCGCTCTGCGTCTGCTCACATTTCGGCCTCCAAATTTCAAGGCATGGGAAATAGCTATCACTTCTATCCCGTATAACCTATTGTGCAAATACGTTCTTCAGACATGGGTAAACTGCTCCATGAAATCATCGGTGCTCCAGGATTTTCCGAATAATCTTGGCTGAGTTTTGATGCAGGAGGAGCACATCTGTCCCCTAAAGTATTTGACAAAATCCTGGGCAAAGCTGAGTGCTTTTGATATTAGAAAAGCCCTAACACCACCATCTCCTGGTCTTGGATATCCGGGTTTATGTTTTTTTTTCCTCTGAATTCTCTTAGAGAATAGGTGTTAAGGATCCAGTAAATTTCATTCTAGTCATTATGTGAAACTGCTAATGAATTTCAGGTGGTACTTGCCTCTCTCCTGAGACCTGTTTAAGGGGTTCTCTGTATGGAGGTTTATTCTTTCTTTTGTTGGTTGAATTCTTTTTGCTGCACTGACTTTTGGATGAATCAGACTTACCTGACTCCAGCAGTGTTGCTACTTGATGCTGGTTCCCAGATCACCTGACTCCAGTCCCAGGGTCTTATTCGAGCTAATTATTTGGCTCCCTCCCTTCTCTCTAATTCTTCTTCAAAGCTCCCGTTGACCACTTTTATTTATTTATTTATTTCCGTATGTGTATGAATGTACTGTCTGCATGCAAGTTTGTGCACCCGTGTCGTGCGATGCCGCGGAGGTCAGAAGAGGGTGTTGGATTCCCCTGGAACTGGAGTTCTCCTGGAATTGGAGTTTCAGACGGTTCTCGGCCGCCATGTGGGTGCTGGGGATCGAACCCGGGTCCTCTGTAAGAGCATCGGCACTCTTAACCGCTAGGCCATCTCTCCTTTTACAACAAACACCAGGCAGCACAATGGAGATGAACCAGCTCAGATAATGACAGTCATCTCACTCCCTGGATGGCCTGGGGACTCCCTCCTGTCTTCTCTAGCCTTAGACCTGTCCTTCGTCTGGATTTTTCCAAGTTCTTGGAGATCCTTGTCAGAGCCCCCTTCAAAAGGAATCTAAACAGCCAGCGTATGTTTGCTCAGGACTGCAGTCTGACTCGGCACCTAGGAGTCCAAGGAAGGAAGTTTTCCCTGAGTTGGAAGCTAGCCTGGGGTACCTAGTGAGCTTTTGTACAACCTGGACTACAGTGTGAAGCTTTGTTTCAAAGCTAAACAATAAACAAAACACTTAAAAAAACCCAAAAATATTGCAGCCCACTATTCACCAACTAAGCCGGGTTTCTTTATCAGTGGTACAGTGCCATATACAAGAACTTAGGGTAAAAAAAATACCACTTTGTACAGTCTGGAGTAGGCAGGAAGTGTGTAAGCAATGATTGTGAGAAGAGAAGAGGCCTGGGTGTCCTCCTCAGCACTTCATGGAGAGTGCTTGTCAGCTCAGGCAATGCGCTAGCTACACAGCAGATTATTTGCTCCAATGGCCGCCCGTTCTCTAGGGCAGGCATGAAAGTGTCATTATCAGTGGACACAAAAAGGGGACAAGGGTGCCAGGCAGTCTGTGTTTATATCACAGCTGTTTACAGGAATCCTCTGGGAGAGGCAGCTTCTAGACCTCGGGATCTTCGTGCAGGTGAGAAGTTAGCATCAATCCTGCTTCAGATAGGAGCATGGCACCCCTGAGGTCCACAGAGGTTGAGTTGCAAGCTTTGCTTAAAACAGAACAGAGCTGAGGCCGGTCTTTATAGATAGCGTTACACACTTTTTCCTTCTCTCCTTCTATACGGCAAGTCACACAGCATGACTACAACAGTGGCTTCAAATAAAGATGCAGCTAACCCCAGCTGACTTCCATCTGAAACACACATCCAGGAGACTGGTCTTTCTACTGTTTTATTGAAGGAAAACTCCATTGCTTTCTTGATCCCCTTTTAATGGAGGCAGTGATAAAAGCAAAATAGAAATGAAAGGTGATAAATGGCCTGTAGGTACCATATTCAATGAAAACAAGACATAAATAGAAATATTAATCAACGCTCTGAGCTTAGTTCAGGCACTAAACTGTGGAATGTAATACATCCCGCAGCTTAATTATTATTTTTATGGACACAGTGGCCCAAAGTACCCCCAGGCAATTGCATCAATAAAGTCTTTTGCTAGGATGGGTTGGGCACAGGGCTATGCTACTTTTCTGCCAGGAGAACAGCTTTGTGTTATGCTAGATTCATGCTAATATTTCGAGTTGTGTGTCCTGGATCATCTCTGATTTTAATGCAGAGTTGAAGACACCTGCATTCAGTTCCAACTTGAATCTTAGTCTTATTCTGGAGATATGTCTGCACACACCCAAAGAGACGTGAATCAAATTTAGCCATGTGATGCTACATAAAATCAAGTTGGTAATGAAATCAAATTGACTGAAACAAATGCTTTCATCAGAAGTGCCACAACTGAACAAGAAATAAAAGAAATTTTTTTCCCCACCTGGGCCAAGTGTAGTGAATTACAAACATTGTTCAGATGTTGGCATTGGGGCTATAGAGATGACTCAGTGGTTAAAAGCACTGGCTGCTCGGGGCTGGAGAGATGGCCTAGCGGTTAAGAGCGCCGACTGCTCTTGCAGAGGACCTGGGATCGATCCCCAGCACCCACATGACGGCTGAGAAACGTCTGTAACTCCAATTCCAGGAGAACTCTAGTTCCAGGGGAATCCGACACCCCCTTCTGACCTCTGTGGCATTGCACGACATGGGTGCACAGACATGCATGCAGACAGTACATTTATACACATAAATAATAAATAAATAAATAAATAAATAAATAAATAAAACTAAAAAAGAAAAGAGCACTGGCTGCTCTTGAGAGGACCCAGTTTGGTTCCCAGCACTCATATGGCTACTAACAACTGTCCTTAACTCCAGTTTCAGGGGATCTGATGGCCTCTTTTGTCCTCCGTGGGAATTGCGTGGCATGGGTGAACTTACATATATGGAAGTAAAACACTCATACACATAAAATAAATGAAAACTTCAAATCTTTTCACTAAATTTTAAATGTAACATTTCTATAGTGAATTCTTTGATTAGGGCACATTAAAAAACAGACCAAGTTTCCTATCTTGTATGGAACAAGGAGATGTCTCAATGGGTTAATGTGCTTTATGGAAGCTTGATGACCTGAGTTCGGATCCCCAGCTCCCATATAGAAAGCCAGGTGTGGCAATGTACATCTGTAGCCCCAGTGCTGGGGATGTGACAAAAGGAGGATTTTAGGGGCTCCCTGGCTAGCTAATCTAGCTAAAAGAGTAAGTTCCCAGTTCAATGGGAGACACTGTTTGAAACATAAACCTTAAAAACAACTACAACAAAACACCAGGGTGAGAGCAATGGAGGAAAACGCCTGATGTTGACTGCTGACTGGTCCATGAACATACACAAGCCTCCTCTAACAGACAGAGATTTCTGTCTTCTACCAATGCATCTTTAGACAAATGACTTTTTTTTAGAGCGGCCATTGTTCATATCTGCAGGGAAGTCATACCAGAGAGTCCTTTCCCTAGGTCGTTGTGAACCTGTTGTCCCAAAGCACATGATATTCTTCTGCCCTTGTGAGGGTGGCTCCTTTAGGTCAGCTTCCAAAGATGATAAAGTAAATATGTCTTCAAGGTCATCAAAAACTTGAGAAAAATAAAGATCTAAGTACCCTGACTTAACCCTTCTCTAAAATGTGTTTTCTACATAAACCCAGGAGACATAAAAAGAAATTTATTTCCCTGAAATAGAATTCTGGCTGTCCCTGTCAGGTTTAAAATGCTGACTCATACCAAAAAAAAAAAAAAAAAAAAAAAAAAAAAAAAAAAGCCGGGCATGGTGGCACAGGCCTTTAATCCTAGCACTCAGGAGGCAGAGGCAGGCGGATCTTTGTGAGTTCAAGGCCAGCCTGGTCTACAGAGTGAGTTCCAGGACAGCTGGGGCTACAGGGAAACCCTGTCTCAAAAATACCAAAAAAAATAAAAAATAAATGCTGGCTCAACTGAGGAAACACATTTGGAGTAAAATGTTGTCTCCCCATTCAGCATTGTTTCACCTCCATTTTCTATCTGGAAATACTCAAATGCATTCGGAGATAGCAGAGCTTGGGACTTCCATTCGTCTGGCTGATCTATTTTTCCACATTGGGTAGTTTCAGAGGCCACAGCTAAAAAATCACAACACACATGCTCGCTTCGGCAGTACATACACTAAAATTGGAACGATACAGAGAAGATTAGCACGGCTCCTGCGCAAGGATGACACACAAATTAGTGAGGTGTTCCATATTAAAAAGAAAAGGAAAAAATTACAACATAAGTTGAACTACATATGACAAAAGTTTCCAAAGAATGCCAAGGTGTGAGAGCCATGTCTGTTCAACTTGGAGATATAGAGACATAAAGGCAAAATGTCAAACCCTCGGGTGTTAACTGTAAAAAACTATTACATGTCAAGGGCTTTATCCACACTGTGCCAGCCAGCCCAATGTTTCTGAGACTGTGGTTGTTTGTACTGTGTGGACAAAGCAGATGGATAAATTGACAGCATCATTCATTTATTTTTAATCCAGATGTTCTGCCATCCTGTTGACAAAGCCTTTCCACAACTTTTTAAAATTTTTTTATTTATTTATTTATTTATTTTTATTTATTTCCATATGTGTATGAATGTATTGTCTGCATATAAGTCTGTGCACCCGTGATTTGCAAGGCTGCGGAGGTCAGAAGAGGGCGTCGGACTCCCCTGGAACTGGAGTTCTCCTGGAATTGGAGTTTCAGATGGCTCTCGGCCGCCATGTGGGTGCTGGGGATCAAACCCGGGTCCTCTGCAAGAGCGGTCAGCGCTCTTAACCACTAGGCCATCTCTCCAGCCCGCCTTTCCACAACTTTTAACAGTTGATAGTTGATATAAGAATTGTGAACTTGGGACTAGAATAATGGTTTGGTCTATAAAGTACTTGCTTTGCAAGCATGGAGGACATGATTTTATCTTCAGAATATTATATACTCGTGCACACACACACACACACACACACACACACATCTGGCCATGGAGATTTGTGTTTTCAGTTCCAGTACTTGAGAGAGGGATGTAGGCAGATTCCTGGGGCTGTCTGGACAGCCAGCGTTGCCTACTTGGTGAATTCTAGGCTGGTGAGAGTTCCTGTCCCAATCAATCAATCAGTCAATTGATCGATCAATCACTTGAGGTTATCCTCTGGTCTCTACACAAAAGTGCTCACACGTGAAATGTACTCCCACACCTATGAACAAGCATATACACACACATGTGAATTCATGCACAAAAATCCAGAGTTGTAATTCTCCTGGAAAATTTACTGTTGTGCTTCTGAACGATAAATGTTGAGTAGCTTCTCCACTGTTAGCATGTTAGTGGAGAAACAAAAATATAATACACACACACACACACATATATATATATATATATATATACATCAAACATTAGATTTTTATAGTGTCAGATACTAATTTTATCCTATTAATGATTTACATATTAATATTTGAAGATAACACTATGATATACAAATAAACAGGTAGATAACTACACATGTACATAATCTGAAGTGTCTCTGACACAATTTAATTCCAAGAATTCTTTGTGGGGATAACCAAAATAATCCCATACTTCAGACTTATTTCTAGGGGGATAGAATTTTGATATAATTTTGAAATTCTTCAGATATATGGCTTGACAGTTTCTTTTGTTGTTGTTGTTGTTTTCCATAGGAATGACAGGCATCACTTACAGCAGAGATTTTAAAACTGAATGTATTTCTTTGCACTTCCTCAGAAGCTCCAACTTGAAATATTATTGTAACATTAATGTTTTTGTTTCTTGAATCACACATAAAATGCAAGAGACTTTACCATGAACTAAATAAACGCATTGTTCTCTGAGATTAGGTCAGTGTCTTTGCAATGTGCTGCCGGAATGTTAATTGAGTTTGACATAAGCATGGAGGTAAAATGCAACCTGCCACTCAGCTTGCCAGTGGTGAAGCTGATTTCCAAATCTAATCACCATCTTCTAGGTGACAGCACACTGAGATGGAGATGTTGAATATTTTAGTCTGATATTATCATGGTTGTTTAAAGTACTGACTACGTGTTTTGAAACCAATAGATGTAATTGGTATGCATGTTGGAATTAGGCTGGGCACATCATTTATTTATAGAGTCCTTTGATGTAACTCTATGGGGGGAAAGTTAATAAAACATGGTTCAAAGATACAGTTCGGCTCACCACTATAATAGGACAGAGAGTACAAATTGTTGTTCTAAAAACACTGTTTTCTAGTGAAACATATTTTTTATTTCTTCTGAAGCTATTTCACCAAAGCAAAAAGAATTGGACCTAGAGACAACAAGAGGAACACAGATTCCTGTTAATTCCTTTAAGCTGTCCTGATGCAACTTGTGTCAATCAAAATCTGTGGGTCAGAACTTGACAGGGTGGAACACATCTGTAATTCCAGCACTCAGGAAGCAGAACCTGGAGGATCATGAGTTCAAGGTCATCTTCAGCTACACAGGGAGTTTGAGCCCATCCTAGAATACAAGAGACCCTGTTAAAAAACGATCAAACAAATAAAATACCCATGGGCCAATAGAGAGCAGTCAAGAACTGGGACTGTCCCTAAGCCTTCCTGTTTTCTCACATAAACTAGACTGCTGCGTCAAAGGGTGGCTTGTCAGGGCTGGAAGGACTAGAAAGTTTAGAAAGCAGTACAACTGCCCCTCTGAAAGGTCACAGGGACAGGAAGATGTGCTTGTACACGGCTTCCTGCTGTGAAGACCCTGGCCCCCTTGGTCTATTCGAATCAGGAAGTATATTTTACAACATCAACTAAAACGTTTAATTGTTCTCAGTGAACAGCTGACTTCAAACTTGATATGCCCCAAATGAGTCAAAGTTTACAACAAGCTGGAAAAATATTAGACTCCTGACCTAAAAGAAAGTAACAAGAATAGTGCTGTCGGCAGAGGCAGTAAAACAAGAAGTGGGGTGCTCACACGCATGTACTGTAGTCTTAGCCTGTTTCATTAGCATGTGCACTCATGGAAGACAGTGGTTGGGGGGTGGCCTGAAAATCAGAAGATATGAGTTTTGAGTTTAGATTTTCACTGGCAACTGCTTGATCTTAGTTTGGGGTTTTAGCTATTTTAATCTTAGACTGGATGGCTTCTTAGTCTCCTCTAGTTCTAAGGCTCTTCAATGCCTCCTCTTACTGTTGTGAAGGAAAGAAATTACAACTTTACTATGTTTTACTATATAGACAAGTTTCATAAGGAATTTTTATAAAGAAGCTATTTTTCTAAAGAAGTACATTTGCCACTAACATTTTATGATTAGTATTATTAGATATAGGGACTGGGACGATGGCTTACCATGCAAGGGGAAGACCTGAGTTTGGATTCCCAGCACCAGGGAAAAGGGCTGGCGTGATTGCAAGCCTGTATTCCTATGGCTAAGGGGATGGAGACAGGAGGATCTCTGGAGCTTGCTAACACACCAGAACTATCTAGGCAAATTGCTGGTCTCCAGGTTCAGTGACAGACCCTGTCTAAAAAATAAGGTAGAGCAATAGAGGAAAACATCGGATATAAAACTCCCGCCTCGACATGCATGTGCACATAACGTGCACATAAGTGTGTATGCACCTGCATACAAACAAGAATGCACACAATCACCTACCCCCCCCACATACACACACTCTCATACATGTGAATGTTTATTAAGAACTGTTACTTTCTTCATGTAAGATCGCAGTCAACTTGGATCTGGGAGCCCTGAGACGTGGTCACTCTTGACCACCATCCCACACTCTGGGAAAAGGTCATTGTAACCTTGTTCGGGCCACTGTGAGAGAGAAAAATGCCCTGTTTTTCTCAACCTGTTCATTCTGATACAGACCACACAGCACCCATGACCTATTATGTATGTCCCTAAAGCTCCCATGCCCTATGGCCTGCTTCTTCCTCTATGCCCACACTCTATTATTGCCTACTTCCCTCTTTTTAAACATATTTCTTTTTTAAAAAAATTTATTTATTTTTGTATGTGTATGAGTATACTGTCTGCATGTAGGTTTGTGCACCCGTGTCGTGCAATGTGGCAGAGGTCAGAAGAGGGTCTTAGATTCCCCTGGAACTGGAGTTCTCCTGGAATTTAAAGACGGTTCTTAGCCGCCATGTGGGTGGTGGGGATGGAACCTGGGTCCTCTGCAAGAGCAGTCGGTGCTCTTAACCGCTAGGCTATCTCTCTAGCCTACTTCTCTTTTAAAAAGTCTGTCAAAGCTCTGTGTGGTTGCTGGCTGTCCTGCTCCTGAGTCAGATACCAGACCCGTGCCCTAAAATAAAACCTGAGTTATCATCAGAGTCCTGTATGCTTTTGCACTGGGGTCTCCCCTCTGTCAGGTCTGGGCTTCCCAGAATCCCAAGGGACACAGATACCCACTTCCTCCAGAAGCTGTCAATCTTCTGACATCTTCCCCTGTACCTGAGGTCCCGCCCCATGGACATAAATGGGTGGACCCCCAGCCACCATCTCTCTCTCTCTGTCCTGTCCCTCTTTCTGTCCCTGCCCCCTGCCATGCTGCGTCTCATGCTGGCAGTCCCACATGGAAGTAAAGGATGTTCCTGGAGTGACCTAAGCCTCATGTGCCTTTTATTGGAGTTTATGCCTTTTTATAACCTAACACCCTCAATATGAACCTAACACTTCATATGGTATATTCAAAAATCAGATTTTCATAAATGGATTGACTTATTCATTTTCCCCAAAGGGTATTTTCTTAAATTACTTTGAAGATAAGTGTTGTTTTTGGAAATTTGGAAAGTTGTAATCAGGCTGTTTTAGTTGCGGTGACTCTGAAAGAAGTACACTTAGAAATATGGAGCAAGATGGAACAGTAATTCTTTTGTATAGAATTATGTCCTCATTGGCCCAGAGAAGCCACAACTCCAAGGATTACTTGAAGGTGCTCATGGAGAATGAGCAAGTAATGGTAAATTTTTTCCACTCATTTGTATGCACACTCAATAAAAATTATTTATAATATACATTCCTGACTGGTATATTTATGAACACAATTTGTTTAATTCTACATGAATAATGAAAAACTGCCTTCAAATAATAATTTGCATAGAGCCTGGATCTCTTCTCTTTTTTGATTGAAGTAGGGGGTGACTGGAACCATGTCAGCATTTGAGTCTTTGACATGACATGTAGTGATTGGCTGCTTCCAGATGGCCATACTCACATGTCTGGAGTTGGTCGAAACCCTTGGACACACTGAATCCAGACTCTTTTCCATGTTTTTTGGTTTGTTTGTTTTTCAGCAGGTAAGTTCAAGCTTGCTCTATGACAAATAAGCTCTAAGAATAAAAAATATAAGCTGTAAAGACTTCCTGAGGTCAGAGCTAAGCTTGCACAGTATAACTTCTGTCACATTCTACTGATCAAATCATCTCACTAAGCCAGCCTATGTGAAGCTGGGAAAGAAGCTCTGTCTCTCAATGGGATAAATTTTGCAGTGTCCTTGTTTCTTGTATGGAGACTGTCACCCAGCTGTAAAGATAATGAAATGCTTCAGGCATTCCACAATTATCTATTGCTAGTGACAATTTCTATATAAGGAAGCTCTCATCTTATTAACAAACTACCCCAAAACTTTGAGGGAGATTTACTACACCTTTATTGCTCTCAATTTCTTAATTGTTGAACAGGCCTAAGATAAACTTTCTCAGTTCAAGATTGTTGGGCTGCACTTACATATACATTTTGATCAATCAACTGGGTTGATGGGTTGGTCATGGACGGTCCCATTCATGTCTAAATAAGTGCTGGATTGTCAAAGAAGCTTGCCCATCCCCTTGGTCATTTTCTTTACATAGTAGCTAGATTCCAAAGGCACAGCACTCTTTTATTTTATTTTTTTATTTTTTTTAATAAATTTTATTTATCTATTTTTTATGTGTGTGAATGTACTGTCTGCACGTAGGTTCGTGCACCCGTGTTGTGCAATGCCACAGAGATCAGAAGAGGGTGTCAGATTCCTCTGGAACTGGAGTTCTCCTGGAATTGGAGTTACAGACAGTTCTCAGATGCCATATGGGTGCTGGGGATCGAACCTGGGTCCTCTGCAAGAGCAGTCGGTGCTCTTAACCACTAGGCTATCTCTCCAGTCCCAGGCACAGCACTCTTTTAAAAGGTAGGTTTCTAGGGGCTGGAGAGATGGCCTAGCGGTTAGGAGCACCGATTGCTCTTGCAGAGGACCTGGGTTTGATCCCCAGCACCCACATGGCGGCTGAGAACCGTCTGTAACTCCAATTCCAGGAGAACTCCAGTTCAGGGGAATCCGAGACCCTCTTCTGACCTCCGCGGCATTGCACGACACGGGTGCACAAACCTACATGCAGACAGTACACTCATACACATACAAAAATAAATAAAATTAAAAAAAAGGTAGGTTTCTAAAGGTTTTTATTCCCAAATAACAGATAAATATAGAGTGCAAATTAATGCCTTGATCCTAGGAGGGGAAATTTGTACAAGTGGGTAATATGTGACAATGCGGAGGTAGCTCAGAAATGGATGAATGCAGTAAAGAGTAGCAAAGCCCCATAAGATTAACTGTTAAAAAAATATCACCTCTAGTCTATCTGTTGAAAGACCTACCTTTCCAGTTTTACTGGTCCATTTTCTGGTCATGGAACCGTCCCTAAGAAGCCAGGTTCACCTTAAGTCATGCTAAATAGATGGAAGGAATACTTAGTGTGCTAATGAGATAGTGTTTTGTTTTGTTTTGTTTTGTTTTTCCTGTCTGGAACCCTGACTCCTAGTGCAGTGCTCTGGACCCAGCCCAAAACACATAGCCCTCTATAAGTCTGCCCACTTTTCTGAATTCTTCAGAAAAGCATAATATCTCCTTTTCTTCTTCATATCCCTTTGCTAAGCTTGATGTCTTTCCCTAATGCTTTGGGCTGCCCCAGTGTCTCATTTCTCTTGGCCTTGTGGCTGCTAGTCCACCACATGTCTGACCTCCATGCTGGCTCTAAGCTTGCATGGCTTCATGACTTTTCACTTCTCTCCTCCATTTTCTACCTCAAGGCAACTGCCAAGATTCCCAGCTTGCCTGATCTGAGGACTGCGCTATAAATTTTAATAAAATTGTCCTAGATCTTCCATTTGAATCCATTCTTAAATTCTTTTATAAGACTAAAAACTCTCTAGTAAAAATGTCCATTTTACCCAAATTGATATACATATTCAATGTAATCCCAATCAAAATTCTTATGAATTTCTTCACAGACTTGGAAAAAAAATCCTAAATTCATATGGAAAAACAAAAGACCCCAAATAGCTAAAGCAACCCTGAGTGAAAAATGCAATACAGGGGGGATTGCTTTACCAGACTTCAAACTATATTGTAGGGCCATAGTCATAAAGACAGCCTGGTATTGGCGCAAAAACAGACCCATTGACCAATGAAACTAAATTGAAGATTCAAACTTGAGCAAAGCCACCTCATATTTGACAAAGGGACAAAAAAAAAAAAAAAAAACCTCAATGGAGGAAGGATAGCATCTTCAGCAAATGGTGCTGGCAAAATTGGATCACCATTTGTAGAAGAACAAAATTAAACTCCTACCTCTCACTCTTTACAAAAATAATCTCCAAGTGGATCAAAGAGCTCAACATGATGCCTGAATCCCTGAAGGTGATAGAAGAAAAAGTTGGCAACAACCTACAAGACACAGGCATAGGAAAAGACTTTCTAAACCAGACAGCAGCTGCATAGGAAATTAGGTCAACAGTCAACAAATGGATCTCATCAAATTTAAAAGCTTCTGTACAGCAAAAGAAACAATCAAGGAAGTGAAGAGAAAACCCACAGAGTAGGAGGCAATCTTTACCAGTGACACATCTGACAGAGTATTAACATCAAGAATATATAAACTACTCAAAAACCAAAGAAATAAGAAAACAAATGACCTACTCAAAAGATGGAGTAAAGAGCTGAACAGAGACTTCACCAGTGAGGAATTAAAGGTGGCTGAGAAACATCTTAAAAAGTGTTCAACATCATTAATAATTAAGGAAATACAAATTAAAACCACTCTCAGGTATCATCTCACTCTGATCAAGAAAACAAAAGACACCAAATGCTGGAGAGGTTGTAGGGAAAGTGGAACACTCATCCACTGCTGGTGGAAATGAAAACGTGTACAACCACTATGTAAAGCAGTGTGGAGAACCCTTAAAAGACTCAAAATGAAACTACCACCTGACCCAGTCATACCACTCCTGGGTATATACCCAAAAGACTCATCCTACTGCAAAGATACATGCACACCCATGTTTATTGCAGCTCTCTTCACAATAACGAAGAGCTGGAACCAACCCAAATGCCCCTCAACAGACGAGTGGATGACAGACAGTATATCTACACAATGAAATAGTATTCAGCGGTAAAGAAAGATGACATTATGAACTTTGCAGGTAAATGGATGGAGCTTGAAGCCATTATGCTTAGTGAAGTAACACAGTCCCAGAAAAACAGTGAATGGTTTCCCCTCATTTGTGGATGCTAACACCAAATCTCCCCAGATGAAAGGCAAGCTGAACAACATTATTGTTATATTTCTGTTTATCTGAAAGCAACTATGTTGTTATAATGTAAATCTCTCAAGGGGCTCTAGAATCTACCCACCACTTATTTTCAGACTCTATAATTACTGTGTATGGGTGGAGAGTTTGTATCCATATTTTAGACTAATATGAAATTAATGGAGGAAATGTGAATTTCTAAGCATAAGAAAAAGACTGAGAGAAAGATGCAGGACAGTTATGGCAGAATGTACAATCTTGGGGGCATGGGGGGAAGGGAAAAGGGAATATGCCTAAACTGAATTGAGAAATGATGTCTGAAATACATAAAACATCAATAAAAGCACACACACACACACACACACATACAAAAAAAAGAAGCTTCTAGAGCACACTGTTTTTCCCTTGTAGCATTAATAAAAGTATTACACAAATTTATTTTAAAAATGAATAATGAAACTAAAACAAAAAATCCACATCAAAGCATTAATTTGATGATTAATGATTAACTCTATTTCGCAGATCCTGCTGATTTTAAAAATAGATGTTATATATATATATATATATATATATATATATATATTGTTTCCATGTACGTGTGTGTGTGTGTGTGTGTATTATTTCAGGCATAGATAATTCTTTTTTTATAGACTAATAATCCACCTTGGGGTCAGCAGCCATTTTCTGAAAATAACCAGGTAGCAATTATCTTGGATTTTGCTGGTCATTACAGTCTCTGTCACAGTCACTCAGCTCTGTAATTAGACCATGAAACGTGTCACAGTTGATCTGTCAACAAATGAATGCACATTCCAATAAAATTTTGTTTACAAAACATGGGTTTGTCACTTGATGGGTGGTTTGCCAGCCACTGATTAAAGTGGTGTAAAGTTGATGAGAACAGGAGACACAAACTGGTCAGGTAGGGCAGGGCCCCAACCAGCAGCTCCAGTTCCAAGAATGCTCTTACTGGAGGTCAGGAATGTGGAAGAGAGTCCTACTTCCTGTTCCTTCTTTCCTTCTTATCTCTGGTGAAGGAGCAGGGGCACTCCTGCCTGGAAGCTATTGTGATGAGAAGACTCAAGGGCAGGGGGGTGCCTGGACACCTCCTGGGTGTTAGCTGGATGGGCCAGCTCCCCCTCCCTCGCCTCCCTCGCTCCAGCTTCGGGCATCTTCCTGTCAAAATCTCCCATCTTGATGGTACCCCATTTCCTGGGACCCAATCCTGCTCTATAGGAGCACTGCCTTTTCTCTTTCTCTTGAGCTCCTACTTAGGAATACTCTATATCAAAGCATCTTTCTAACACTCACCTCTGTGGTCCATGAACTTCGTTCAAATTTGTGAGTCAAGAGGCACATGGCAGCTTCAGTGGGTGCTGAGTTTTCTATGAAAGGCTCCTTCATTCTCAGAGACACCCTACTTTTCTGGTAGCACTGTTGAGACAAACATATAAAACTTACATAACACCTAATCTTCTTAGTTAATGCTCCCCCTTGTCTGTATATACCATTCATCAAGTAAAACATTCTCTTAAAACCTTATCTTAAATAACGATTTAATCAATAGAATAGGAACTTCAGAACAGAACGTGATGTGAGGTCTTACTAGGACTGGTGAGTCAGGTCTTAATAGGACTGGTAGCTTCTGCTTACCAACTTTGGGGACCCATGCTCTGCTGGGAAGAGCCCAGCTCAGTGGCTGAAGACACGTAGAGAACTGAGGTGCTCTAGTTCAGAACCCTCAGCTCAACTCCCAGCTTGCTGCTGGCTATTTTGACATTTTGGATGTACAAACTGAACTCCCAGATGACCACAGTCCCAGCCCATACCATAAGAAGAAGGAGACGTGAGTACCTGTGGACCTGCAATTGCCATACATTTCATAGTGGTTTGTTTTAAGCACCTAAGTTTAAGGATGATTTATAGCACCCCTAACTATAGATATTCTTTAAGATCATTACATTTATTTTATTTGTCCCTGTGTGGGGTGTGGGTGGGTGGTTATCTCCTTTTACCATGTGTATCTTGGGAACCAAACCCAGATCTTAGGTTTTGCTGCAAGCACCCTGTCCTGCTAAGCCATCTCTATGGCTCAACAGTAGACATTTGTGTTTATTCAGGCCAATCAATGATCTAGAATCACAGTATTATAAATATAAACACAGAATAGTAGTGTTGTTGGGGAATTACTCAGACATCAACAAACTGAGAGGACTTTGAAGATGGGCCTCCTCCCTATCTATTTTAAACTCACTTCTCATTACACACTAATTTTAAGAGGAAATATAATTGTCTTCCTTAAAATTTAAAATGGTATATGAAAGAGAAGAGGGCTTTGTTAAGTACATTAGGTGACAGCTATTTCTTCCTGGTAAACCATGGCTAACTTGTAGTTTCATTTGATATTTTTCTTTAACTCTTTTTTTTTTTTTTGTCTTTTCGAGACAGGGTCTCCCTGTAGCCCCAGCTGTCTTGGAACTCACTCTGTAGACCAGGCTGGCCTTGAACTCACAAAGATCCGCCTGCCTCTGCCTCCTGGGTGCTAGGATTAAAGGCGTGTGCCACCATGCCCGGCTTTTTAACTCCTTTTATTTTTTAATTTAAAGTTTCATTTTNCACATAAATAAATAAATAAATAAATAAATAAATAAATAAATAAAAACACTCCTATATCTTTAAAAAAAAGTTTTTTTCTTTTTTAAAAAAGAAAAAGTTTTTTTCTTTTCTTTTTTATTGTTATTAAATTTTTTCCATAAATCTTACATAATTTTTCAATCACGTTTAGAGTCACTTCCCTTTCCATGCCCCCCACCCTACCTGAGTCCCTGTACTCTACCATATATGTCTTGCATCTTTTTCTGAGTCTTTCCAGAGTTTTTTTCCAGTTCTTTTGTTGTTGTTCTCTGTAACTTGTATTGCTTCAATATACATAAATATATATACATAGTTATATATATATTTATTAATTGACTCTAGTAGACTAGTGATTTTTTACATCAAAAGACTGGAATCTGAGTTGTATCTCCAAGTTATTCTCTGGCTCTGGTTGGAGATACTGTATTCTAAACTTCCCAAAAGACTGTGAGATCACAAAGTTTATTCCTTTCTTTCTTAAAAGGCAATCTAAATCATGAGGACAGGAAAGAGCCCCCCCAAAAACTGTACCTTCAAGAGAAATGGCACACCTGAAGGCATGTTAAGAACATGAGAAGAATAACTATTCCCTTAATGAAATGGTATGTAGAGCCCCCCCCACCCAGGTGTTGCTTCTAGGCCCTCGCTGCTATTCCTGCATGCCTTGAGAATGCATAACTCTTTGGTTCTCTTTCTATCTCCTGTTTTCAGCTACCAGTCAACATCCTAATAGCCTACTTGACACTATGGGCTCATTCTCTCTCTCTCTCTCTCTCTCTCTCTCTCTCTCTCTCTCTCTCTCTCTCTTTCTCTCTCTCTGAAGCATTCTACTCCTCTACAGCTGCTGACAGGCTTCCTTCATCGAGCCTGCCTGCTTTCCTGACCTCTCACTAAACGATTAAGGCTTTCTCTCTTCCCTGTATCCATCCCCCTTTCTAATAACTACTGACTCTTCCACCTTGCCAGCCTTGCTATCCCCACCCCCCTCAATTAAAAAAAAATTTCTCCTTGATTTTCCTATTGCTAAAGTAGCTATAAAGGCCCATTAATGAAAATCTTCTGGTCCTAAAAACAGAATCTCTGGTCTACTTCAATCACCCGGCCAAGAGACCATCTCTGGGAAAGTAGGTTCACCTTAAACCATGCTAAAGAAACAGGAAGGACAATTAGTTCTTTAATGAGCTACTGTACCCCCAAGAGTTTCTTCACAGGCTTGGGAAAAAAGTCCTTAAATTCATTTGGAAAAACAAAAGACCCCGAATAGCCAAAACAACCCTGAGTGAAAAGAGCTACACAGGGGGGATCTCTATACCAGACTTCAAACTATACTACAGGGCTATAGTCATAAAAACAGCCTGGTACTGGCACAAAAACAGACCTGTTGACCAATGGAACAAAACCGAAGATCCAAATCTGAGCACATACAATTTCAGCCATCTCATATTTGACAAGGGGGCCAAGAAGCCACAATGGAGAAAAGACAGCATCTTCAGCAAGTGGTGTTGGCAAAACTGGATCACCACTTGTAGAAGAATGAAATTAAACCCCTACCTCTCACCCTGTACAAAAGTCAACTCCAGATGGATTAAAGACCTCAACGTGAAACCCCAAACTCTGAAGGTGATAGAAGAAAAAGTTGGCAGCAGACTACAAGACATAGGCGTAGGAAAAGACTTCCTAAATCAGACAGCAGCTGCACAAGAATTAAGGTCGACAATTGACAAATGGGACCTCATCAAACTCAAAAGCTTCTGTACATCAAAAGAAACAATCAAGGAAGTGAAGAGAAATCCCACAGAGTGGGAGGAAACCTTCACTGCAGATACATCTGACAAAGCATTGATTTCCAGAATATATAAACTACTCAAAAAACAAAGAAAAAAGAAAACAAATGACCCACTCAATAG
Source organism: Rhizomys pruinosus (assembly GCA_009823505.1). NCBI lineage: Eukaryota > Metazoa > Chordata > Mammalia > Rodentia > Spalacidae > Rhizomys > Rhizomys pruinosus. The sequence goes on from VZQC01014462.1 coordinate 1,461,509, forward strand.
ATGGAGCAAAGAACTGAACAGAGACTTCACAAGTGAGGAATTAGAGATGTCTGAGAAACACCTCAAGAACTGTTCAACATCACTAATCATTAAGGAAATGCAAATGAAAACCACTTTAAGATATCATCTTACTCCAATAAGACTGGCTAGGATCAAGAAAACAAATGATACCAAGTGCTGGAGAGGTTGTGGGGAAAGGGGAACACTCATCCACTGCTGGTGGGAATGTAAACTCGTACAGCCACTATGGAAAGCAGTGTGGAGAACCCTTGGAAGACTTGGAATGAACTTGCCACCCGACCCAGCCATACCACTCCTGGGCATGTACCCTCAAGACTCACCCCACCACAGAGATACATGCACGGCCATGTTTATTTCAGCTCTCTTCACAATAGCAAGGAGCTGGAACCAACCCAAATGCCCCTCAACTGATGAGTGGATAGAGAAAATGTGGTACATCTACACAATGGAGTTCTATGCAGCAGTAAAGAAAGATGACATCATGAGCTTTGCAGGAAAATGGCTGGAGCTAGAGGACATCATGCTGAGTGAAGTAACACAGTCCCAGAAAAACAAACGAGGAATGGTATCCCTCATCTGTGGATGCTAGTGCCAATTACCTAGTTGTAGGTATTTCTTGTGCATGACCCCTTGAGCTTTTGTCCAAGCAATTGGGAGTGATGCATATTGGAAACAACAACAACAACAACGACAACAACAACAGAAAGGACTGCATCAAAGAACTGACTGAAACAGTGAACTTCTGCTCAAAACAGTCAACTTCCACATGGAGAATACTAAGAAAGACTGAGAAAGAGATGAAAAGCATGTTTGGCAGAATACATGAGCTCTGGTGGGGTGGGGGGATAGGGTGGGGGACACGGGTCTAGATTTGATAAAAAAAAATATAAATAAAAAATTAATAAATACATTTTAAAAATTAAAAAAATGTGCTACTGTACCTTTCTTTTGCTAGTACAGTACCTTGCTTGGCTACAGGCATGCAGCTTAGTAAATCTGCCTGTTTTCCTAAAGAATTTAGAAAAGCATAACTTCTCCTTTCCTCTTTCTGTCTTTTCTAAGCATGCTTTCCCTAACCTTTTGGGTTTCTCCTACACTCTGGGCTTGCTTACTCTTCCTCTAAAGCCTCCCTTCCCACCATGTGGCTGCTTATCTGCCATATGCCTCCATTCTGGCTTCAAAGGCATGGCTTTTTTCCATCTCTCCTCCATTGTTCTCTGGGCAGCTGCTGAGATTTATAGCTTGACTGCCCTACAGGTTTTTCCTCTAAACCCTAATAAAATTGTCCTTAAGTTTCCTTTTGACTCCATTCTTAAATTATTTTATTAATGAGTCAAGAACCCTAAGAGGGGACCTAAATTTATCCTATATCACTATTAAGTCAATTTCAAAATTATTTTATTTTTAAACTAAGAACCAACAAAAGGGACTTTCTTCTTCTATGATGGTGCTAGCAGATTACTATACAACTATGATGGATTTCTGAAAGAAAGAATTAAAGGAAAAGAAAGAAAGAAAGAAAGAAAGAAAGAAAGAAAGGAAAAAGAAACAGAAAGAAGGAAAAAGAAAGAGGAAGAAAGGAAAAAAGAAGGAAGGTAAAAAAGAAATTAAAATTATATTTATAACTGAAAATTTAGAGGATTTACAATGTGCCTAGGTCTCTCCATGAGCCGAAGATGCAGAACAGGATTAAACAATCTGTAACTTATTCCTTTCTTCCTTACATCAAGAAGCAAATAAATATAAAAACACTGTTTTAGGAATTTTGGTACAATTTTTAAAAGCACAGAATACCATGGGCTTACTGTGTCATGAGTGTGATTTTAGGACTTACCTAGATTTTCATCTGATTTCCCCCAAACTTTGAGAAATATTATATTCATAGGATAAAGTGAAAGCACAGGCATAATTTTACAACTACAATGAACAAGAGCCCAGATCCCAACCCAAACTGACTTTAAAAGCCAGGTACCTAATCTCAGCTCCTACCTGGAGCATTGTCTGGTTAGCTCTGCATCTTCTGACCAAGTGAAGAGTCATCCTGGATGGCAAGCCCAGTCAAGAACTCCTCTTCATTAGAGTCCTTACCAACAGGAGAATTACCAGGGGAAATTCTTTCTTGGGCCAGCCAGCTGAGGAAGGGAATAAGATACTTTTCTAGATGGCTCCTCTACTGACCATTTAATCTTTGTATTGGGGCTTCAATTATGGTCCCGGGTGATTAGAACTAATTTCGTTGGGCAGATGGCTTAGTGAGTGACGATACTTGCTGACCAAACATGAGGTCTTAAAATTTGGATCCCAAGCACCCACCATATACAAACATGCATGCCTATAACCCTAACACTGGAGATGAAGGCAGGAGGGTCACTTGGGCTTCCTGGCCAGTAAACCAGGCACCCAAATGAAGGAACTGCAAACCTCAGCTTTGGTGAGAGATCTTGTCTCAAGAGAGTGATCAAAGAGGAACCCAGGTCCTCTTCTGTCCCCCAAATGCTCACAGACATGTGCACACAATATATAAATACATAAATAAAGACAAAACACAAGCAAATAAAACAAGAATGTTAGCAAAGAACTAGGTCTAACTGAACCCACATTTATCAAGCAGTGTATTATTAATCCCAAATTCTATCATTTTTTTTTTTTTGGAAGGGTGGGAGAGGGACACGGGTCTATATTCTATTAATGTATATTTAATTTAAAATTACATAGTATTTTACTTAAAATTTATATAGCAATAACTTCAGGATTAACATATACAAATGTTCTCTATAATTTTTGTGTTATACAGTATCATCTTGTAACATTCTCTTTTACCTGTAGGATAATTTAACTTAAAGAATTAAGTTTGCTTCCCAAATTAACAACATACAGTCACCCAAAAAAAGCTTGGATAAATTTAATGAAATTTACACCTTGATTCCTGCCTGTAGGTATGTGTACTACAACTGCCTTTTTGAGACTCATGGGTCAAAAATAAAAAACCTAAAATAAAAAAAGGGGGGATACAGTTACATATTAAACCTTTTTGTCAAAAACTTTCAATTTAATCTTAAAACTAACTATGGGAAAAGATTTGTATGTTCCCACAGGTCAAAATGTCACCAACTCAATGGCTGAGAAAGAAAAGATACAGCCTTCCATCGTGTAGGTTGTACCAAGAAATACCAGCAGAGAAGTTGGCCCATCTTAACACTAAAAGGAAGAAAAGCCTCAGACTGCTACAGGCATCAAACATCTCTGAGGACCATAGGTGTAACAACTGTTTATAGTGAGTCCTAATGAACCTTACCTTCTAAGTGCAGCACAGTATTAATATGAGAGACCTCCTTACCTCTTTTTCACAGAACAAATAAAAAAATGGTGGTAATGAAGTCATCCTCTAACTGTAAATTAGAGCTGACTGTTATAGAGGTAATCTCTTACATTGTGATTTCTTTTAATGGCAACTTAGGGCTTCAGCATGGCCACTTGTGGCAGAAATAGAACTTCAGAACAAAAGCAGAGGAGAAAAATGCTGGACGTTGTCATTCCTGCCTGAACTTAGCTGCCCCTGCTGGTGTTGCCTGGCCAAGTGATGACCTCACACATGTTTACACCCCAGCATGCTTCTGCCAGCTCCAGCTCCATCGTCTTTCTTAGGTCCATTCATAATTTTTGTTATTACTTCCTTGTCATTACAAACATTAGTGTAAAATAAACATCCCTAAGGTCTGTGGCTATAGCAAAGATAAACAAGCACTGTTCACCCTTTAACAAATACTGGATTCTACAGGGCCTCTCACCTTCTTAGCCTTTGCGATGACAGCAGTGTGTATAGAAAGAGATACTATCTCCTCTTGCCTTTCTTTTTGGATTCTTCTTGATTTTCGGCCATCCCTCACCCTAACAGTACACTTCCGATGGTTCCCAGGGGGGCTGAAGCACTTTCACATTGTCTCACTCCAACCTCAAGTTGCTGTGCTCCTGTGATTTTTCAGCTTCCCATGCTTTCTTTATTGTTGTTAGTTCTTGAAAGTCAACCAAAGTTTATTCAAAGACAAGCCAATCTTATTAGAATTTAAAAGAAAAAGGGCAAATCAGGTGAGCTGTAGATCTCAGTAGCTGCCGACTGGAACCCGTAAGGAAGGAGCTCCCTCCATGCCCTTTGGATTAAGCAGCACAGAGGTCAGTGGAGAGGCAGACAAGCAGTGGCTGGAGAGAGGCTTTAGAGAAAGAACAAGAAAGCCCAGCCCGAAGTACCAGCATCCCAAAGAGAGAGAGACAGGGAAAAAGAAAATGAAAAGGGGTAGTTGTCTGAAGACTCAGAACGCTGGGAAAATGGAAGAATCTCCTCCTCAGATCCTCACTCTGAGCTAAATGAACAAATTCCAAGAAATTTCATAAACGACAGAATCGTGCACATTTTTTGGATTTGTGGATTGCTTTATCACAAGGGAGGCATACAATTTAATAGTCTAGAGAAGAGAAATTCCTGTTTAACTGAAATAAATTAAACAGCCATAAAACTTATGATCTTTTGTAATAGGAATATAAGTTTATAATAAATACATATTCCTTGACTGAACAAATTAAAAGCGCAAGGACTTCAGCTACCTAAAGAATTTCAAAAGTCTCCTTCCAGGATTTTCAAAAGTAGGTAAAGACAGGGCAACATGGGCCCCCAGCTAGGGGCAGCCTCACTGTTTGCTAATCTGGGCGTCTCCTTTTCTTTACCCTTCCCTGTAGTTTCTTTTTTGTGTTTCCTTGTAGTCAGTTTATGGGCTTTGCTGCCTTTAAAGTAGATGATGTCTTACAGAACTGACAGGGCTACTCTTGTTTACCTTGTATGTTATGACAAGATTAACTAGTAAGTGAATAAGGAACCCAAGGATGACAAAGATTGCTGAGGAAGCCTCAGGAAAAGAGAGCTTAGGCTAGCTTATCTGAGACAAGGGAAGCTCAGGTAAAGTGAGCTCAGGCTAGGCTAGCTGACACAAGGAGAACTCATCCAGGGTGAGCTCTTCCTTTCCATGAGGTGTCCACAAATTTAAATGAATTGCTCAAGGCTTCAGAATCAGTCAATTATATCAAGGAGCGAACAATATGAAAAGAAAAAAAGAAATCAGTGGTGTCCTTTAGTTTACAGACTGTTTTCAGGTTGTTTTTAAAATGATGAGTTGCAAAAATCTATTTAAGATATCTCACAATACTTGTTATAAATACAAATGTTGACCATGTGACAGAAGCTACACTATGTACTCACTTAAAGAATCTCCTGAATGTGTTTCTAAACTGAGGGGTCAGACATGTTTATTAAAACAAGTGTAGTGGATTTCAACTAGCATTTGAAAGCAGAAAATGGATGAAATTAGGTCATCTATTCGATAGTGATAAGGCTGCCTCTGGAAAACTTGGTTTTGGTATATTGGCAAACATATACCATGCACAGGGTTACAGGGCGTGTGTGCTTATCCATGCATGTAGCAATCAGTGCAAAATTGATAGACACAGTAAAAGACATAAAAACAACTTACCAAGTTTGTGGCATATTAATTTTTAGAGAAAAAAAATCTAGTTTTCTAGCTCCAACTGCCCAAATTTCCAAATGCATTTCTGCAGCCCTTGAGTGGCAGCTGAGATACATCCTTCTGTTCCTTACTTCCTGTCTCCCCCTGGCTCATCATTTACTCAGCACCAAAGCAGTAAAACCCTGGGTAATTAAATCTCCTGCACCAGGCCAGGTTGTGCCATTGAGTAAGTGAGATGCTTCACACCAGTGAATGATGAATTTTGTTCCAGACTGTCCCATAAAATTATAATAAAAATAATAATGAAATGCTCTATAATAAAAAGAAAGTCGTTACAAATACCGTGCTATTGATTTCAAAGGGCAGTCTCTTCATGGCAGCTTTTCATCTGTGTTATAAATCTCGGCAACCAGTGGAGAAAATGTCAGGATTTTAAAAGCAAACAAATAGGAAAAAAAAAAAAAATCTCAGCGCTCATCTTTCATGCTGTTTTGAGTAAAAACTAAGGTGGCACAAATATTTAAACAGATGGCTCAATGATATGCTTTATTTTTTTTTACTAATCATAGTTATTAAAGCCCTTGCTTTATTTTTATTGTGTTTTAAATGGGCAGAGAGAATCTGAGGCTGATAATGACCTTTGTACATCATGCTGCAAATTGATTTTGATGACCTTTCACTCTCCCATAATTAGGCTGGCTCCAAGCGCATTCATCTCCTTCCACTGGCAAAGTGCGAGGTGCAGCTTGCCCCATTCTGTTCCTCAAAACCCTATGCGCCTCCCCCTCCTTTGCTTCATCTTCCCATTGCTGGACCCAGTTCCTCCCTCCCTCTGAAAGCCACAGATTCTTGAATAAAGAATGAATGGATGTATTTAGAGGCTGACAAAGACAGAATAGTTATTTTACCGATGTTTTGAATGATCACATATCCGAATTGTCGTATAATTATGACCATTACAATGATGTCATTGCCACAGTCACTTGACGACTGTGAACACTGTGTTGAAGACTTATTACTGCATTGAATTATAACATGGCAATTTAATGAATTTTATAAGGGTGTTTCTTTGTGGCTAATGTGAACAGATGGTGGAAGTGGAAAAGAAATAAAGTGTGCCTCGTTTTCTCTTGCATTCTCTTTGTTATTATGCTGGGAAATTAAAAACATCAGCCTAACACACATTTATACACTCATGTTTTAAATTATAATCTTTTAAACTCCATTTTACCAGATCTCCAAACTACAAAGATTTTGCCTTCTGTACATTCTTTTCAACCTTTTTGTTGTGGTAAGAAAAAAAACCACATCATTTACCATTCTTCACTACCCAGTTCAGGAGCAGTAGGGTCATTCACCATGTATATGGCCACTACCACCCATTTCCAGAAGATCTTCACAATCCTGAGTCTTTAGACATATTATTAAACAGCTGCATTATTTAGGCCATTTGGGGAACTTTGTTCCCTAGGTAAAGCTGACTGAGTTTTGCTCAGGTCTGGCACCCTAAGCCTGAGTTTAACATTTCAGCAGGCAGTGTATTGATGAATAGTAATTCAAGAACGTTTACAGGTGGTACTAATAAAGAACATTTATGGAGTGTTTATTCTTAGCAAAGCGCCAAGCTAATCACTACATTCATTAAGTGGAAAAATTAGATAGCAAAAGGCTCCTTAAAATATTCCTTAATTCCCAGGACCGGCAAAGTTGGTGCTCTTATGCTTAAGCTGGCCTTTCCAGATAGTGCTTAGCAATTTCTTTGCTCTCCTTACAGGGTAGAAATGAGAACAGGCTAGTTCTTTTACTCTTTTAGATATTAATTCTATCCTGGGGCTTTGCCTTCCTAACGTAACTACTTCACAAAGCCCTGTCTCTTAATGTCATCCTATTGAGGATAGGGTCTCAGTAGATGAGTTTGGGCACTACACAAACACCTAGTCCCTAATAGTGTATCTTTCCATTTATTGAGGAATTATTCAAGATTACAGTTTTAGTATAGGCCCCTATAAGCTACTTAGGTTTATTCCTACATTAAAATGTTTTTGGTACTATAATACATAGTATTTATCATAATTACCTTCAGAGAAAGTTCCTAAAGACTAGGCTGGGCATTCTCCACTGAACAGGGCTACTGTGTGTAGTGTGTAACACATGAATAATTAGGGTCACCAAGGCTTGCTCATAAAAGCAACTGTTTCTCCTGTCCGTATGGATGAAGCTAATGACAGGTCATGAGGCACCGAACAGTCCTTATGGAGAGACGTGCACAGGGAGAGAGAAGGACTCAAGCCTGTTGCTAGAATCCAGCAACATCTCCCAGATATGGAAATGAACCTTCTTCAAAAGGGGATCTTCTAGCCCAGACTGACCTTCATAAAGGCTACTCTGGCTAACACCAAAAATGCAAGTCCTTCAGAGATACTGAGCATCAATCACCAAGTTGACTATTCCAAAATTCCTGCTCTATAGACACCAAGCAAGATGATAAATGTTTGTTCTATTTATTTTTTTTAATTTTATTTATTTTCGTATGTGTATGAATGTACTGTCTGCATGTAGGTTTGTACACCCGTGTCATGCAATGCCTTGGAGGTCAGAAGAGGGTGTTGGCGGATTTCCCTGGAACTGGAGTCAAGGACGGCTCTTGGCTGCCATGTGGGTGCTGGGGATCGATCCCGGATCCTCTGCAAGAGCAGTAGGTGCTCTTAACTGCTAGGCCATCTCTCCAGCCCTGTTTGTTCTATTTAAACCACTAAATTTCAATGCAGCAGTTTAAGATTTTTTTTTTCAACTGGTTCTTGCTACTATGTAAAATAAAATTGAGTTTTCTAACTTGATCATGTATCCATGACCTTGCTGAGTTCTCTGATCAATGTCAGCAGTTTGTTCAACAGATCTGCTAGGATTTTACAGCTATAAGCAACCATGCCATCAACAGATGAAGACAGTTTTCTCCGTTTTTCTCCGTCCTTACTCCTTTTGTTTCCTTTTCTCTTTCCTACTCTACAGCTAAAGAAACAGCATGATGAAGAATAGAGTGGAGAAAATATTTGGAAACCACACATCTGCTAAGGGGTTGATAACCAAAGTTCTCTATGCAACTGAAGACGACTCTGAACCTTTGCTGATCCTACCTTCATATCCAAAATGGTGAGATTACAGGTGTGAGCCATCACATCTGGTTCATCCATGCTCGGAATAGAACCCAGGGCTTTCTGCACGGTAGGCAAGGACTCTACCAATTGAGTTACTTCCCCAGTCTCTGAATAGACATTTTAAAAAAGAAAAGATACAAATGTTTAATGGAAAATGAGAAAATGTTCAGTGATATGAATCACCAGTGAAATGCAAATTAGAACCACAGTGAGACAGTGCCTCACGCTTGTGAAAATGGATTAAAAAAAAATAACCATGAGCGTTGGCAATGATGTATAGAAAACGCGGACACTTTTGATGGGAATGCAAAGTAGAACTGTCAGTATGGAAAATACTTTAGACGTTCCTCAAAAAGTTAAAAACTGAATTATCCTATGATTCAGCAGTGCAACTTTTATACATGTCTATAAAATAAATCAAATCTGCCTGTCAAGAAGATACCTGCTTTTGTAGTAGCCAAGATGTAAATCAATCCAAGTGTCCATCAGCCAGATGAATGGATAAAGAAAACCTGCCCTGCATAACCAGTGGAAACCTATTCAGCATTTGATAGAACGTGGATGATCTGGAAGACAGTACACTGAATGCAATAAGAAAGAATGCAATAAGAAAGATGCTGAAAGACAAATACAGGGGCTTCTCAACCTTACGTGTAAGTGCCTGTGAGGCTTACAGAATATGCTCTCTATTGCACATTCCATGCGACTTTATAGTCATTTAAACCTTATACATGTAAATGAAAGTATAATCTTTGTCATAAATACTTAAATATTACTAATCATTACACAATTACTAATCGTTACACAGTCATAGTTAATATGAGACAGAAAGTTATTGGTAGTCTCTCAGAATTTCTTTTTTTTTCAGTCTTTTCGAGACAGGGTCTCCATGTAGCCCCCCAGCTGGCCTGGAACTCGCTCTGTAGACCAGGCTGGCCTTGAACTCACCATGATCCACCTGCCTCTGCCTCCCGAGCGCTAGGATTAAAGGCGTGTGCCACCATGCCCGGCCATCTCAGAATTTCTATACTGTGCTTTTGAACCTAATGATGAGAAGATGTAAACATGATCTGATGGGAAAAAAACCTGTGGTAGGAGGCAAGGAGAAAGAAAGGCAAGTGGCTCCACACAGGGGACCGGTAAAATATATGTCAAAAATACAGTCAGTTTACAAGATATTCTCATGGAAAACATTTTCCAAATATGCATAACTCTAAGCAATTCTCTTATGCTAGCAGCGATTTCTCAGCTTGCAAAGAAGATAACTTCCAAATAATGCCATTTATAATCGTTACAATGCTGATAAAAAATCAACTGGCATCTTAAGCTAGAAAAGATCAGATGCTTACTTATACTCAACAGTGAAACACATTTTGTACAAAATTAATGCTGTGAAATTCAAATTCCGAAGTATAGAACAATACATTTTACTTTGTAAGACAATAACCCAAGATAGCACTGAAGAGTTAAGATTCTAGCTGCATCAAACAGGCCCCAGCAAAAGACTACAAAATATTCAGAACTATTCTACAGACTAGACATGCAAGCCAGGCGAGCTAACAGAGCTTTTTCAAACCAATTTTGGTGTTTGAATGATATTTGATAGTCCCATAAACATCTTTTTCTCAGTAACAAAGTTTGGAAAGCAAATGAATGGTGTGTGGTGGCATTGCAGGTCAGTTGGCAGAGTTCTTGCCTAGTATGCATGAAGCCCCAGCTTGAATCTCCATTAGGGCATCAACCAGGCATAATGGTACATAACTGTAATCCCAGCACTCAGGAAGTAGAGACAGGATGATCAGAAATTCAAGGTCATCCTTGGCTGTACAAGGAGTACAAGGTCAGTTTGGCTACATCATGAGACCCTGCCTTAAGAAGGAAGGAAGGAAGGAAGGAAGGAAGGACAAGAAAGAGAAAGAAGAAAGGAAAGGAAGGAGAAAGGAGAGAGAAAAGGAAGAAAAGGAAAGGAAAAGAGGAGGGGAAGGGAGAAGTAGAGGGAAAAGAAGGGACGGGAAGGGGAGGCAGAAAAAGAGGAGAGGAGAAACGGTAAAGGAGGAAGGGGCAGAGAGAAGAAAGGACAGGGTATGTGTCAGCTCAGGAAAATAATGAAAGTTAGACTGTCAGTATAGGAGACTCACTCAGGCTTCAATTTGGTTGACCTTCCCCCTTGTTTGCTGTCATGTATTGGTTTAAGTCTCTCTTTTCTATAAAGATCCATGATGTTTTCCAGTTAACATAGGAATTTCCAGAAAAATACTGTTAAACTCTTGTCCAGTATCAAGAGTTGATTTGTACGGACACTATGATTTATTGTTTTTTTTTTTTTTTGGTCTTTTCGATTCAGGGTCTCCCTGTAGCCCCAACTGTCCTGGAACTCACTCTGTAGACCAGGCTGGCCTTGAACTCACAAAGATCCACCTGCCTCTGCCTCCCAAGTGCTAGGATTAAAGGCGTGAGATTTTTAAAGCAAATACCTCCTCAGTAATTTATAATGGCTCTGCAATAATATGTACCAAATAAGCACTGGAAAACAGATAGTCTCAAGGCTGATATGCATGTTTCAAGTGGTATTGAAAGCCCGCACTGATGGATATGTAATAATAAACATATCTGTTGTTAATAAAAAAAAGACTTGTCTTTTCTTTCTCGAAAGTGGCAAAATTTACACAAGAAACATTGTTACTATGAAAACTTGGATGAGTTAATTAATTTTTCAAACCTCATTCATTTCTTTGCTTTTAAAATACAAATGTTATCTAATTTGAAGTGTTTTATGAAGTTTAAATGAGATATCCAGGAAGGAGTACACTCTCTCTTTGTATTAGTTAATTTTCCATCTCTGTGACCCAAGTACCTGACATAAGCATCTTAAAGGGAGAAAGAACTATTTTGGCTCCTGATTTCAGAGGGTGCAGCATCACAGCAGGGAAGGCATGGCAGAAAAGCTCATTCCATATTATGGTGGCCCAGGAAACACTGAATAGGACAAGAAGAGACAGAAATGATATGCTCCAGTAAACTACTTCCTCAGCTGGCCGACCTTCTAAGTTTTCTTAATCTCTACTATTTGGAGACCAAGTAGGCTCAGGATCGAGCCTATGGGGGATACTTCAGATCAGTAATGCAACATTCTCTCATAAGTTTACTGTGAATTGTTATTAAATTAAAATTTCCTTATTTCATGCACCCTCTATGATAAAGAAGATACTTCCTTCTGACTCCATTATGCCTTTCCTCTTTATTTATTTTATTTAATACTGTTCTTTGCTGACTCAAATATCTTTGTGGATCTAAAACTTTTTTTTGTCAAACTTCAACCTCCTCAAATGTATCATTTCTTAGCTTGAAATGCAATCCCATTCTTTCCTTTGATTATGGGTAGAAGCTCTCTTCCTTAGGGCTCACCTTCGTAAGTGTTTAACAGTAGGAGCAATCACTTCTCGTAGACATTCTTCATTGCACGTGGTGCCTTATGTCACTCTCTACAACAATTTAAAACATTTAGATGATAATTTTTATCTCATTTGATTAAGTGACAAGATTTTCATATTATTTGGATCAATCCCCAATTTTTGTTTCCGAGGTCAGAACCCACTGGGTAGCCCAAGCTGGCCTCAGACTCTCTGTATTACTTAATCTTTTGCTGTGATGAAACATCATGACCAAGGTAATTTATAGAAGGAAGAGCTTATTGCATTTAAAGTTCCAGAGGGATAAGACTCCATCACGGTGGGGAGGCATGGGAACAGACGTGACCAGAGCAGAAAGCTGAGCACTTCCATCTTCAAGTAGACACAGGAAGCACAGAAGGCCAGACTAGAAATGAGACATGGGTATCTACTCTCTAAGCCTGACCCCAGTGACATGTTTCCTCCAGCATAAATAGCCAAACCACCTAAAGGTTCCATGACTCTCCTCAAACTGCCACCAATTGGGGACCATGTGCTCCAATACTTAGAGCCTGTGGGGAACATTCTCATTTAAACCACTCACTCTATCCTCTTGCTTCAGGTTTCCAAGTGCTAGGATGAGAGCCATATGCTACCAAACCTGGCTCAGTTCTGATTCTTTAGTTGCTTAGCTCTAAATTATTCATTATTCAGATATACTATAATGTATTCAATAAATCTTTTACCAATTTATATATAAATTATTGTTTGTAAATTATTACATTTTCATATAATTACATTTAATTGTATTTCCAGATTAGTATTTGATTATTCTAATGTCATATATGTGTTTACATGCATATTATCTTTCCTTCATTGTTTTAATCTGAACTCATTTCTAGATCAGGAAATTTGAGATATTTTCATATGCTAACCAGAAATTTGTTTTTCCTATGAAACAAAATATTATTGTTATTATTATTATTATATCATTATCACTGAGACAGGGTCTTGCTATGTAACCCATCTTGGCCTTGAACTCCTCATCCTTGTCCTTCAGCCCCAAGTGCTGAGATTATAGTTTTCGTGTCATAGCATGCCTGACTTCTTTTGTGTGTGCCTATTTTTGTGAATTTGTTTTTTATTTCAAAAGTGTATTTTAAGCCTTTTCCTAAAGTAAGCTATCAAAGATTTTATCTTTTTGTTTTTGTTGGTTCATGTCTTTTTTGTTCATAGGTTTTATGATTTGCTGAACTTATTTTTTTAACACAGTCTGAATTATAAAAGTTATGGCTTCCCAAATTTGTGTCTGCTTAGAAAGACCAACTCCATCCCCAGGCATGTTTTCATTTAATACTTTTATGTCTTCATTGCTTAAATCTTTGATCCATCTGGAGTTTATTTTGATCTAAGTAGTGTTTTGGAGATGTGGTATTACTTTTTCCAAATGACTGCATAGTTATCACAGATTTATTGAAAACCATCTTTATCCCCATTGGCTCGAAATGCTCTTTATGGTAATGCCCATATGTATTTGAATCTATTTCTGAACTTTTCCTACCAGTGATTTTCTGTGCATTCTTGGACCACTGTTAAAGTAGTAATGAGAAAGCCACATATGTTTAGAGTGCCTTAGACTTCCTGAGAACATTTAAGCTGGTGTTTATTTTCCAGGCTAACATAGTAGTGTGCTTTTATTCTGCAGACTTTAGAGGTTTTTTTTTTTAACTTATTTTTATAAGAAATTCAGGTATCACCAAATCCGCATTTGTGAGAATAGGATTATAATTTACTGAAGGGTTTTATTTATGACAACCAATAGACTGAATTTTTTTTTCACCTTATAATGTTACATAAATTCCTTAGAAAGTTTGTTAGTGCAGTCTTTCCATTTAGGACTATGTATTAGTTACTTTTCTGTTGCTGTGATAAAACACTTAGAGACAAGTGTTTTATCAAGACGACTTAGAGAAGGAAGAGTTTACTGGGCTTAGAGTTCCTGAGGGATAAGAGTCCATCACGGTGGGGAGGGGTGGCAGTAAAGGTAATAGGAACAGAAAGCTGAACACTCACTTCTTCAGGTAGGCACAGGGAGTAGAGAGGGACAATGTGGAAACCCACAAGGATAGAGCCCACTCCCAGTGACGTGCTTCCTCCAGCCAAGCCATATCTCCTAAACCTCCACAAACAGCATTAATGACTGACCAAGAGTTCAAATACTTGGCGCCTATGGGAGACACTAAAAAAACCACACACTACTATAGAGATATTTTCTTTCATATTTATGAGACTGTATATATATTTATTAACTTTGTAAATATCATGGCTTTATTTGTAACACACTGTTCGCTCATTCTTTTTTTTTTTTTATTAATTTTATTTATTTCTGTATGTGTATGAATGTACTGTCTGCATGCAAGTTTGTGCACCCGTGTCGTGCAACGCCGCGGAGGTCAGAAGAGGGTATCGGATTCCCCTGGAACTGGAGTTCTCCTGGAATTGGAGTTTCAGACGGTTCTTAGCCGCCATGTGGGTGCTGGGGATCGAACCGGCGTCCTCTGTAAGAGCGGTCGGCGCTCTTAACCGCTAGGCTATCTCTCCAGCCCCTCGCTCATTCTTTTTCAAGTATACTGACATAATATATGAAAATAATCTTATGCTGGGCATGGTGGGGAATGCCTTTAATCCCAGCAACTGAGAGGCAGAGGCAGGAGGATCTCTGTGAGTTCAAGGGCAGCCTGGTCTACAATGTGAGCACCAGGCCAGCTGGGACTAAAAGGAGACCCTGTCTTAAAAGGAAAGAAAGAAAGAAAGAAAGAAAGAAAGAAAGAAAGAAAGAAAGAAAGAAAGAAAGAAAGAAAGGAAGGAAGGAAGGAAGGAAGGAAGGAAGGAAGGAAGGAAGGAAGGAAGGAAGGAAGGAAGGAAGGAAGGAAGAAAGAAAATAATCTTTTACCTTAAAAAATATTTTCCAATGGGGCTGGAGAGATGGCCTAGTGGTTAAGAGCACCGACTGCTCTTACAGAGGACCCAGGTTCGATCCCCAGCACCTACATGGCGGCTGAGAGCCGTCTGTAACTCCAATTCCAGGGGAATCCAACACCCTCTTCTGACCTCTGTGTCATTGCATGACACAGGTGCACAGACCTACATGCAGACAGTACATTCATACACATAAAAAAATAAATAAAATTAATAAAATATTTTCCATTTATGTCTCAGAATAATATAATTGTCAGTAGTATTGCTTATTTTGGCTCACATCCAAACACTGCCAAATTATTAAAATGTTCTGGTCCTTTCTTTCCTTGTTTGTAAAATCCTGAGAATTATCCCATAAAGTATTGTCAAAATCTAGTTATTAATAAGACTAAAAAGCACGGTGTGTCTCATGTCTCTAATCCCAGCAATCAAGAGGCTGACTGAGGCAGCAGGATTAATGTGCAAACCAAGCTGGCTTGCATAGTGAGTTCCAAGCTAGCCTAGGCTACAGTCTATCTTAAAAAACAAACAACGCTGAGTGTGGTGGGTGGTCCACACCTTTAATCTCAGCACTCAGGAGCCAAAGGCAGGCAGATATCTGTGAAATAGGGTCAGTCTGCTCTACATAGTGAGTTCCAAGGCAGCTGGGACTACAGGGAGACCCTGTCTCAAAAACAAATAAACAAACAAAAAAAGCAAACCCCCCACACACAAAAAAGCAATTAACATAAGTTTTAGAATATAAGTATTAAAAAATCTTAAGCATTATTTTGTTTATCCTCCAAATTAATTGTATTGTACCTTGTCTTAACCACTAAAAATGTTAATAACAATTTTTGTAGCTCTCAATGTTGATATATGGGATGGTTTGTATACTTTAGATTTTACATAGCTACAATATTACACAATTTCATTATTTTAAATAAAGACAACCAAATATTTGGAAACGAAATGACACTTAGGTTTATGTATTATAAGACAGAAGTAATTTTTTTGAATTCAAAGGAGAATGATGACAGTGGGTATTCTTGTTTTATGTTTGATTCTTCTCTGTGATAGACTATTCATCACATGCTGTTTAAGTACATCTTCATACATTTACACACATCCTTTCTTTCCTGATAGAAAAGGCTGGTGCATGCTTGATAGTCTCATTTGTACTATTAATTTGTAATATTGACAGAACCTTCTGTTATGCATTGCCCAAAGTAGGCTTTCAATGAATTTATTTTGTATGTTGGCACAAAGAAATAACCGACATTTTGAAGAAATATAGCAAACAAAATAAATGAGCGGGCTCAGTGCACATGTTTTTCCAGGTTCTGAAGACTTCAGGCTTTCCCAGGGTTAATCCACCCTCACAAGCAAGAAACAGCAACCTACTGAATCTGAATCTTTTCCTGAAACATGGAACATTCTTTAATTTGAGAAAGAGGAGTCACTACATTATCCAAAACACCGAGGAAAGGTTTGTTAAATGCTCTGTCATCAAGAATCGGTTTTCCCCTAATGTGTGTGTTAAATCTTACTCTAATCAGCTAGGCTATTTTTTTCCTTTCATTCAGGATGGAAATTGTAGATATCTTGATTTTCCTGTAAATCTGGATTTATTTACTTCAGCTAAATACAGAGTTTTCATTTATAGATGCTAGTCTGTGATTTATTTCATTGTTGTTTTATTGGCCAACTCCTGCAAACATTTCTTTCAAACAAGATGGGATTAGCCTCTTCTGACTGCAGTGCCGTTCCAGTCGTTATCAGTAATACCTGGTCATTTCTGTCTGCTAGTTTATTACATTTGATAAACAAATAAATACAGTCCCACATATCAAAACACTAAAATGACTAGTTTCAGGATTAGCCCTTTGATAATATCTACAGCAGTTAGGAGCCGCTGTAATATTTCAAAGAACTGGCCCTCTTCCAGTTGACGCAGATACTGGGATTTGAGTTAATTGCCAATGCATCTCAAACAACAGAGCAGGTGCTAGCAGAAAGAACATTCCCTGTATTTTCTTTGTTATTTATAGTCAGAGCTCTTCTACACTAAACCCTTGAGCTGGCTTTTTAGAGCCCACTGTATAACAAATTCATTCACTTTCATGTCAACAAGCTTTGGCTTGATAAATTAAAACAGAAAAATGCTGGCTAGAGCTCAGCAGCCCTGAATGATTCATTTTGCTGCAAGTCTCTGGCCGCAGCCCAAGAATGACCTGCTATCTTCCTAGCATCCTTATCATTTTCCCATCTGGAGAGGGCTGAACCTTACTGTTCGCTAGGGAGTTAAAGGCCTGCACCGGCTGCATTCAAAGGCCATTAACAACCATAACTCTAAAAAGCACAGCCCTCTTCCAGGCAAGGTTAACAGTAGTCTATAGCTAAGGAGGTCAACCTTTTACTTTTATTTAAATAAATACAGAACAAATTATATGATTTGCTTAATTGCATAGGACTTCATGCTTACTTGAAATCTTATATTTTTAGGCATTTTCTTTTCTGCCTTAGAAGTAGATTTGAACAGACTGCTATACTTTTAAGAACCTCATTTATCACTTGTCCATTTACTTTAATTAGAAAAAAATGGTCAGGTGTGGTGGCACACACCTTTAACGGCAACACTCAGGAGGCAGGTGCATCTCTGTGAGATCGAGGCCAGCTGGGGATACGGGGAGACCTTAGCCCTCAAAAAGCAGACAGACAAACAAAAGCTGCTCATTGATTACACTTCCTTTATACAACTGGGTTTCTTTTTAAGGGTTATAAGTAAGGTAATTACTTCATTATCTTCACAATTAGCTATAAAGGTGCAAAGGTCATTAAGAAAAAAAGAACATAGTTTTGGAAAAGGAGATTAAAATCTGTATATAATTGGTAAAGTATTAAGACTACATATAAATTAATTGCAAATTGAGTTTGAAATCATGCTGACTGAACACTTATTAACCAATGAGATATTAAAACAATGATTCATTTTTCTGAAATAGGTCTCATGTAACCTCAAACGTCTTTGTAACTGAGGCTAGCCTTGACCTCTTCCTCTTCTCTTGCTTCCATTCCCCAAATGCTGCAATTATAAACTTGCACTATGATGCCTGTCTAATGCTGCAGTTAAGTCCAAAGAATTACGTTTAGAAAAGGAAAGCTCCCTTATGACTATGGAGCTAAGCAATTTAAGGCTTTTAATACTGAGAACATATATCATTGCATCTTTTCCTCAGGCTTAATTTTTTATTTTATTTAGGCTATTGAGGAGTCAAAAGAGGTGAAAATGAAACTGAAGAAGAATAAGTGGAAAAGGAGTAGGAGGAAGAGGAGGAGGAGGAAAAGTTTTTTTTTTCTTTTGCTAGAACAAGTATTAGGCAATTGAGAGCCTCTAAGAGTGGCTGTAGGCCATAGCAGATAGAACATCTGAAACATCAGAAGTGGTAAAGATGTTGGCTTAAAAATGTGGATCATAGGCCAGGAGTGGTGGCGCAGGCCTTTAATCCCAGCACTCGAGAGGCAGAGGAAGGTGGATCTCTGTGAGTTCAAGGCCAGCCAGGTCTACAGAGTGAGTTCCAGGCCAGTTGGGGCTACAGTTGAGACCCTGTCTTAAAAACACCAAAAAAAAAAAAAAAATACTAATGTGGGTCAGTATGATGTTGCCAGGCTCTAATTAGCATGGAGAACGCTAAGATAATCCAGTTTTTCAAAGGAAGCCAAAAAGTCTAATTATTTCGTATTATAAACTACTTTAAAAAGCTAAAATTTCTGTTCAAGAACTTTTTCATTCAGGAGGCTATTAAGAGGGGTGAAGGTGCCGGGCGTGGTGGTGCACGCCTTTAATCCTAGCACTTGGGAGGCAGAAGCAAGCAGATCTTTGGGAGTTCAAGGCCAGCCTGGTCTACAGAGCGAGTTCCAGGACAGCTGGGGCTACAGGGAGACCCTGTCTCAAAAAAAAATAGAAGGGTGAAGGATGAGTTGCTCTGCTTAGCCTATATCAGCCATCTTAAGCAAACATTAACACTTGCTGGTGATTCTATATCACCTAGATCGTCGATGACTATATATTTTTTTATCTTTCTATGAGATCTAACTATGAAAAGGGTTTAATGGAGAAATTTGAGGTATTATAACAAACATATATATTGGGTTTATTGTCTATTCCTAGCTCTTTTGTTTTACTAACTTATTGAAGCTTCACCTGTAGTCTTAAAGATCAGTAATACACACACACACACACACACACATGCACGCACGCACACACACACACACACACACACACACACACATATATATATATATATATATCCTGTTTCAGTTGAGAAAAGTAATGAAGATATAAGTTAATCACTTATCCACAGTTATCTAGAAAATTGCTCAGAGAAACCAGGCAGGTTGGCTACAAACTCTAGGACCTTAATTAGATGAGTTACCTACCAAAGCATGTCTCTTTTTCACTGTAGATTTGTTTAATTTGTAAAATAAATTCAACACCTAACAGAATATTCCTTGAAATTGACTAATCAGAAAAAAAATCACAAAGTCTCTCTCTCCTACTCCTCTCCCCCCACCCCCTACCCCAGTCTCTCCTCCATCTCTTCCAGAGTCTCTTTAGCCATGAGGTATAGCCACTGCACAAGAGCACACAGTGCAGGGTGAGGAGGATTCTTGGTGTAGGAAATAATGCAGTATCTCCAGCACTGGGGGAAACTCGTGGTCTTCAAGGGGTATTAAATCAACAGAGAATATTAGGATAGTTCCCATTATAAGCAAAGAAGAATAAGCTATTAGAGCTGGGCTGAGAAAAAGTTTGGAAAACTACTGAAGTTAAGAGAGAGTCAATTTTAGACTGGCCTATTTCATCTTAGGTAGATTTAATATTTTCCTCTTTTGAATGCTTCACTTGTAGCACAATGAGTCTTTAGACTTTACAAAATAAAATTTGTTGAAATAACCATTTATTGGGTAGCTCCATTTGCCAGTCTCAAAGCCCACTCTTCAGGTTTGTTGCTGATCCTTCTGTGACACTGTATCCATCTTGCTGATGAGGAAGATGGGACTCAGTCCCAGTGACCTGGACTAAAGATCACACAGCAAATAGGGACCAAAGTCAGAACTTGCAAGACCTTGCTGTGAAAATTTCCCTTCCTCCATTGAATTATTTGGTCTAAAGCAATTCTCTAGTTTCCTCTCCTTTGGCTGTAGGTACCTGGCCTATGCATTTGTGTTAGAGCCCTAAACTTTATAAGCGATAAGAATTGTTTTGCAAAAAGTCAAGCAGGCATTTTTCTCCTTTTTTATCTTTGACTTTGGCAGAGACTAAAAACCACAGTCATCAGGCCTTTACAGTAGGATATATTTTCTATTTAACGGGCTCTGAAAGAGTTTTGTAGTGGGAAAGGATAGCAGAATAAACCAGATGATCTTAAGGTAGCAATTTCTCTTTGACTTCCTGTACAGAATGGCAATGAAACAGTTTCCAGAACACAGAGGCACACAGATTCTGTCTTTGTCCAGCATCAGCCACCACCCAGAGTAGTAAGTAGCAGTATTCTCCTTATATATGACAGAAGACTTGTTTCAGAAGAATGAACAAAACATTTTGCCTAAATAAGTTACTTACTAGATAACAAGCTTTTCATAGTCTTATGCTGATTTATATTCAACAAGATGAATATAAATTACATTTACCTTATGGTTATAAGATGCCATTTTATACAATGTCTTTTTAACAATTCTTCCAAGTGTGTCAGTCTACTTGCTTGAGGGTCAGAGTTTTCTGTAAAGAATTGGTCCAGCCCCCTAGAGAAATTCCCTGACTGCATGTCGTTGAAAACCTATTAGAGCTGCTGTACAGCCAAACATTTGAGGCACCGATCGATCAGTGCTGGAAATGTTGGAGAGGGAGAGGTGCAGAAGAGGGCTGAGGGTCCTCACACTGCCAGCTCTTCTCTCCCTGAGTCAGCTCAGAGTTGTTTTTTTTTTTTTTTTTTTTAAGGGAAACCGCCAACATGGAGGCTCAACTTGAAAAAAAAAAAAAAAAAAAACCTCATACCTTCATAGCTCTTGCTTCATCTGCCAGCATCAAGCAGAACATCTGAACCAACCCATCTGCACAGCCTTGGAGAGGCAAGGCACAGGCTCCCAGGGCAAAGCAGCATGTCTTAACTCATTAAGTGGTCGATCTAGCCTGCAATTATTGTGAGTCGGTTTTGTTATAAGGGAAAATGAACTCCCCTGCTTCTCTAGAGACACTTGAAGTTTCAGGCCCTCAAGGATGAAAGAACTTTGGTAGAAGATGAGGAAGAATCTGAACTTAGCAACTGTAAACAAAACAGAGATGGCAATTTTTATTATCTGGTCATCAGTGAACTTGTATCCTTGAAACATCCAGTCATCTTTTGAGAGAAGCTCTCACTCAGGAGAAGTCAGGCATGCCAGAGACTTTACATGTTACAGCTTCGAGAATCCTAGAAAGAAACCGATGACAGGTTGGGGGAGCTGAGGGGAACTGGGTAAAGAAACCATGTATAAAGGTATATGAAGTAAAACCAACAAGGCAAGCTGCAATGCAGAAGCAGCAGTGGCAGCTTAGCCTTAAGCATCTCCAACCATAAAGCATTGCTGGAGGGGCACCCAGAGAAGAAACCAGCTCTGTAACAAGAGCTATGGCCTTCCCTGGACTGGTGCAATTTACCTACAAGACCCCAGCAAGAGAAACTGGGAAACAAAGACTTTGATTATACTCTCCTGTCTCAACGTCCCTTTGTTGTCTACTATCTGCCAAACCAGGCTTGAAGACAGAGGGTAAACTCGCACATTGCTCTAGTTGGTAAATGGCAGATGCTTAGAGCCTAGAAAATGTTATGTATCTAGCAGGGAACACGGAGGAGGCTCATTCTTTATCACCTGCTGAGAAGAAAGACATTCACATCTGCAATTTCTGGCTAAGGAAGCTTACTTTAGGTTTGGGGGACTTTTACAAGAACACAGGTGCTAATTGCTTATTTGTTCCCCCTCCACAATCTTTTTCATGAAGGTTTGATAGAAAAGTGAGAAAGGGTTGGGTGAGTAGAAATTGTAAGCATGGGAATGGCGTGCAGACTGGGATGCTGAGCACTGGCCATGCCTTCATAACCCAAGGAGCTTATGTTCAAGAGCCATGAATCTTCTCATCGCCAAGTCAGAATGACCCAGGGACCAACAGCACACTGCAGTAGATTTGAGGGCCCATATTCACAACCCTTAAATAACAGAAAATATAGAGGGGAGAAAAGAAAAACTAGAAGTCTCACTGTCTGTTACAGTTGTCCCAAATCCCAAGGGCCCTGAATGGTTTTTTTTTTTTTTTTTTTTTTGGTCTTTTTGAGACAGGGTCTCCCCTTAGTCCCAGCTGGACTGGAGCTCCCTATGTAGACCAGGCGGGCCTTGAACTCACAGAGATCCGCCTGCCTCTGCCTCCCAAGTGCTGGGATTAAAGGCGTGCACCATCACGCCTGTCCATGTTTTTGTTTTTGTTTTCTTAATTCAGTCAAATCACTTTATTTTTCAGCTCATTTTGCCATCCAGTGTTATGATGTCATCTGTGATGATGATGTCAGGGAAAAGGGAATTAAGCTCCATTCAAGTGACTTGATCGTGTCAGGGACAGCTATAATTATTAGAGGTGCATATTCAAATATGAGTTCCTTCTTTTTAACATCACCAAAAATATAGATGCCTGCCCATCATCTTCCCATCATTATCTGCTATTTATTGTATTCTCAGTTCTTTCTACCAGAAAACTCACCCGATGATTAGAAAACCACAATTGATAGATATCATCTTAAAAGCAGTATCTCCTAGTTTAGGAGATTTTGATGTACTCCTTTGAAATCATAGGAGCTACTTCTATCTACCTCCAGTACTGTGTCTTTCGCACTGGTGTCTTGGTCTCCAGCATGGTACTGGATCTACAGTAATGCCTCAGTAAATGGTATTTGAATTTCCAATGGAGACTGGAGCTTCTGTACATCCTCTGCATAATAGGAAGCATTGTACTTGCTTTGAGCACTGAGCAATGGATGTCTCTGCTTTTCCAGTCTTTCTTAGGCTGTGAAGGCCAGGGAAGGCTGTATTGCCTGATCCTGTTTCCTTTGATGTCTCAAGGAATGCACGTCCTGCCATTCTTCAAATATCATACTGACTCGGAGTTGGTTTTGGCATTGCTGTTTTGCAGGGTTTTCACATACTGTTAAGCACATTTTGATTTTTCCATGTTTCTATTTTCATGAGCATTACTAAACATGAGTCAAAAAGACCTCAAGGAAAACTGACACGAAAATGGCATTTCTGCTCAACCAGACTGTATTTTCGAACTCTTAAATACCCTGGGCAACTAGTCAAAATATCTTTGTACTTGTCCCTATCATTAGTAGTGGATGTAAAACCACAGGGTTTGGCAAAGTCTTCCTGAATTAAAGGCACCCAAGTAGAGATTCCCAACATAAAGCCAAGCCCTTGACCTTTGAAAGGAGGCATGAACAGCTTGCCCTGAAGAAAGAAGGATGGGGCTCATGAGTCAATACACTTACTGCTGACTTCGGTCTCCATGTAGATGATTCTCAATCTCTCACTTTCTCTCTTACAATTCTCACTTGTTACTCAGTTTTTTTCTCAGCCAGCCATCCTCCTGCCAGCACTCCAGTCCCCCTGCACTACATGGGCACTGCAGTTTTCAAGTCAACTGGACTGTTTTCTCTACCAGAACTCTGTCCCCCCCCCATATTGAACTGACATTCCCCTCTGCTCCTTGTTCCCCATGCCATCCGTTATACCGGTTATAGCGGCATCTGTAGCAGCTGTGGCTTCCTCTGACTGAGCGGTATCAGTGTTTGCCTTGAAAATGTCATTCCTTCACCTCTCTCAACAGTCTGACTCCCATCGGTTTGTTTCCAGCTGCCCTCAGACACCTACAGAATAAATGATGCACAGAGGACATTTTAAAACAGCAAAGCAGCTAGAGGCAAGGCAACTGCAGTTCACAGGCTGGTCTTCCCTAACAACAAGTATCACATTGTCATTCAAATATTCCTGGCACAGGGCGAGCTGGCTGCACCTCTGCCATTGTGAGAGCATTTGAAATGGTTTCCAAGCAAAGAGCTGGGAAAGATTAGATGAAGAGGGTGTGGAGTGATCACTGTATGTTGTCTTGGCTCTGCTTTCTGACTGATTCCATTGTCAGGAGAACTTCACCATGAGGGGAAAGCCAGCTATTCATCTCGACCCACAATGCTTCCCCCATTTCTTTCCATGGCATCCCTGCCCCTTGATCACATTAAGTTCTGCTGAGGCTTCTCAAAGTCCATATTTTATCATGTTGGAAATGGTAATATGATTAAGTTAGTAGAAAAGTTTTCATGAATTACTATGTGAATTACCAAATAGGAAGGTTTATCGAGTAATAAGCATGCCAGAATCTTAATATAGAAGATAGCATTTAAAATTCCAATTCAGGGACCTGTGAGCTGGCTTGGTAGGTAAGGCGTTCTGCAGAACTGAAGCCTGCCAACTTGTGTTCAAGTCCTGGGACCCATGTGGTTCAAGGAGAAAAACAGCTCTTATAAGTTGTCTTCTGAACTCCATACTTAAACTCTGGCATTCAGGTAACCACACACACACACACACACACACACACACACACACACACAGAGGCACGCACAGAGACACACACATGATATAGATACATAAACAAAAATATAAGATTGTTTTAAAGAACATGAAGGTAGTTCAATATGATTTCTTTTTTAAATATTTATTTTATTATTTTTATTTTTTTATGTGTATGAGTATATTGGCTGCATGTATGTAAGTGCACCCATGTCAGGCAATGTTTATGGAGGTCAGAAAAGGGTGTCAGATCACCTGGAACTGGAGTTACACATAGTTGTTAGCCACCACATGGGTGCTAGAAGCCAAACCAGTGCTCTTACTCGCTGAGCCATTTCTCCAGCCCCCATCAATATGATTTCTAAAGCATTAAAGCATTCAATTAACTTATTGAAACAGCATTGTTAAGCCAGTGACATTAGGGTATGATTTTGAATTTTTATAGTACAGAACTGATGAATGATGCAGTTACATTCCCACTGTGTGGTCTGTCTTTTTATTATTTTATTTTTATTTTTATTTTTATTTATTTTTTATGTGTATGAATGTACTGTCTGCCTGTAGGTTTGTGCACCCGTATTGTGCAATGCGGTGGAGGTCAGAAGAGGGTGTCAGATTCCCCAGGAACTGGAGTTAAAGATGGTTCTGAGCTGCCATGTTGGTGCTGGGAATCAAACCCAGGTCCTCTACAAGAGCAGTTGGTAGTCTTAACTGCTAGGCCATCTCTCCAACCCCGTGGTCTGTCTTTCACACAATCCCTTTGCTTAATGGGTAGCCAAGATGGAGGGCTTAATCTATGACCAAGAGCAGGACAAAGTCACATGACCCATGTGATTAAGCCTATCACTTCAACCTCATCAAAAATAACTAGCCACAAATAATAGTCTTTACAAAGTAAAATTTCCAATCCTGGTGACTTAACTTTTGAGGTCAAAGGAGTTGAAAACCCATCCAATGTTTTAAAACCTAAGTTATTCTAAAGCAGTTGGACTACCTCTCTATTAATAAGCTTCAAATAAGAAATATTAACCAGCTTTTATTTTTTAATTTTATTTAGTTTTTTATGTGTATGAATGTACTGTCTCATATAGGTTAGTGCACCTGTGTAGTACAATGCCCCAGAGGTCAGAAGAGGCTGTCAGATTCCACTGGAACTGGAGTTAAAGAAGGTTCTCAGTCGCCATATGGGTGCTGGGGATCCAACCCCGGTCCTCTGCAAGAGCAGTCGGCACTCTTAACCACTAGGCCATCTCTCCAGCCCCAACCAGGTTTTAAATGACATAAGTATAACAGATATTGTGTTACCCTTCCACATTCTAAAAACTTCCTTAAAGAAGTTACTAAGTACTAACTTGTTAATCTTTGCAAATATCTATGAGATAGTAGAATAGTACAAATAGTACTATTCAAAATAGTACAAACTGAGGCATACAAAGGTTCTGTTGTTTGTTTTCAATAGACTGCTAAGAGATTGCCCAGTGAAACATAATAAATGATAGAACAATTATATAAGATAAGGTTGTAGGGCTGGAGTGGTAGAGAATTCACCTTGCCTGTGGGAGGCCCTATGTTCCATCCCCAACACCACAAAAATGTAAAACAAGACTGCAGCTGCAGGGAGGGATGAAGTCTTTGATCACCATGCTATGCTGGTTCCTGTCTCTACTGACCTTGAGCTACTCTTACTAGCAAAAATGACCAGATCAACACTTGCTTTCTCCTTTCCCCTCTCCTTTTTTGTCACAATACTCCTCACTCATAGACCAACTCAAATGCCACATCTTTCAATCACTTTGCCTGAGATTTTCACACAAAGGGTATTCTATTTCAGTATTCCCATAGTGGCCCATTTATAATTTTATTTGGATATCATATATGCATCAAACATCCAGGGTTTTATTGCTTTTTCCTTTCTTACTAATAGTCTGGGGCTCATAAAGGACACATTTGTATTTCCAGAGGCAGCACAATGTTGGTATATAGAAGAGTTCAGTACTGCTTTATTATATTGGAATTCAATAAACTTGTTGCTACTGGACCTTCATTTGAATCTGAAAATGAAAGCATTTAAAGGAATTTGCATAGCTGAGTATTTTAAAATTATAAACTATAGACTACTCGCTGGGTTTACCTACTAGTGAGAATAAACTCAGAAATCACTACCGTAGCCGTGTGAGAGCTGAGCCTGCTAACCCTTCATGCTCCGTGCTTCTCCGGCACTTGCTTATATCGCAGGGGGTACTCTGGTTTCTCTGATATTTCTTGAAAATGTTACTCACATTCTCACCCCAGGAGTTTGATAGCTGCTCTCCAAGTCTGCTTGGCATTCTCTTGCCCCCTGTTCCTTCCGTTATAATTTTCACACAGGTATCAGAAGCCATACGTTGTCTAAAAATGCACCTCCCAGTCAAACTTTCCTCCCTTGCCTCCCTGCCTAATCATCCTTCAAATACATTGATTTATTTGTTTATTGTCTGTCTTCAGCTAGACTGTAAACCCCATGAAATCAAGGACTGTTTGTTCATCATTTTCTCCCTAGCAGATAAATACGATGTATAGTAGGTAATCAATAAGTATGTGTGAATGAATGAAATTCAATTTACTTCTAGAACTGTGATATGAGTTCTAAGGAATAACTCTGCTTCGTACTGTGAATTTTTAATATCTTACTTTCAATACCCAATACTCAACTCTCAGGGAAATTCATGGAGATATTCATCCCCTTAGTCCTTGAAGAATGCTCCAGGACAGAAGTAGAACCAAAAAGATGATCTGGATTTAGTAGCCTGAAGCTAACAATAGAGAGAGAGAAACTGAGAGAGACACATTTCAAGAGACAGTCCTTATAATTCTCAGCCATTTAAAATATGATACTGCACTGATTTGCATATTAAGTAGCAATGAAATTCTGTTGATTTGCCCCCCTTCCATGAATACTAGAATTAGATATTTACTTATTTTTATACCCTATATGGAAGTCCATAGATTTGAGAAATATTTTAAATTATGGCTTTTAAAAATTTTGGTAAATTTGCAGTCATTTAGGAAAATGTTGTCTGAGCCTAGGCCTCTGGGGAAGTATGATGGTTGATCTTGGTTGTTAACTTGATTGGATTTGGAATTACCATGGAGCCAAACTTCAGGGCATGTCTATGAGGGACTTTCTAGATTAGGTTAATTGAGATGAGAAGACCCACCCTAAATGCAGCTGACATGATGTCAAGGGCTGGGGTCCTGGACTTCGTAACATCCTTTGGCTTTCTTCCTGACTGAGATCACAGTGTGACTAGCTGCCTCCACTCCTGCTGCCATCATGGACTGGATCCCTAGAACTGTGAGCCAAAATAAACCCTTCCTTCAGTTGTTTTTTTCAGGTAATTTTTCTCAGCAATGAGACAAGTTACTAATACAAAAAGGTTTATGAAAGGAGTTCAATAATGCAAAAGGAACACTGTTTTGTTATATTTGAGGTGTGATGGAAAATGGAGGTCTCAAAGCCTTTCATGTTGGATATTTGACTACATGTAAGCTTATATGTGTGTGTGTGTGTGTGTGTGTGTGTGTGTGTGTGGTGTCAGCTGATAAAGTCTAGGTTTCCATAGATCATTCTATATTTGAATGATTCCATCGTATGCTTGTTTGGTGATTTCCTAAAGGAAACTGATTGGTATGCTTATCATGCCATGTGTTCACAATGCTATATATTTTGAAAGCATAGCCCAAATATAAGTTGACAGCATCCCACTGCTCTGATTCCAGTAATACTGCTGAAAATATCTGGCAGTTCAGGGAAAAGCCACAAGATATATTTTGCACTGCGGATTTGAAAATGGGTTGTACTCTTCTATAATTTTGTATTATCAGAGATTTTGTGGAACATCTACTTAGGTTCTCACTTTATAGTCACTAGGAATTAGCTCCAGTCCAATGGTAATCTATGTTCATCAGAAAATAAGCTGATCATGCAAGTGAAACTGGAATATGCTCTTTTGTTTGCTAATCCAGAGGCTTTGTTGTTGTCACTGTTCTCAGTAGGTGGGGAGCTATTTTACTGTAAGATTTATCTGGGCTGGAGAGATGGCCTAGCGGTTAGGAGCGCCAACCACTCTTGCAGAGGACCCGGGTTTGATCCCCAGCACCCACATGGCAGCCGAGAGCCATCTGAAACTCCAATTCCAGGAGAACTCCAGTTCCAGGGGAATCCGACATCCTCTTCTGACCTCTGCGGCATTGCACGACACGGGTGCACAGACCTGCATGCAGACAGTACATTCATACACATACAGAAATTAAAAAAAAAAAAGATTTATCACCATACCAGGTTGGATTTTGGCCCTCATAAACTTCAGCTCCTGCTATTATTATTTCACATGGCCACAGAGACTTGCAAGATATATTCTAGGTTATTAACTAGCTTGTATTAAATTATTCTATGTTATCTAGTTGTGACCAGTATTATCATGTGAACACTTGAAGGAGCAGAGAAATCAGAGAGAAGTATGAGCAGAACATTGACTGCTGAGGTCTGGAGATTCACCCCTGCTGAAGCAACGATACGGTCCTCCAGAACCTTCTCCCAACACCCAACACCCAACAAAGAAACAGGGGTCTCAGTGTCACAACACCTGGATGAGCTTAAAAGTGGACCTTTAGCAGAGTCATCAGAAAGAATGCAGACTTGAGAATATTTTGATTTCAGAATCCAGCCGAGAAATGGAAATTGAAATAATAAATGGGTGTTTGTTTAAGCCCCTAAGTTTTTGATGATTTTTTTTGTAGTAAGAGTAGAAAACTTACGTAAGCAGTTTTTCAAAATGCTTCTTCCATCCTTTCTCAGTTTTTTCACCAACAACCTTATACAATATTTACTTGCTTAAACAAGGAAACGTTTATGCGAATGTCAACTCCTGTGCTCCTGCAGAACTTTCCGGGGTCACCCCAAGGTGGAATTCTGCGACCTCGTAGTGGTGGCCTCTGCCTCTTTGCCCGTGGCCTCCCTTGCTATTGCGGTGGATTTGCTGATCTCTTAGGACATTGTGAAAGGATTTGCACCCAAGATAAAGTAAATGTTTGGGGGTGCTCCCCAAGCTTCAGTTCTCAGGGAAGACATGCTGGGCCACTTCAGTCTGGGGGAAGGGAGAGGAGCCTCCTCTTTCTCTGTCCCACTCGTGGTCCTTGACTATGGCGTCTCATGAGGTCTTTTTTCCTTTCCATGTAGACTCATGAGAACCTTTCATTGCCTTTTATCTCCAGCCATTCTCTTTCTGGTAGAACAAGATGACTGGTGTGTGTGGCATGACACAGAAGCCCTGCCGTCCTCCTCCTGCTTCGATCCTCTTGGCAAAATATTATTTTTCTCCTGGTTATGAAACCAAACTCCCACCTACTCTAGTAAAGAAAAGCTGCTGGGTACACATGCACAAAAACACAACACAGGTATGATTGTGCTTGTGTGCGTGTGAGTGTGTGTGTGTGTTTGTGTGTGTGCATGCGTGTATGTGATTGTAAGTGGAGACCACAAATATTCCTTATATGTCTATAAATACAGTCATTTATTTACATTCGGTTATAATGAATCAGTCAGTTTTTACCAACCCTAGCAGCATATTCTGTATGATGGACAAAGTAGTAAAGTGCCTGTCAAAAAGATGTGTCTACCTGCTAATCCACAGAACCTGGGCATATTATTTTGAATGTCAAAGGAGTTAAATAGTTTGGATGAAAGGAAGAGCTTGTCCTGGATCATCCAAGTGAACCTTGAACCTGAGGACAAGTCCTTCCTTACAAGACATAGGCACCAGGAAAAACTTCACGGTTAACACAGAGGAAACAGGATGAAGATGATGGCCATGGAGACAGAGTAGAGTGATAAGTGTCTTGAGCCAGCAGGAGCTGGAAGAGACAGAGAACAGACTCTCCTCAAGCCCCTGTGGATGGAACTGCTGACCTACTGAGACCTTTATTTCAAATGCCTGATGATCAGAACTATGAGAAAATAAATTTTTGTTATTGTGAGCCAGGGCTATAGTCATTGCAACTGTAAGAAACTAACATAGACAACACATCCTTAGAAATAAAAGTTGTGAAAAATGCACAAAATACATCCATTTAAGATGCTTCCTTATAAACAGAGGTGCTTTACTGTATGCAAATTAGTGTGAGTGGAAGTTAAGCTTAAAATATCTGATCAAAATATTTATCAATGAACGAGCTCCCTTGAAAACCTCCTAATGTTGCACGCTGTACATTATTAACCAATTTGTATTATTGAAAGCATACTCTGAGTAAGTCAAATCAGCATGTCACAAGCTATGAAGCCATAGACAACATTAAATGGTAAGTGGCTACTGTGATTTGAGTATGAAATGTTCCCTATAGGCTTATGTGTCTGAATACTTGGTTCGCAGTTTGTGGTTCTGTTTGGAAGGTCGCGAAATGTTGAGGAGATGGAGCCTTGCTGGGAGGAGCAGGTCTCAGGGAGGTCCTCCAGGCTTTATATCTCAGCCCCCTCCCTGTCTGTTCTATGCTTCCAGGCTACAGATGACTATGACCAGCTGTTTCACATTCTTGCTGTGCTGGATAGCTTTAGTTGTCAACTTGTCATACCTGGGTTGAGGGAGCCTCAACTGGGGAATTGACTCCATTGGACTGGCCTAAGACCATGTATGTAGAGTCTTTTCTTGATTGCTGAGTGAAGTGGGTGGGCCCAGCCCACGGTGGGCAGTGACAGTTCTGGGCAAGTTGTTGTGTATTGTATAAGAAAGTAGGCCAAAGTAACCTGCCATAACAATTAGTATTGTTTAAATACCTATATATCTAATTTCGTGTGCTTCATTAGTAGGATCGAAGGTTATGCCTGGACAAGCTGTCAGCCCATGAAAGAAAACAGCCAGAATTGACTAGAGACCAAGACAACAGCTCCAGAGAAAGTAGACTGTTTTGCTTCTCATCCACCTGTGCCCCTTTTCTAAGCCTAGGGAGCAATCTGCGGAAGAGGGGGCGTCGTAGAATGTAAGGGCTGCAATTGGGGTGAATGGTGAAACCGCAACAATATAGACTGGACACTCATTTGGTCAACTTGATTGAACATACAAGCCCCCCCCACCCCCCGCGGATGGTGGGACCCATGAGCTGTGTGGGTTTGGGCACAATGCTTGCAAATTGGTTTTACATGAAGGATGCTTGTACTCACAAATTACCTATTGTTAAAAAATGAAAACAAAACAAACAAAAAAACAGAGAAAGATGCAGAAAAGTTACGGCAGAATGGATGATCTGAGATGGGTAGGGGTGGGGTGGGGGGAAGGGAAAGGGATATATGCCTGAACTGAATTGAAAATGATGTATGAAATACACAAAGAATCAATGAAAAAAAAAAAACTTTAAAGTGAAATGCAAAAAATAAAAGAAAGTAGGCTGAGCATGGGCCAGGGGAGCAAGCCAGTAAGGAGCATTCCTCCATGGTCTGTGCTTCAGCTCCTGCCTCCAGGTTCCTGCCCTGAGTTCATACCTTGGGTTCCCTAAGTAATAAACTGTGACACTGGAGATGTAAGCCAAATAAACCCTTTCTTCTTCAAGTTGGTACTGGTCAGGGTGTTTTGTCATAGCAATTAAAGGTAAACTAGAACAATAAGAAGAAACAGTTCCATGTTTTCTCTGCCATGATGGACTGTATCCTTTCTTAAGCCATAAGCCGGAATAAACCCTTCCCTCTTTAAGCCGTATATTGTCAAGTATTTTGTCAAAGCAGTGAGGAAAAGTAGCTAATACTGTACCCAATGTGGAATTCAAAGACCACTCATTTGACTGACATTGATCTTGCATAATGAAGAGAACAGTATATTAGAGGTCAAGCAATCAACTGGAGAAACTTTCAATTGCTGTTGAGCCCAATTGCAAATAAACTGCAACAAAAATCACTACCTGTGATCATTTATTTGTGTCTGTCTGGGACAATGTCTCTAGGATGAATCTAGCTCTTACTAGATCTCATATAATAAGACCATGTTCTAAAGCTATATGATCTGTTCCTTAGAATCAGAATCACTAGTAGAGAACTGATATGAATATGTATCAGTGTTTATGTTCTGTTTTTTTTCCTACCTTAAGAGTCAGGTGTACCTAGGTACCACTGTCCTCAGCATTACCCAGCTTTGTCACTGGGAAACAAATATTGTAATTATCTGAATGCAAGAGACACTCGGAACAAAATTTTTTTTCCTGGAAGATTCTCTATGACTGAAAATCAAGAATTGTAATTGTTGGATCTGGAGAGCTGGCTTGGCTGTTAAAAGCACTTGCAGAGAATCAGGTTTCATTTGCTAGCACCCATTTGAGGCTGCTCACAACCACCTCTAACTCCAGTTTCAGGGGCTCCAACCCTCCCTTCTGGCCTCTGAGGCCACTGAATGCACGGGTACACATATAGACGAATGGGCACCTGTGGGAAGATCCAGTTTGAATTCGGGGTTAGTTCTCAGCACCTCTCAGGGCACCATGTGGGAGTCATGGGGCTCCTCTCCTAAGAGGGAGCAAGCAAAGTGGCCTAGGCACATGATGCTAGGCAGAGCAGCAGTATACAGTGGCTCGGAATTTCGGGTCTGTGATTGGCTCTGAGAGATATTATTTTGCTTATAAAAGTGAGTTGCAGCAGGCAAGAAATTGAATTCTCCATTACCATCATTACACAGAATTCCTGGTTGTTATTTTCCATGCATACAGGCCAAAGCAGGCCTGGATTTCTAGTGTCATGGCTAATAGGCTGGACGGAGGTCTATCAGACCACCAGCCTGGTAAGCTAGCATGAGGGCAGACAGTACCATGGGGCTGGACAGAGACTCATTAGGTCACCAGCTGCGAAGTGAATTGTGAGTGGGTGTAGTCTGAAGATAGGCCATCAGCCATCAGCCTGAAATTCCTGTCCAGAATCTTTTGTCAGGCTGGAAAGCAGGGCCAGGTGGGAAATATTCCATTTTCCCAGGCTAAGAAACTGGGTTGGAAGTACCTCTCTGGTTGGGTTACCAAAGTGACCAACTGACCTCTGTGCTGAGGGTCCAGGTCCCCACAGTGACCACAGGCAGCCACTGTGCTCCCCTTCCCTTAGCAGGACTGTGCTTTACCTTCTCGTAGCAAGAGAAGCTCCCACAGGCATGCACATATAAATTTAAAATTAATTACCTATGGACTGGAGAGATGGGTCAGTGGCTGAAAGCACTAGCGCTCTTGCAGGAGACATGGACTTGGTTTCCAGTTCCCACGTGGTGGCTAACACCATCTGTAACTCCAGTTCCAGGGGATCTGACACCCTCCACCCTCTAATAGTTTTCATGGGCATTGCATGCATGTGATATACTCCCATGCTTGCAGCAAAACATATATACATATATATATATGTATATATATTTTAAAGATTAAAAATAGAAGACATAGGGCTGGAAAGATAGCTCAGTGGTTAAGAGAACTGGCTGCTATTGCAGAGGACCCAGTTTCTCCATTCCAGCACTCACATGGTGGCTAACAACCATCTATAACTCCAGTTCCAGGAGATCAGACATCCTCTTCTGACCTCTAAGCTCATTGCGTGACATGGGTGTACTTACATACATGCAGGCAATACACTCGTACACACAAAATAAAATAATAAATAAATGGTTTGGAGGTCAGAGTCATGTCCTGAACCAGACTCTCTTTTCTAGAAAGAGCTCTTGTCAGGAAGGTGAGAGGCAAAGTGTTGACAGAAGCTGTTTGTTTCCCTCGACTCATCCTGCTGTTGGAGCAGTTCTGAATTTCCTGGTCCGGTTGCAGCTTGGAGGTAGCTGCTGAAAGTCCTGTGCTCTGTGGAAGTGGAAACCTACTCTGAGGGCAGCAGCGGTCTTTCACAAAGTTGGAGGACACAAGGCTGTGAATTTTGGTATGCCCGCATCATGCTTTCAAAGGTGGAAGGAACTGTTGCCTTCTTTACTGGTGTTCGAGGCAGGAGAGGGGGTGCTTCCTGGGTAAGAGCTGAGGGCATGTGGGTACTGACTGTGCCAACACAGTTAACAAGAATTATGAAGAAATTCAATTTATGTTGCTGCAAAAAGTAGAGGAAACAGAGGAAATTGAACTTCCAGTGAAGTCTGATAATTAAACTCAAGAATCCTGACAGAGCAGTGGAACACAACAGATAAATAACTACTTTCCGGTAATTATAAGGGAGGGAGGTACAGATGAGGCGAGGTGGTTCACTTTTAAGTCTGACATTACAAATCTAGGGAAGGCTTGGGTCTGTGCTAGCAGACTTCTTTCTCTGTCTACACCTTCCTCCTTCCTGTATTGCTGCCAGTCACACAGCCCAGGCAACTGGTGCTGTACACACCTGCTGAAGGCCTGTCTGTGTCTCTACATATTGAAAAGGTTGTTTAAAAAATGTCATCAGAATTCCCCACAGAAACTCAGTGAAATCACCGTAGTCTGTTTTCAGTTGTTGCTTGGTCATAGATGCCGAAGCCCTCACAGCTCAATTCATTCTATACTCATTCCACAAAGGGGAAACGGAGGCAGACAGCATTTTTCTAAGCCGTCCTGTTCTTAATAAGACTAAAACAGACACTTGAGTCCAGGGAACAAAACCATTCTCTTTTATGAATAGAGGTCACACAGAGATACCCGATGTTCCCCCTGTCTTTCAGAACAATGGCAGAATAATTCTAAAAGCTGAATTTGCATAACAGAATAAAGACTCTGGCCTTTTCTAGGGGTGTGTGGACTGGATGGGCGGCTCGGTCCTTAGGCAGGAATGAAAATGACGCTCTTTGTGTGGCTGTCCCGCCAAGAATGAAGGATACCCCCGAGGGTCTCCAGCTTGAGTGATCTGCAATGTCCTAACTCTAACTCCAGATGGTTCGGATTTCACTTCGTTGACATAAACCCCATGTTCTCTTTCTTTCCTCCTTTAATTCAAAAAAGCAGTATCATAATTTATTAATTGGTGTAGGGAATGAACTCCCAGTGCAGGTTTTGTGGTCTGGCAGTGAAAAATTTCCCAGCTCTGCCCAAGAAGGCTGTCCACCCCCTCTTGGCACTTGAACAGGCTGAAACGGAATGTCTTTTGTTGTAAACACCTAATTTGTTCATTTTGAACTGTCTGAGTAACTAGATCAGAGACCAGTGTCAAATGCCCAAAGCAGTGTTTGTCAGCAGTGCACCTTTTATTCTTCTTGTCTAAAAGCAACTGAAAGGGAAAAGACTCATACTGTATTTCCACAAAGGCATCGGAGAGCTCGAGTTGGCAGCCTCTTGCGACAGAATGAATACACGCTACTGAGTACAGACCATTTGTCTCCTGATTACAACAGACCCCAGGGGAACTGGTGTTGGCTTTGAATTCCGCCTCTTTTCTCTGAGAGCCTCCTTCTGACAGCTCCTCCCCTCAGTCCTCACAGCACAGAGCCCTGGGGACTCAGATCTCCCTGTGTGGGTTTTAGCCTGCTTTTTCTATTCAAACAGGGCCTTCTTGTTTGGATTGTGGTGATTTGTCTTGAACAATAATATATATTTTTTTTGTGTTTTTGTTTGGAATTCAGTGGATGCCATAATGAACTCATTTAGTGTTCTTGTGGGTGGATCCACAAGGGTGGATCATAAGGGCTACCATGAAGGAGAAGCCCGCTTCGAGAAAGGGTCTGGAAAGGTATCCTGTCCCTGGTCCTGAAGATGGACCCGGTATGTCTGTTCTTCACTGTTTGTGAGCCTGCTTGTTGTTTTCTCTGTTGATTTTTAAGGACTCACACGCATCTTTCTCTGTGTAGGAGGATTGATTTGAAATGGGGTTGAGCATGTCCTCTTACCCTAAAAGCAAAGACTTACTTATCAGTTTTAAAGATATTTGACACATATTTTTCTTAGTTGAACATTTTGCTGATATTCTTTAAGAATTTTTGAGGCTGGAGAGATGGCTCAGTGGTTAAGAACAGTGACTGTTCTTGCAGAGGACCCCAGTTCAATTCCCATAACCCATAGTGTGACTAAAAACCATCTGTCACTCCAGTTCCAGGGGAATTCAATGCCCTCTTCTGACCTCCGTGGACATTGCACAACAGGGCTGCACTTACACACATGCACGCAAGACACTTATCCACATAAAATAAAAAATAATAAATAAAATATTTTTAAGAAGAATCCCTCATATTTCCCCAGGACAGAAAGTTTAGGGCAAAAGATTCCTTTCACACTTAGGAGCAGTGGCAACCATTAATTTAGTTTCAGTTTTTTTTTAATTTAGTCTTGTTTTATTGTGGATCTCTTATGAAAGAAAACAAACCACGAAATACTTGTGAAAGCTTCCTTCACTTCACAGGATCGATTTGCATTGGACATTCAATGCTGTCTTCCCCTAAATGCCTGCTTGTTTTCTTATCCTCCTTAGTTACTTTTCTACTTAGAAAAAGCAGCAGCAGCAGCAGCAGCAGCAGCAGCAGCTTCTTTTCCTCTGTGTTTCCACTGCAGGGACATGCTCCAACAAAGGCATCCCAAGTGTTACTAAATAGGGACCAGAATTCTGCCTGCTGGGGAGTCTGCAATCAGCCTTGCAGATGAAAATGTCTTTCTATTTATCTTTGGGGTGCATGCTTAGCCCATGCAGTCCTTGGGTGATGCTGTTATGGCCCTATGTGGACCCCATTTTCTGTGAGAGAATAGAAGAAATAGAATGTGACCTGTCAACACTCAGATAGGATGAAATAATCTAACCGATGCTTTTAGAACACAAAGTCCCACATCATGTCAATGTCAAATTCTAAAACATTTTTTATCAAATATCTAGTTACCATTGTCCACCCCCATTCCCACCCCTGCCACAATATATATCCACGTGGAAAGGCTGTACCACTTTGGTTGACTGGTTACTAGAAGAGAGTTCTGGGGATGTATTTTGTAAGAATGAAAAAAAAAAGTGCTCCCGGCATCTTAGGTTCAGGAGGGGCTATAGCAGTGCTGGCGTAGTTACCTGGGTCCCATTCCCATGTTACTCCACAGAAAGAGCATTTCTATCACCCAGGAAAATTCTCCTGAGCCCTTTTCCATTCAGTCTCTATCCCACAGTACAGGCAAACACTCTTTAAAAAAAAGTCTATGCCTGAAAATCAGTATGTATGCTTTTAAAATGCCAAGTAACATAAAGTAATCCAGAACTTGAAAAAAACAGAGTCCTGTGCTTGGGATTTTAAGGTTTAGGTAGACAATTGGATTCATCTAATGCAATAAACCATAACCTGTATATATTAAAGATTTGCTTAGAATTGTCCTTTAATTTTCCTCTAAAATATTTTGATACTAATCATACTTTCTTAAAACTAATGACACTCGTTGGGATAATAATTTAGTTCATAGACTCTTGAACATAGATCTTTCTTTTTTTAATTAAAAAATTATTTATTATTTTTTATGCGTATGAATGTACTGTCTGCATGTAGTTCTGTGCACCTGTGTCGTGCAATGCCAAGGAGGTTAGAAGAGGGTGACAGATTCCCCTGGAGTTAAAGAAGATTCTCAGCCGCCATGTGGGTGCTGGGAATTGAACCCGGGTCCTCTACAAGAGCAGTCAGTTCTCTTAACTGCTGAGCCATCTCTCCAGTCCCTGAACATAGATCTTTCAAATTAAAGTTTGAAATAGCAGAAACTATTACGATCTTCTGGAAGACAGTTTCATAACCTGGTCAGCTTTTAGCTAGTGCCCCTCTACCTGAAGAACACAGGGCGGATGCAGGGGCATCTCTGCAGGTACCCAGCAGGCAGGCAGTTCCCAAGGGGCGTTGCGCTTACACTGCCAAGAATTGCTCCTGTCTGTTTTGTTTTCATTTGCTTACTTGATTCCACTGGATAAACGAGCTTTTAAGTCTGCAAACAATGGCCCAACATGTTCTCTTGCCAGACTGATATTTATTGGGTCTGTTAGCAAAGCCAAGGTCATATACAAAATGAAGAAAAATTGGATAAGATGATTTTTCACTTCTTTTATAACACTAGTGTTCTGTGATCATGCGTGTTTTTCCTCCTAGTGGCTTTGTTAGCTGTACTTTTAGAACCACATATTTACCTACTCTTGACCTTACTCACACATTTCAACATTGGAAAACATTTGCAGAGACGTCATTTCCTCATATGAAAGAACAAAATCTCTCCTGGTTTCTATCATTTTTTGCATATGTGTGTGTGGTGTTTACATGGTCATACGTGTGTGTGTGTGTGTGTATGTGTGTGTGTGTGTGTACGTGTATGAGTCTGGAGGCCCAGGGTGGAGACTAGATGCCTTCCTTGGTGCACTTCACCTTCTATATGGAGGTCATTTCTTCTGCTGAACCTGGCATTCAGAGTCTCAGTGAGTCTGCCTACCCAGTTTGCCTCAGCGATTTCTGTCTCTGGCACTGGGATTACAGGCAGGCCACTGCACCTAGCTAAGCTTTAAAAACTTTTAAAATTTATTTTTATTTTATGTATATGTGTGTTTTGTCTGCATGTATGTAAGTGCACCACATATATGAAATGCCTTGAAGAGGTCAGAAGAGGCCGTCAGAGCCCCTGGAACTGGAGTTAAGGACTGTGGTTGTTAGCCAACATGTGGGTTCTAGGAATTGAACCCAGGTCCTCAGCAGGTAAAAACACCTGCTGAGCCATCTCTCCTGCCCCCCATCCAGCTTTACATAGGTTTTGAGACCAGAATCCTGGTACTCATGTTTGTACATCAAGTACTTTACCCTCTTTCCATTGTTTTTTTGCTATTTTTAAAGATAATTTATGTACAGACAAATGCTCAGATTTTGAGTTCTATGAGTTTCATTAAATATATTCACCCACATAACTTATCCATAGCCACAATATATATCTTCTGTATAGTTCTAAGAAATTTTCTGGTGTTTCTTTTGGGTCTTTTCCCTCATGAACCTGCAGGCAATTGTTTTCCTGGATTCTATCCCCATAGATTGTTTTTTTCTATGAATACATCTGCTTTTAAATTGCCAAATAATATAATATAGTACATCAGAAAAAGAAATAGTACTGCTTTTGGAATTGAAATCTTGCGCCTAATTTATATATTACTTGGATTAATCTGAAAGTATACAATATAATCCAGTAATCAAATAATGCCATGACAATTCTGTCATCTGCTGAAATATTGTTTTTTAAATGCCCTCTAAGAGACACAGCGTAAATCTAAAGACCTGAGATTTCCAGGTTTTGTCACTAAGACTGTGTGAATTTCTGTAAAGCACCAATCCCTATGCTTACCCCCATTTTCTGTACTTATTGGCAACTGAGAATTGGACTAATGGCCTCGAAGGAAGATCCATGCCAGGTTGAGCACGTTTTGTTGCTGTGCTGTTTTCTCAAAACCCTATAATCAGAATAAAAATCATTCCTTGCAAAATGAGTCCTTTGGACTGTTTGGAAATCTCTTATTATATGATAAGATACTTAGAAAAGAAAACAATAATTTTAACATCATTAGTTTAGTCAATATTTATATTTTATTTTCTTTAATGCCTTTAAAAGGCATCATTTAAAATAATTAATGTTCCAGTTCACAATTGCTGTTTAAGAAACATTGCTAAGACTTGATAGTTTAAAATAATAGGTTCTTCCTAACTCTAGCAGTTCTGTGGGTGACTAGTCTCCACTAGTCAATTCTTCCTAAAGGATTCTAATATGATCTCATCATCAAATACCTGCTGGAAGCAGCAGATTACAAAGCACTGTGAAGGCCTGCCTCTCTGCTCATGTGTCCTGTGTCAGGTCTTTCCAAGTTCAGAACATCTTAAAACGGTGGATAAGATTTTCCTTTAAAGTTATGAAAAATTAGCTGGGCCTGGTGGCGTACACCTTTAATCCTAGCACTTGGGAGGCAGAAGCAAGTGGACCTTTGTGAGTTCAAGGCCAGCCTAGTCTACAGAGCAAGTTCTAGGACAGTTGGGGCTACAGGGAGACCCCATCTTGAAAAGACAAAAAAAAAAGTAAAATTAAGAAAAATTGCTGTATGAGTGTCTTAGCTGCATGTAAGTGTATCACAGGTACTGTATACACTGCATATAAGTGTATACAGTACCCATGGAGGCCAGAAGAAATCATTTGGATCAGTTGGAATGGAGTTACACCCTATTGTTAGCTGTTGGTGCTAGGAGCTCAATCTGGATCTTCTGCAAGAGCAGCCTGAGCCGCCTCTCTAGTTCTATTATGTTTTTCCATTCAGCTTTTCAACATGGCTTGTTGGTCTTCCTCACAATATGGTGGTTGGGATGTTTACATGTCTTACATGCTACCAGGTTTGTCCCTAGTAGTAATTGATACAAACAACAGATCCAGAAGTTTCTAGAGTCCTTCAACTTCATCATGCAAGTCATGGCACAGTCACTACACCAACCCATATTCAAGGGTAACTAGTAAAGTATTTACAATCATCTTTAATCGAACCCAGAGAAGCTTTTGTCTGAGATTGGCCTAAAGGTGTCATACTTACAGGTTTAGCAAATTTTGATTCATAGATAAATAAGTCATCTGTAAGCCAAAAAATCAGGGATCTCATACTTTTTGAATTTGGGATCTTGAAAACATTATCTGTTTAATTGAAAGTTGAAATTTTCATTTGTAAAACTTATCCTTTCCATTCTAGAAGGAATATATGAAAGAGGTATACTAATATGTGAAACTATGAAAACTCTTAAATTTTTAGGTGTTGTCAAGTTTCTCTCAAGAAACAGTGAAACAAAAGACATATCTTCTTAAAAATAGGTAAGACTGGGTGTGGTGGTGTACACCTTTAATATAGCACTTGGGAGGAGGCAGAGGCAGGCAGATCTCTGGGAGTTCAAGGCCAGCCTTGTCTACCTAGCAATTTCCAGGCCAGCTGGGGCGACAGGGAAATGCTGTCTCAAAAAGGCAAAAAAAAAAAAAAACCAAACAAACCCAACACCCTGAATTCCTCAAGTTGATTCCACAAACTTTAAACTCTCCTATGTCATGAAGACTAAGTTCATTCATAGGGTCCTTTCCTAATCTGTGTCCTTAAAATCACCTCTGACTGGATGTTGAACCTGAATTTATCTCAATAACTGTAATAGTAACTTCCACCTGAATTACATCACATATTCTTTCTGTCTTCTGCCTCTTCTAGAACAAAAGCTTCTGTGGAGACCCAAAATTTCCCTAGTTCTTATAGGTATGTAGGTATTTAATGAATTTCTACATAAAGGAATGGCTAAACAGAAAGTGCCTGGTGTTTACATTATTTTGCAGTCATTTGGTAGCCATATTTTGAGGTTCCTTTTTTAGATCTAATAAATTTTTGTAGGACTTCAACAATAGAGTTCATTTTGTAACTGTTCATATCCTGGAATACCAACTTCATCCAATCTCACATCTCTGATCATGGCCTCTTAGAGCTGTTGCTCTAGGGGCATGCCACTAGAATATATATTTGATTCTGTCAATTCCTAGTACATTGTCTCAGGCCAGGGACTCGCCATAATCTCTTGCCTGTTGGAAAAATACTACAGAATTTCAAAAAATTAGCTGACACACTAATTTTATATCATAAAGCTTTTTATCAGAAAGCTTTGATTAGCTTACTCTTCTAGTTTTTCTTCAACCACTGTGACTAAACACTCTAACCAATACTAACTTGGGGAAGAAAGGGTTTATTCTAAACTAGCATGCTTCCATCGTTAGTAAATCAATATTTTACATACACTCACATGACCATATCGTTAAAATATTGGTTCAATCCAGAAGGTCAAGTCTGAGGTTTTGTGGTTCTAGTAAGCTCCCAGGTGGTATGAATCTGTCTACTTAAATACCTCTCAGATAAGCAAGGCTGCATCCCTGAGTATATTCCACAAACTTCCTCACGCCTAAACCTTCCTCAGTTTTTTGCCTTGAATGTTCTTTGCCCACTTCATTGTCTCTTGAATTCCTATATATTGAAGAGCTGCATCAAATGCTATTTCCTTGAGCTCTCTTTCTACCTGTTCATCCTGTAATTTCTTATGACCCTTTATGTGTTTTTATTTAGTTGCTTGTATGCTTTTTCTATCTAAGTTTTTCTTTTTTCTAGAGGCATTAACATTTTCATTAAAGTTTCTTTGGGAATAAGATCTCATATCTGAAGTAACTATTATGATGTATGTGTATAGATTATATAGTCAATAGTGTAAAGTATAATGACAAACTCTTAAGGGAATACAGAGGTAACAAATATTCCCTCTACATCAATTATGTGCTGTTTTAGATGAATAGTATCTAGAGATGTACAGTACATATCTGCTGAAATAATTTTGAAGAATTATCTTGGGCCTAAGAAATTCTATGAACAATATTAGTCTGATCTCTAGAAATTTTTAATCCCTGTTCAAGAATTTGCTTAGACATAAATTATCTTCTTTGAAAGAAGTATAATATTTGCTATCTTATTTAATGATCCAAAAATCTGTA
This sequence comes from Rhizomys pruinosus, assembly GCA_009823505.1. Lineage (NCBI taxonomy): Eukaryota > Metazoa > Chordata > Mammalia > Rodentia > Spalacidae > Rhizomys > Rhizomys pruinosus. The sequence goes on from VZQC01014462.1 coordinate 1,504,655, forward strand.
CTGAATCAGAAGTAGAAATGTTAAAGTAATTACACTGGGAAGCCAATTTAATGAATGTCCAATATGTGAAAGCATTATTTCTGTAATCTTTTTTATTGCTCAATTTATCATTTTTATTGTTAATTTACTTATGCTATATAGTTCTACAATGAATTATAATCTCTACCTCTTCCCCCGTCTTTCAAGAATAATCTGCTAGAGAGCCCAAAAAGCTCTTATTTGAATGGAGTTCTTATACTTGTTAAAGTGAATCTCTTTGTGACTTATGTGCTTTGGATAATTCCCCTGGAGTCTTGCCTTAATTATATTATGCATGTGTTTAAACACACATTTGCTTTCTTGCCATCCAAGTTCTTTTAACTTCATTGTCTACCATGGCCACATCACTGGAATTGTGCTTCTTATAATCACTTAACAACTATGATCTTCTAACTGCAGAATTCTGAGTTGGGAAACAGATCTTTGCTTTGTATAGATGGTTGTATCTCGGAACTAGTAGAACTACACAATATGACTGACACGGATCAACATACAACTTTGGCCACTGGATCCCTCTCTGAGATACAGAATCGGAAGGAACACATCATTGTTTCCATGGTAAAGAAGAAGTTTGTTTTTTTTTTAAGAAGAAGTTTTTAACTGTCGGAATGTGCCGAGAAAATTCGCGGTCAGAATGAAACATCTGATTAAAATAACAAAAAGTGATTGAACTTTACCTTCTAGTAAGAATTTCTTCAATGATTTTGGCTTAAATCATGGTGTATTCATTATACATGTTTATGAAAACTTTCAACTAACAATAAATAAGTGAAAATAAACCTTCAAGGGAAGCTTTGCAAAAGTACTTCCAAAGCATGCTTGCAAGACTTTACATCCAGGCGCCCATCTGAGGAACTACACCTCCAAGCTCTAAGTCTACTAACTTACAGAACTTTGTGACTCAAGTGAATATAGATTTACAATCACCTTCTCCTTTGAATTTGAACTGAAAAATTAGAGCGACACTGTGGCAGTAATTCAAACATCGCCTAATGTTCTTTAAACTACTAAACAAAAGTAGAGCCAGATTGATTGAGGAGCTGAAGGAAAAAAAGAAGAGCTTTGAAGTAAAGCCCAGAAGAGTTAAACATTGAAAACCAATCAATCCTACTGATAATTTGGGTTTGTTTCCTGTTTTATTTACACTGAAATAAATTTTATTTATCCAGCAAATTGATATGATAATATTAAAAACATTATGTGTAAGGGTGTAGTCCTTTATTTTAGAATTTGGGGCAGGTGTGGGGAAGGAGCAAGTTAATGGCTCCATTTTCTTTTCTTTTTTTTAAATTTTTTAAATTTATTTCTGTATATGTATGAATGTACTGTCTGCATGCAAGTTTGTGCACCCGTGTCGTGCAATGCTGCGGAGGTCAGAAGAGGGTCTCGGATTCCCCTGGAACTGGAGTTCTCCAGGAATTGGAGTTTCAGATGGTTCTCGGCCGCCATGTGGCTGTTGGGGATCGAACCCGGGTCCTCTGTAAGAGCGGTCGGTGCTCTTAACCGCTAGGCCATCTCTCCAGCCCCATATGGCTCCATTTTCAACCTGGGAAAGAAAACTGAAGATCCTAATTTTCTATTTTGTTTCTTCTTGGAGGGGGGCTGAAGGACTGGGAATCAAACCCAGGGCCGTGTGTCTGCTAGTGATGCTCTCTAACACTAAGCTACATTTGTTGCCTTACATATTGATTTTTCATGAAAAGAATCAATGGTGTATCTTGGCTGATGACTGCCTTACTGATGCAAACTGCCAATGGAGCAGTTGAGCTGGAACAGAGAAATACCAAGCAAACGCCTTACATTGCGTCAGGACGGCAACTTCACGTTATACATGAGTTTTATGTTTCTGGATACAAAATGAGGCTTTCTTTGCTGAATTTGGCAGTGCGGACTGCAGTGCGCTCAGCTGATTGCAGCATGATTCTTTTGTAGCCATAGTCACGACTTCTGTCTTCGTCTTCTGCTTGGTTTATTAGCCTGACTGTTTTTTATGGTAATGGGCACCCCACTCCTGAACAGCCACCCTAAAATCGTCCAGCTGCTCTTTGCAAGAAGCCCACAATGAGAACTGTGCATTAATGATGGAACACATGTAGACCTGTTCTATTTCTAAATTTTATTTATTATTATTATTATTATTATTATTATATATGTGTTTGCATGGTGGCTATGTGTGGGCACATGTGCTACAGCACGCATGTGGAGGTCAGAGGACAACTTTGTGGGGCTCTGGAGTGCAAACTCAGGTCACCAGGGTTAATGACAAGTGCCTTTACTTGCTGAAACATTGTCCCAGACCCACATGGAGGATTCTGTGGAGAATAAAATGATGTACACCCACCAATGGGGTGAAGCTTAAGTTTTATCCTTTGCATTTAAACACCAGTAAAATTTTAATATGTTGTTTCTGTCTCAGACCTTGAAGCCATCTCTCTACCAACTCCTTGGCATAGAAAACAGTATTCTTCATGAGAGCTTTGGTGGTGACTATTATATGTGACTAGGAACAAAATAAAAGTTGATGTCGCCTACCTGCACTGGGTTTTTTTGTTCATTTGTTTATCAATTCTTTTACTAAAACCTACTGTATGGTAGGCAAAAGAACGAAAAGATGTTTCGTTTTGAGACAGGTTCTTGCTAGATAGTCCAAGCTAGTACCCAATTTGTAATCTTCCAGCCTAAACCTCCTGGGTGTATGCCCCACCTTGCCTGGCAAAGCAAACCTTTCATGGAAAACACATCTGTCCACCAAAGGTAAAGGGAAGGCAGCAAGTCCAAAGGACTACAGGGACCTCATGAGGCCCTGGAAGATGTCCAGGATGGGAGACTGAAGGGTGACACGGCAAAGCTGTAGTGATGTGGTGGGAAGAGTGCTCTCCATCACTCCTAACCATCTAGACACCAGACAGAGTGGCACATTCAGAGCCATTTGCACAGCACACAGGGACAGCAGGGCCAGAGCTGCAGCTTCTGTTAATCTCTTCTGAGCACACTGCATCTTGCTTTTTTTGAAAGGAAGCTTTCTCCTACCCAACAGAAATCATTTCCCAGTTGGTGAGTAGGGATTTTAAGGGAAGGCAAAAAATAAAGGCCCTTAAAAACAGTAACCCAGTCTTCTGGGCCAGGGTCATCTCAATGCTGTAATTAAATTATGCTAATATTAATTGAAATTCAAGATGTTTGCCCTGTATAATCCACTCACCTCTCCACTTCCCCTTGCCTGTAGAAACAGTAACTTTTGTTACAAAATAAACTCACTGTACAATCATTCAAGTAGACTTGGAAAAGATCTCAGGACTAATAAAAATGACGTTCTGTTCTATGAACTTGTTTAATTGGAGACAGAGTTGCTGAAGTCAAATTCCTCTGAGGTAAGGATTTGGCTAGTTGGAGCTCTCTACCACCTCTTCTCCTCCCCTCTCTTCCTTTTCCTTTTTCCTTTCTTTGGTTTTCTTTTCCTTTTTTTTCTAATATCAAGGTAAACATGAAGGCTACCCACTTTGGGATATTTTTTAATGAAGATTTTTTCATAAAATGGGAGATGATTTGTTAAAAATCTTGCACTAAGCCGGGCGTGGTGGCACACGGCTTTAATCCTAGCACTTGGGAGGCAGAGGCAGGCGGATCTTTGTGAGTTCAAGGCCAGCCTGGTCTACAGAGTGAGTTCTATGACAGCTGGGGCTACAGGGAGACCCTGTCTCGAAAAGACAAAAAAAAAAATCTTGCACTAATACACTAGACCCTAAATTATATTGGAAAGACTAGTTCTAAGCTTGGTGCTTTTCTTTTTTTTTTTTTTTTTCTTTTTGATCTTTTCAAGACAGGGTCTCCCTATAGCCCCAGCTGTCCTGGAACTTGCTCTGTAGACCAGGCAGGCCTTGAACTCACAAAGATCTGCCTGCCTCTGCCTCCCTAGTGTTAGGATTAAAGGTGTGCACCACCACGCCCGGCGCTTGGTGCTGTTCAGACACAGGGAGCCCAAGGCCACTGATGTCCTGCAGTTGGGCGCAGGGACCATGTACCATGTTTCATTTTGAAACTCTACCACTATCAGACAATGTAATAGATAAACACAGAATGATACTGGGTTCTGATGAGAGTTCTTTTTGGGAAAGTGGTGTTAGAAGGGAGCAAAAAATTATTTCTTTCTGGGGCTAGAGAAACTGGCTGGCTCAGTGGTTAAGAGTACTGCCTGTTCTTCCTGAAGAACTGGGTTCAAATCCCAGCACTTACATGGCATCTAACAACCTTCCAAAACTCCAGCTCCAGGTGCTCTGATGCCATCTTCTGTCCTCCACAGGCATTGCACTCAGGGTGCACTTACACACATGCAGGCAATACAGGCATACACATAAAATAGAAATAATAAGTAAAATCTTTTTAAAAAGCATTAAAATGATTTTTTTTAAAAAATATTTATTTTTTATGTGTATGAATGTACTGTCTGCATGTAGGTCTGTGCACCCATGTCGTGCAATGACGCAGAGGTCAGAAGAGAGTGTCAGGTTCTCCTGGAACTGGAGTCAAAGATGGTTCTCAGCTGTCATGTGGGTGCTGGGGATCGAACCCAGGTCCTCTGCAAGAGCAGTCGGTGCTCTTAACTACTAGGCCATCTCTCCAGACCCTAAAATGATTCTTTCTATGCCTACCATCTTTGCAGAGCACATAATATAATCACTGGAAAGGATTTCTTAAAGCTATCAAATGAAAAGAACAAAGCAACACATGAAACCCTGCATCTTTGGCAGTCGGGAGCAGAACTGTTCTCTGTCAGGCATGGAGGTGTTTTCACATCCACGTCAAGTGCATGCAAAACGTTAGGCTTATTATAATTTTTTAAAGCAGTCTCAGTCCAAAAGAAAAACTCAAAATACTGATCCAGTTTAGATTTTGCCACAGATTTAGAGCCACCACCACCTTCCTGGGGGCTCATTTCCTCTCTGTGGGACAAATGACAGCTCAGCAGGAATTGGTTTACAGTCCTGGTGGACTCCTGTAGAGCTAATAAGTCTGGAAATACTACTTGGGTGAAAACATATGATAATCATATAAATTTTTTTGTCCTTTCTGCAGTCTCATATATTTTAAAAAATGCACAGGGCTTAGACATCCTTTTATTGTATCAAATTAAATTGGATTTAATGCCTGATTGTGTGTCATCCACTCAGACCCATTTGTACAGGCTGTGAAGTACTGAGTTGGTGGAGATGAATGAGTAGCTTTCTCATCACTGCTCTCTCATTCTGCTGTCTCTTTTCCTGTCCTTTGTATTATAATGGAGGACAGCTGTGGCAGTGAAGTGAATATTAACTAACCTCGGTGCCTCAGCAGATTGTGACTTTAATCCCTGCAAATACCACTAAAATCAAAATTTAATTACACTCAGAGTAGCTCTGTTAATGCCTGAAAAATATTTAACAATCAGTGGTTGGCTTAATTAAGCAAACTGCCTTTCACAAAGCAACCTGAAACGTCCTCCCAAGCCCTTCCCCCATCCGTCTTTTTCTTTTTCTTTTTTCTTTTTTTTAATCCCATAGACTAATTAGTCTGATGTAAGCTCACAGCACTTCATTTGCTGTTACTGAGTCTGCTGTTTAGCTGATCGAGGTTCTGAGTTTAACAGCTTGTAATAGAAAGGGAAGTTGTAAAAAGGGGGAAAAATAGGTTCACAGTACATAGCTACTTAATATAAAAAAAGCCTTTTAATAAGCCACTAATTGTTGAAGGGCATTTCTTTATTCATATACATATTCGACTACACATTTGAGAATGGTTATATCTCAGTTTCAGTGTTAATAATAATTTTAGGAGATTGGGGGAAGCAAATTAACAAGTAAATTAGCACAATCACTTCTATCAAAAGAACCATTCTCTGTCTATACAGAATAGAAAATGCTGATTGTATTTAACCTTGGAAATAAGGAACAGCATATAATTTTGTCTGTGAACTGAGCAAGCCAAGAAATAAAATAAAAATGAATGAAAAATGATAGAAAAGCTGCTAAAATGTAAATCCTCCTCTCTGATTGATAGGTGTTATCACCCTACTGCCTTGGTTATGTATTCATCCACTTATTATTCAAGCATCAAACATGTCATTGCTGGATTGCAGCATGAGGGTGTCACTGATACACTGCTATTTTTGAGTTAACACTTATGGAATGTTTAAAATGCCACAAAAGGACACATTATGTTATCTAATTATTTAGCTTCATTTTTTATCTCCTTAATTTTTTTACTGATTAACTGTACTCCTTTTTATTCTTTATCTTTATATATTTTTCCTTTATTTATTTTTTAAGGAATTCTACAATATAAGAGCACAGTTGTTTTCAGATCACATTGACATTGCTCAGTTTGCCATACAGTTAGGTAATTGGTGCTAGCATCCACAGATGAGGGATACCATTCGTTGTTTGTTTTTCTGAGACTGTGTTACTTAACTCAGCATGATATCTTCTAGCTCCAACCATTTACCTGCAAAGTTCATAATGTCATCATTTTTTACTGTTGCATAGAACTCCATTGTGTAGATGTACCACATTTTCTCTATCCACTTGTCAGTTGAGGGGCACTTGGGTTGGTTCCAGCTCCTTGCTATTGTGAAGAGAGCTGAAATAAACATGGCTGTGCATGTATCTCTGAGGTAAGATGAGTCTTGTGGGTACATACCCAGGAGTGGTATGGCTGGGTCAGGTGGCAAGTTCATTCCAAGTCTTACAAGGGTTCTCCACACTGCTTTCCATAGTGGCTGTATGAGTTTACATTCCCACCAGCAGTGGATGAGTGTTCCCCTTTCGCCACAACCTCTCCAGCACTTAGTATCATTTGTTTTCTTGATTCTAGCCAGTTTTATTGGAGTAAGATGATATCTTAAAGTGGTTTTAATTTGCATTTCCTTAATTATTAGTAACGTTGAACACTTCTTAAGATGTTTCTCAGCCATCTCTAATTCCTGACTGTGAAGTCTCTGTTCAGCTCTTTGCTCCATCTTTTTTTTTTTTTGGTCTTTTCAAGACAGGGTCTCCTTGTAGCCCCAGCTGTCCTGGAACTCACTCTGTAGATCAGGCTGGCCTTGAACTCACAAAGAGCAGCCTACCTCTGCCTCCTGAGTGCTAGGATTAAAAGCGTGTGCCACCACACCTGGCTTTGCTCCATCTTTTGAGTAGGTCATTTGTTTTCTTTCTCCTTTGTTTTTTGAGTAGTTTATATATTCTGGAAATCAATGCTTTGTCAGATATATCTGCAGTGAACGTTTCCTCACACTCTGTGGGTTTTTTCTTCACTTCCTTGATTGCTTCTTTTGATGTACAGAAGTTTTTGAGTTTAATGAGGTCCCATCTGTCAATTGTTGACCTTAATTCTTGAACAACTGCTGTCTGATTTAGGAAGTCTTTTCCTACACCTATGTCTTGTAGTCTGCTGCCAACTTTTTCTTCTATTATTGCCTTCAAAGTTTGGGGTTTCACATTGAGATCTTTAATCAATCCGGAGTTGATTTTTGTACAGGGTGAGAGGTAGGGGTTTAATTTCATTCTTCTACAAGTGGTGATCCAGTTTTGCCAACACCACTTGCTGAAGATGCTGTCTTTCCTCCATTGTGTCTTCCTGGCCCCTTGTCAAATATGAGGTGGCTGAAATTGTATGTGGTCAAGTTTGGATCTTCAGTTTTGGTCCATTGGTCAACAGGTCTGTTTTTGTGCCAGTACCAAGCAGTTTTTATGACTATAGCCCTGTAGTATAGTTTGAAGTCTGGTATAGATATCCCCCCTGTATTGCTCTTTTCACTCGGGGTTGTTTTGGCTATTTGGGGTCTTTCGTTTTTCCAAATGAATTTAAGGACTTTTTTCCAAGCCTGTGAAGAAACTCTTGGGGATTTTAATTGAGATTGCATTAAATCTATACAAGAGTTTGGGTAGGATGGACATTTTTACTATATTAATTTTCCCAATCCATGAGCACGGGAGGTTTTTCCATCTTCTGATGTCTTCTTCAATTTCCTTCTTTCAGGGGTTTAAAATTTTTGTTGTAGAGATCTTTGGTGTCTTTGGTTAGGTTTGTTCCTAGATATTTTATTGCTTTTGAGGCTATTGTGAGTGGGAAGGTCTCCTTGAATTCCTTCTTCAGTTGCTTGTTGGTGGTGTAAAGAAAGGCTACTAATTTTTCTAGGTTAATTTTGTATCCTGCCACTTTACTGAATCTCTTGATCATTTCTACGAGCTTTCTGGTGGAGTTTTTTTTAGCATCCCTTAAGTAAACAATCATATCATCAGCAAATAGGGATAGCTTGACTTCCTCTTTTCCAATTAGTATTCTTTAATTTCCTTCTCTTGCTTTATTGCCCTAGCAAGTGTTTCAAGCACTATATTGAAGAGGAGTGATGACAGGGGGCAGCCTTGCTGAGTTCCTACCTTTAAAGGGAATGTCTCTGTCATTTCCCCGTTTAGGATGATATTGACTGTGGGTTTACTGCATATGGCTTTGATTACATTGAGGAATAATCCCTCCAATTCAATTTCCTCTAGAACTTTAAGCATGAAGGGATGCTGGATTTTGTCAAAGGCTTTTTCCATGTCAATTGAGATGATCATATGCATTCTATTAGACCACAACACAATAAAGCTCACTATCAACACCAGGATAAGCCCTACTATCTAAAAGAACACATGGAGACTAAACAACACATTCCTGAATAATGAATGGGTCAAGGAGAGATAAAGAAAGAAATAAAAGCATTCCTGGAACTGAATGACAATGATAATACAACACAACAAAACCTATGGGATACCTTAAAAACAGTCCTTAAGAGGTAAGTTTATAGCCCTGGGTGCCTACAGTAGAAAAACAGAAAGAGCACAAGTGAACAATCTTACACTGCAGATAAAAACACTTGAGAGACAACTACAGATGAACCCTAAATGCAACAGACAGGAAGAAATAACAAAAATCAGAGCAGAAATCAATGAAATAGAAACAAAGAAAACAATACAAAAAAAAAAAATCAATGAATCCAAAAGTTGGTTCTTTGAAAGAATAAACAAGATAGACAGACCTATAGCTCAGTTAACCAAAGAAAGGAGGAACAACTCAAAATCAATACAATCTGTGATGAAAGGGGAAATATCACAACAGACAATCTATGGGAATACTTCAAAAACCTATACTCTACTAAGTTTGAAAACCTAGAAGAAATGGATGAATATCTGTAACCCTGGGAATCACCAAAGCTCAACCAAGAAGAGACTGACAGCTTAAACAGACCCATAATATATGAAGAAATTGAAACCTCCCAACTAAAAAAGCCCAGGCCCAGATGGTTTCAGGGCACAATTCTATAAAACATTTCAAAAAGACTTACAACCATTATTACTCAAATTGTTTAGAAGGATACAATCAGAGGGAATTCTCCCAAATTCCTTCTATGAAGCCAGCATCACTCTATTACCAAAACCAGACAAAGACACAACTAAAAAGGAGAACTATAGACCCATCTCATTAATGAACACAGATGCCAAAATTCTAAACAGGATACTGGCAAATCACAAACAGACCCACATCAAGAAGTTCATCCATCATGACCAAGTTGGATTCATACCAGAGATACAGGGATGGTTCAACATATGAAAATCAATAACTATCAGAAAGCATATAAATGGACTGAAAGCAAAATCTTCTTAATTTTTATTGAGCTTTTGTACATTTCATACAACTCTTCTTTTTTGTTTTTTGGTCTTTTTGAGACAGGGTGTTCCTGTAGCCCCAGCTGTCCTGGAACTCACTCTGTAGACCAGGCTGGCCTTGATTGAACTCACAAAGATCCACCTGCCTCTGCCTCCCAAGTGCTAGGATTAAAGGCATGTGCCACCATGTCCAGCTTACAACATTTCTTAATCAAATTTAGACCTGTTCCCCCCATCCATACCCCCCTCTCCAGAGTTCATACATTGTGCCATACATGTTAAGTCCCAACTTACATCTTTTTCTCAGTCTTTTTCAACTTCTTTGATACAGAAGTTTATAATTTTGGCCAGTTCTTTGATCAAGTTTTTTTTTTTTGCCTTGTTGTTCCCTTTAATTTCCTATTATTCCAAAATATGTACATATATATATATATGTATATATATATATGCATATATATATATACATATATATATATGTATATTCCATACATATGCCAAAATTACAAACTCTTAAAATAAACTCTAGGTTAATTCCAAAACAAGTTTAGAGTGGAACTCTTCACCAGTGACCCATCTGACAAAGGTTCAACATCCAGAAGTCACTTTTTTATGTTTATGGGTTCACATTTTTTCCTCTAATTTCACATTACTCTAAAATATGAATATATATCCTCCACCCATATACATTAATTCCCATGGCCGAAAGTAAGTGGCAAGTTAATTCTAGGGCTCATTAAGAGATTCACATTATAGGGGCTGGAGAGATAGCCTAGTGGTTAAGAGCACTGACTGCTCTTGCAGAGGATCCGGGTTCGATCCCCAGCACCCACATGGCGGTTGAGAACCGTCTGTAACTCCAATTCCAGGAGAACTCCAGTTCCAGGGGAATCCGAGACCCTCTTCTGACCTCCGCGGCATTGCATGACATGGGTGCACAAACCTACATGCAGACAGTACATTCATACACATACAAAAATAAATAAAAAAATAAAAAAGAGATTCACATTATAACATCACAGTTGCTTTCAGATAGAAAGAAATATAACAATAACATTGCTCAGCTTTTCTTTCAATTGTGGGATTTGGTATTAGCATCCACGAATGAGGGAAACCATTCCCCATTTGTGTTTTTTTTTGGGGGGGGGGCTGTGTTACTTCACTTAGCATAATGGCTTAGAGTTCCATTTCATGATATCATCTTTCTTTACCGCTGTGTAGATGTACCATATTTTTGTTATCCAGTTGTCAGTTGAGGGGCATTTGGGTTGGCTCCAACTCTTCACTATTGTGAAAAGAGCTGCAATAAACATGGATGCGCATGTATCTTTGCAGTAGGATGAGTCTTGTGGTATATACCCAAGAGCGTATGGCTAGCTCAGGTGGTAGGCTCATTTTGAGTCTTTTAAGGGTTCTCCATATTGCTTTTCACAGTGGTTGTTTCAGCTTACATTCCCACCAGCAGTGGATGTGTGTTCCCCTTTCCCCACAACTTCTCCAGCATTTGGTGTCTTTTGTTTTCTTGACATTTTAGCTTCATTTTTTAATGGAATACTTAGGCAAAGATCTTACCAGCAATAATAGAGAATAAAACACAGTAACTTTCTAAAGGACATCGTTTTTTTTTTTTTTTTTTTTTTGTAAACTAAGGAAAACATTGCTAAGGATCTGAAAATAACAAAGGACAAAAATACCATGGAGAACCAAAAAGAGTCTCAGCACTATCAAGCCTCAAATTTTACAGAACAAGAAACTGACATTCAGAGCTGAAAGGGTTTCCAGAACCACTTGAAGAAAGGCTGTCTGTTACCAGCCTTATGGTAGACCTGCTAGGCCATCACTCCAGACCTGACCCTTTTACCTGACATCAGACATAGTTCTAGCAAAATGCATTAGATTTCCCAAATTTTAGAAAATCAGAAACTGGGCTGGAGAGATGGCCTGGCGGTTAAGAGTGCCGACCGCTCTTGCAGAGGACCCGGGTTTGATCCCCAGTGCCCACATGGCGGCCGAGAACAGTCTGAAACTCCAATTCCAGGAAAACTCCAGTTCCAGGGGAGTCCGACGCCCTCTTCTGACCTCTGCAGCATTGCACGACACAGGTGCACAAACTTGCATGCTGACAGTACATTCACGCATACAGAAATAAAAAAAAAAATCAGAAACTAAAAGAATAGGGGTGGAAAGACCATTTCTAGAGACTCGGTGCTCAGATGCTAGGAACTGGAGGGCATATGAGGAAAGTTACAACTACTAAGTAAAGATTAATCTGAAAAGCACGCTTTCTTTCTGACACTCAAACCCAGAGAACAAGATGTTTTTTAAAAAAAATCTTGTGTGTGGGATGATTCTTGTGCTGGGGTTGTGGTTCAGCAAGAAAGCACTTACCTAGCACGGAAGAGGCCCTGGGTTTGACTCCCATACTGAAAAGAAAAATAAATCTTAATTTGACAGTGCAGATTTTTGCTTGTTTTACACAATTTATTGTGTGCTATGTGAATGAGTATGTGCAAGAGACAGAAAATACCAGAAAGCATTAAGATAATAGACTGATACATTTTCTTTTTTAAGCTATGAGGTTTTAGCAAGTTCTCACTGATAGTTTTAGTGGAGATGAGATGCTCAATTTTCAGTCTAGAAAATGACCAGTAATTTTATATTTATGGAGTATTTTTACCTGCCTAGAATTATTCCTCATTATGTAAGAGTAATTCTTGAGTACTTTGGTTGTTACTTAATTTGAATTTAGAGCAAATATGAAAATAAGTACAATTCAAGTCCAGGCACCCAAATGAATGGGCCATGCACATCCACACCTAATTGTGACTTTATGTTTCCACTTAGTGACCAGATCATTCTTTAAGTCTCATAATTGGTTGATGGAGATGAAATTGTAGTTTGTAAGATGGAAAACAAAGTATGGATTGTGATTCAGAAACTTCAAGAATTGCACATCTTGGCACATCATCACATCCTTCAGTGTCAGAGATTTAACTTTTTAACAGTAGAGGAAACAGCATATTACATTTAAAATTGATGTCCTTGAAAACTGTGTATTAATATAATGATACAAATTGGTGCCAAATCCTATAATGGGTTTTCCAGTAATATAGGTGCTTTAATGGAATATGTAACTTGTATTTCAACTTATTTTGTCTATTAGTTATGAACACATATCTTCATTTCTTTCTGAATCTGTGCTGCATAACTATTAACCAAATGTTCATTCCCCATCAAATTCTGTTTCTTTGGTGTGTATTCTCATTCAAAAGCACATAATGATTCTCCCTACTGATACAAATAATCCACTTCTAATGGACTATTATACTTCTTTTCCATCCTTGAAAAACATTACTGATTTTAGTTTTTTTAGTTAAATGCAGTATGATTTCAAAATACTATGATATGCTTAAGTGATCTTGTAGTCTTTTCTTTTAAAAAAGCAATACACGGTAAAAACCAAACAGAAAAATTGCCAAAGTCAATTCAACTCAACCGTCAAAACTTTTTGGGTAAAAAAAATGAAGAGAAATATCATCTTCTATTTCAAGCGGGCAAAGCTGTGAGGACAGTGTTCATTTTCGATGCCGAAGATCATTTGAAAACAAAGAAGCCTGCCCATGCTTGTTTTCAATTTGCACATGTCAGCTGTTCCGTGAAATGAGTACTGAGACTCTGATCTTGGCCAACAGGGAAAGAATTGTCTCTGCTGGAAGGTACTGTGAATCTGTCAGGTTCACAAGTATGGCTCCATGTTCATCAGCAAGAGCTTACCAAGCAATGTGCCAGTGATATAAACATACACTACCACCTCTTTCCCACATCCTTCATTGCCTAAACACACACACACACACACACACAGAGAGAGAGAGAGAGAGAGAGAGAGAGAGAGAGAGAGAGAGACAAGACACAGACACACAGACACATAGACACATATAGACACACACAGACATAACACACATATAAAAACAGACATAGATACACAAACAAAAAGACACACAAACATACAGATAGAGATGTGTGCATATCTATATATCCCTCCTTAAACTTTTATACATTAAGAGGAGATAAATAGTCTTAAGTTCAATACTTGTTGTGATTTAAATTACCGTATTTCAGTGTAGCTATAAGGATCTATTTCTTATTCATTAATAGCACAGTAAAAAGATCTTAATTAATGCCTGAAGTGTATAGTAAATAGTCTCAAATTCTCACACCCAAAAGTATGTACAGACCAGTAACTTTGAAACAACATAGAGTTCTAACCTTCCTGTAGTTGAGCAATTTTTAGTCTTTTCTAAAACATCTCTAGAGCTGGAGACTCCTCAGTTAACTAGTCATTAATCATCACAAAAGTACTCATTTTTATGTCCATCTGAAGCTGTTTCTATTTAGTTCCTTCTAGATCTCTTTGCATGGTGGTCAGAAATAGTAGCTTTGGACACTCTGCAGAGCGGTGCTTGATTCTGTGGAGTGTTAGACAACCTGGTCTTTATGGATTCTCCTCCCCAGCTGAGCTCCTGGATCTGCCTGAGGAATAGCTACCCTGATTACATCTCTTGATTACTTTTAATTTTTTAAAGACTCAGCCCAGGCAGTTGCCTTCCTGCAACCTAGAGCAGGTCAGTGTCATCAGCTGATAGCTCAGAACAGAATTGAAGTTGCCCAGGCAGTCAGTCCCTGACAAGTCTTCAGTATTATAAAAATAAAATCAGATTTCCTGGAAATGCCCAAGAAGTCCAGAAATTGTATCCGTCCTCTTCTAAAAAGATTTTATTTTATTTTTAAAATATTTATTATTTTTATGTGTGAGTCTATTGCCTGCATGTATGTAAGTTAAGTGTACCTATGTCATACAATGCCTGCGAAGTCAGAAGAGAGTTTCAGATCCTCTGGAACTGGAGCTATAGGCATGCTAATTTTAAAGTAAATGTTTCAGACATTTTATATAAAAATGACATAATCATAAAAACATGAGTACCACACATTCTGTTCTAAAAACAGAGACATGATCTCTATTTGTTTTTTTTTTTTTTTTTTTTTTTTTTTTTAATTAATTTTTATTGATGCTTTGTGCATTTCAAACATTTTCCAATTAATTCAGTTCAGGCTTATTTCCCTTCCTCCCCCCCTCCCCACCCATTCCAGATCATGCATTCCTGCATNTTTTTTTTTTCATTTTTAGCTATAAGTGATAATCCATGAGTACAAGCATCCTTCATGCAAAACCTATCTGCAGGCTGTTGTGCCCAAACACCTACAGCCCCACCATCCAGTGGGGGGTGACAGGTTGTTTGTTCAATCAAGTTGATCAAATGAGTGTCCAGACTACATTGCTGTAGTTTCACCATTCACCCCAATCGCAGCCCTTACATTCTACCACGCCCCCTCTTCCGCAGGTTGTTCCCTAGGCTTAGAAAAGGGGCACAGGTGGATGAGAGGTAAAACAGTCCACTCTCTCTGGAGCTGTTGACTTGGACTCTGGTCAATTCTGGCTGTTTCCTTTCATGGGCTGACAGTTTGTCCAGGAATAACCTTTCGATCCTACTAATGAAGAACAAGCAATTAGATATATAGGTATTTAAGCAGCACTAATAGTTATGGTAGGTTACTTTAGCATAGACACATGTTTGGATATGTTAATCCATGAATTACAATTTTCCCCCCTGTTAAATATGACAGGGTCTTACTGTGGCTTATAACATCTAACCTGTAGAGGATGTAAGCTTGTGGCATCAGCCATGGGTTATTTCTCCAAGGGGAGAGCCAATAGCCAATTAGATTTGGGATATACAGGCACATGGCTGCCTCTGCTGCACAGTATTTCCAGGCAGGTGAGGTGTATCTGGTGCTGACGGTGGAGTCTTGCTCTCTATTTGTTATGGAAATCAAAGGATGGAAGCATTGAAGGAGATAACTTTCATATAAAGTAAATGACCAAAGTGATTTAAACAATTGACGTGCCATGCATATTTAATTATTGTAAATCATCTTTCTTAAGTCATAATTTTAAAGCTCAGAAACTTCCAGAAATTTTGCAATTATTTTAAAGCAATTTTAGTTAAATTATTAAGACTATGCCTGCAAAGGTTGTAAGTTAGCATTAAAATACAAATTACGTCATAATCTTATTTCCTTGTTAGTAATGAAAATACTTTATTTTCTTGCATTGTTTGGATTTTATTGTTGAAATTAAAGTTGTTTGGTCATTAAAGATTTTAGAACAGTTTCTCATTCCTTGCTAAATACTCATGAAGACATCGTTTTTGAATTTATGTTTCTTTTTCTCAAGCATTTAAAACGAATTGTACACAGCACATGTCCAATCTCTGGGACATGCCAGAAAACATTATTAGGTTACATTCAAATAAAACATTCTACAACATGACAAAATTCTTAACCTAAGGAATTACTTTGTTCCACAACTTATTTTCCAAGATGAACATTCATCAGATTTGTATGAAGTATAACATGAATAAAATAATGTTTTTTACTATTATTTGTAAAAATGCCTTGCTGTTAGCCACACACAAACCGGGAACTTAATATGACAACTGCAAGCACATTTCTCTGGTGTAACCCTCTCCTGACTGCTGAGAATATCAACCTCAATTAACCTTTGTTTTCCACATTTACATTGTCTGTTCTTATTTCACTTGACTTCATTGATTTCTTCTAACTAGTACCGTCCCTACATTGATTAAAATATTTTACTGCATCCATTTATTTATATGTGTGTATGCAGGTGCATGCTCATGTCATGGCTCATGTGGAGGTCAGAGGACAACTTGTAAGAGTTGGAAAATCAAGTCACCAGGTTCGGCACTAAACACCTTTACTTGCTAATTACAAAGCATTTCTCTTATTCTGATGTCTTGTTCATTTTATTAATTTTCTTAGGATTTAGTAGTAAAAAATCAGGGGCTGGAGAGATGGCCTAGTGGTTAAGAGTGCCAACTGCTCTTGCAGAGGACAAGGGTTCGATCCCCAGCACCCACATGGCAGCTGAGAACCGTCTGTAACTCCAGTTCCAGGGGAATCTGACACCCTCTTCTGACCTCTGCAGCATTGTACAACACAGGTGCACAGACCTACATGCAGACAGTACACTCATACAAATAAATAAATAAATAAATAAATAAATAAATAAATAAATAAAATTTAAAAAAGATGTAAAAAATAGTAAAAGATAATATACATTATATATATANAAAAACAACAAAAATTCACCAAAATACATTTATGAACCTTCACATGTGCATTTTAATTGAGTATGCCAAAAATAAAAATGAAAATTTTAGGACACACACAAAAAAGCTGAAGTTTGATATATATATATATATATATTGGTCTTTTTGAGACCGGTCTTCCTATAGCACCAGTTAGCCTGGAGCTTGCTATGTAGACCAGGCTGACTTTGAACTCTCAGCCATCTGCCTGCCTCTGCCTCCCTAGTGCTGGGATTAAAGGCCTGTGCCACTATACATCCAGTTTAAAATTTATATTTTATGTATATTAATCTAAATAAATGCACCATCTTGTCCAATGCCAGTGGAAACCAGAAGAGGCCATTAGATCCTCTGGAACTGGAGTTACAGATGGTTGTTAGCTGCCATTTACTGGGAAGTAAATCTGCAAGAGCAGCTGTTGCTCTTAACTGCTGAGCTATCTCTCCAGTCCCATAATATATAATTCACGCAAAATGTAGACTCACGTCATCCTTATACCTCTTCCACGGGTGCAATATAATGTGTGTGTGTAATAACATTCTTTAACTTTGTTGTATTCAATCATTACATTCATGAAAATTAATAAGTATAAAACCTTCTGTGTGTACATCAGTTTCACAAATGACTAGTGTATAGCCAAGGTTCTTTCAATTATATATCTTTACATTTCTCTCTATGTATGTCTGCGATTACTTTGAAATAACTCCTACACAGTGTATAATAAAACCAGGCACACAGCTGCCCATAAGTAAATGAATGACACTAAACTCCTCTCTTACCCCAGACACAAAAATCTACTCAAATGTATCAAAGGTCTAAGCATTATAACAACATTATAAAATCCTTAGAAGAAAAATTTTACAGCCTTGACTTACATGACAATATTTTAGATCCAGCACTTACAGACCAAGTGACCAAAGAAAATGTACATAATTTGGCTGCATCACAATATAAAGCTCTTGTTCTTTGAAGGATACTATCAATAAAGTGCAAAGACTGGCTACCAAATGGGAGAACATATTTTCTGATCATATTTCTGGTAAGAGTTTATAATTCAAAATCTGCAAAGAACTGTTGCAGTTCAACAAAGACAAATATCCCAATTAAAAACAGGAAGAGAATTTGGTTAGATATATCTCAACAAAATACATACAAAGCTCTCCAGGCTATGGTGGTTCATGCCTTTAGTCCCAGCTCTTGTGAGGCAGAGGCAGGCAGATCTCGGTGAGAGCCTGTTCTACATAGCATATTTTTTCAGGGCAGCTGAGGCTACAGAGTAATCTTGTCTCAGAAAAAAAAATAAACAAACAAAAATAAATACAAAGCCCATAAAAATGCTTAAAATCATTAGTCACTCAGTGGATCAAATCAAAACAATAAGATTAGAACCTCAAATGCATTAGGATGATGTGACACAATGCCCCACAAAACCAACTTGAGGAAGAAAGGTTTATTTTGACAGTTGAGGGGATATGTTTTTTCCTGGTGAAGAAGGCATTGGTGCAGGAGTGGGAGTCAGATTGCATTCAGAGTAAAGAAGGGATCAAAGCGTTCTAGTTCTCAGTGCAGCTTTTTATTCAGTTTTGAATCCCTGCCCACATTTCAGGTCGTTCTTCCTACCTCAGTGAATCCAATCTAGAAGCTCCCTCACAGACATGCCTAGAGGGTTTTTTCCTAGGTGCATCTCGATTCTGAAAAGTTGATAATATCAGGCAGCACAGATGGTCATAACACAAAGAGACAATAAGAATTATCTGTGTCAGCCGGGCATGGTGGCACACGCCTTTAATCCTAGCACTTGGGAGGCAGAGACAGGCGGATCTTTGTTAGTTCAAGGCCAGCCTGGTCTACAGAGTGAGTTCCAGGACAGCTGGGGCTACAGGGAGACCCTGTCTCGAAAAGACGAAAAAAAAAAGACAAAAAAAAAAAAAAAAAAAAATAAAGGCGGCAACCCAACAACCCCGGGAACTAATTGGGTGAAGTGGTAGATGTGTGAGTGAGTGTCGGAGATACAAGACTGGTCTGCCAAGGCAGGAGCATGCCGCGTCAACCGAGCAGAGACCCCACCCCGTGGGAAAACCGAATAGGCAGCGGCCCCGTTCCCAAGCGACGAACCCCCAACCGCCCTCGAAACCCCACCCAGGATACATAACGATCAGACCACCAAACAGAAACGACTCAAGCACAACTTCTTATGACCTCCGCAGCATTGCATGACATGGGTGCCAACAAACCTACATGCAGACAGTACATTCATACACATATAAAATAAATAAAATAAAAAAAATAAATGCCTATATATCTAATTTGCTTGTGCTTCATTAGTAGAACTGAAAGGTTATTCCTGGACAACTGTCAGACCATGGTGTAAGGAAACAGGCAGAACGACAGAGTCCAAAACAACATCTTCGAGGAAAGTAGACTGTTTTGCTTCTCATCCACCTGTGCCCCTTTCCAAGCCTAGGGAACAATCTGCAGAAGAGGGAGGCATGGTAGTAATGTAAGGGCTGCAATTGGGGGAATGGGTGAAACATACGCAGCAATATAGTCTGGACACTTATTCGATCAACGTTTGATGAACATACAAGCCCCCCAGCTGGATGATGGACCCTTGGGCTGTGTGTGGGTTTGGGCACAAACTGCTTGCAAATTGGTTTTTTACATGAAGGATGCTTGTACTCATAAAACTTATTACTTATTGTTTAAAAAAATGAAAAAAAATAAAACCAATTAGAACACTAAAACATAAATAAATAAAATAAAAGGCCACACCCATTTAAAAAAAGAACTTAACAACAAGGAGGAGAGAAATCAAACCTGTGTTCATTGCATGTAAGGATGTAAAATAGCATATGTACCTTGGAAAAAAGTTAGCAATTCTGCTAAAAAGCCCATAGTAGACTTACTAGGGTCCCAGCCATTTTACTCTAGGTATACAACCACACGAATTTAAAATGTGTTCATGTTCACATGTAAATAAGATTCATAACAGTAAATAAGATTCATAATAATAGTCCCATAGTAGAAAAAAACCCTAAGTATCTATCAGTTGATGAATGATAAGCAAAATGTGGCACAACCATTAAAAAACAAAATAGTATCAATGTAATAAAAAAGAAATGAAATGTTGATATGCCTTGCAAACATAGGCTAAACTTCCAAACATTATGTGAATTTAAAGAAGGCAGAATACAGTGCCATATGTTGTGTGATTTCACATGTATGGCATATCTAGAATAAGAAAGTCTCCATAATGAGAGGAAATAGATTATGGTCAACACGGGTTGGAAAGAGGGAGGACCTGTGACTAGTAAACGAAGTGATACAATTCTTGTATGTAACATTAAAAGCCATGCATTTAGTATATAAACAGTTCAGCTTATGTATACATATTTTCTAGGTTTTTATCTGTGTGCTCATCTCTTCCATCATACAAATTAATTAATTAAACAGATAGGGAGCAAGTGCTTATGCTTATCTTATACACATGTGTGTATCATCATGGAAGTCTACTGAATAGTTCTTTGTGATAACATCAGTTATTCTGTGACAACATTACAGAATGAACTAAAACAGAAATTAATACTAGAGAAGTGGGGTATTGCTGGAGTTGACAGTTGTCTGAGTCCTTTATACACATGTGGCTGATATCCACATGCTTTCTTCCCTCCTGTCTGGCTGGCAGTTCTACAGAACTGCAAGCTTCAAGCTGTCTCCTGCCTGTAGGCGACAGTCTCTAGCTTAGCTCTGGCAAGAAGTGGGGAGGAGACTGCGAGGAACAGTTACCCAATGGAATAAGAGAAAAAAGACAAACAGACACAGACTCAGAGAAAGCCAGAGAATAGACTCTCTTTATTCCTGCTAGCAGTGTGCTTATATACAAAAATACTGTGCTGGGCAAGGAAGTCGGGGCAGGTGGAAGGGAGGGGCGAGCCACCTTGGCTCTAATTGGGGGGGCTGCAGAGCTCCTGTTTGTGAAAACTAAGGTAACTAGAGGTGTGACATTTTGCTCAATGCCTCAAGGGAAGGGGCTACTAGTTCTTGAAACTTGAGCAGAGATAGGAGAAGGCAAGAAACATCTGTAAAATTATTTCTGTGGATAACTCACAGAGGCAACTGAATGCACCACAGAGATATCAGATAATCCTCCTCAGAGGTCTTACAGGACAGGTCTTACAACTTCTTGCCTCAAGCCAGGCAAAGTTTCATTCCTACAGGGTTGTGCTTCAGCAAATACCTGCAAATGTAGATGTGGCCCTGGACCTGAGGAGTGGGAGAGGCTGGGCCAGTTTTGAAGTGAATGCTGACAAAAGCCTGTGCTGCATGAAAAGGGCAGCTTTGTTGAAGGACGATTCTCTGGAGGGACAGAAGGAAGTGGCAGAAAAAGTGTGTCTACTTAGATAGTCCCTAAGGAAGGCCTGCAAAACTGCGAAATAAACAGTGAGGGCCATTCTGATGACAACTTGATGGAAGGAGACGCGAGGTCTGGAGGGAACTGAGTGAATTCAAGGTGCCGGGGAAAAGGCAGGTGGGTGCAGGTGCGGAAGAGAGCCCCCCCGAGCATAAGTAGCACGACGCGCGGGCAGAGGACCGGGTTGGTGATCGCCATGCACCACGAACAATGCAAGAACGCATGCTGAACGCCAATCTCAGGAGAACGCCAGTTGCCAGGGAGCCAAGATCTCCGTCGTCCGACCGCGCGCGCATTGGCACGACACGAATGTGGACAAAACCGTAAGTGCAACAGACAGGCAGCACAGACAAAAAGAAATAAAAGGTGGAAAAAGGGCATAGAGCACACCATCGTCATGCAACCTGCGCGCGGCTTCGGGCTGGCGGTCGCGCGTAGCTCATCTGAAGTGGTGTCGATGCGCCGCGGGTGGGGAAAGAAGGGAGCTACGGGGACAGAGTCGGAGCAAACGTCGGGCGAGCTAGGCTCGAACAGCTAAGTGGGTAAAAGGCAAGGAAGAAGCGGGCTGAGAGAGGGGCTCAGCCATTAAGAGCCCACGGACTGTGCGTGGCAGGACCGGGAGGGTGGACAGTGCCCTCCAATCGTGGGCAGGTAACAAGCGAGTACTCCAGGCAGGACCGACGACCACTGCTACGCCGCGCTCTGCAGTAACAAACAGAGGTACTGACGAGGACCAGCAAAACACGAGGGACAGAAAAAAATAAACGGAAAAGCGCGTAAAAAGAGTGAAAAGGGTAAAAGAAAACAAAAAAGAAGGGCAAAGGATGAACAGCAAACAATGATCCTCGGAACAAGCTCTCAATGTAGGATACCAACGCAAGGAACCACAAGGAGAAGGAATCCACAATACAACCGAAAGGACCTGAAAGAGATCAGAAGAGAAGAAAGGAAGGCGAGGCAGGGGAAAAAAAAGAGAAAGCCAGGCAGTTGTCAGAGCATGCTGGAGGCGAGCCATGGCATAACAGCCTGAGGCAGAACTGGTAAATCAAGAGCCAGGGGGTCTGCTAACTCAGACGCACAGCCAGGCGACGACGCCGCCCACACAGCACTCCTCGACTCCATGCAGCCAGCGCCATCTCACCACAAGCTTAAATTAACACAATACAAACCAAAACATACCCCCCCAAACCAAAATTTAACCAAAAACCACAAGAACCCATACCTCATGGCTCAGAGCATACAAAGATCTAACTCACACTAACCCAACCCCCCACTAAAAATTCTCACAGAACTCCTAAAAATCCCAAGAATTCCAATAAACCACACCAAAAAACATACCAAATAAGACCTAGAAATTAAATTTTTTTTTTTGTTTCACTTTCAGAGATCCATCTATTCTATCCCCATTCATTGTTGTGTTTTGGAAGCTCATATCTTGTTTGAGTTTACCTCTAGATAGGCCACATCTCCAATTCTCACCTATATCTTACTTTTTGGTGATATTCTGTAGTTAAACATTGAAGCTAATGCTCCTAGGTTAACTTTAAGCCTTAAGGGCTCTGTTGGGATGGAATGAATATAATTTTATGTCATTCAGAAGTATTGATTTGGTGGGGGGGGACTGTGGGGGCAGAAGAATATGGATTAAATAGTTTTTGTCCCCTCAGAAGTTCAAGTTGAAATTTAATCCTTAATGAAAGAATAGATGTTTTAGGGTGTGGCTAAGTCTGCAAGGCTTTGAAGTTAGATGCCCTTGCAAAAGGCCTTGATGAAATTCATTTGGGGAAAACAAAAGACCCCAAATAGCGAAAACAACCCTGAGTGAAAAAGAGCTGCCACAGGGGGATCTCTATACCAGACTTCAAAACATATTACATAATGATAGTCATAAAAAAACAGCATGGTATCTGGCACAAAAACAGCTTGTTGACCAATGGAATAAAAAACTGAAGATCCAACTCTGAGCACATTACCAATTTCAGCCATCTCACCTTGTCAACAAGGTGGGCGCAAGAGACACAATGGAGAAAAGGACAGCATCTTCCTGCAAGTGTGTTAGCAAGAAACTGGATCCAACCCACTTGTAGAGAACTGGAAAATTAAACCCCTACCTTCTCGCCCTGTACAAAAGACAAATCCAAATGGATCAAGACCTTAAACATGAAACCCCAAATTCTGATGGCAATAGAAGAAAAAGTTGGCAGCATGATACTACAAGAATAGGCTTAGGAAAAGTCTTCCTAAATCAGACAGCAGCTGCGCAAGAATTAAGGTGACAATTGACAAATGAGAACCTTCATTAAACTCAAAAAAGCTTCTGTACATTCAAAAGAATAACCAAATCAAGGAAGTGAAGAGAAATCCCACAGAGTGGGAGGTTAACCTTTCACCACAGAAACATTCTGACAAAAGCATTGATTTCCAGATATATAAACTGTTCAAAAAACAAAGAAGGAAAGAAACAAATTGATCCACTCAATAGATGTAGCAAAGAGCTGAACAGAACTTCACAAATCAGGAAATAAAAATATACCAAATTAAAACAAACAAAAATAAAAAAAAATTGTTCAACATCACTATTCATTAAGGAAATGCCCAAATCAAACCACTTTAAGATATCATCTTACTCAATAAGACTGGCTCAGGATCAAAAAACAAATGATACCAAGTTGTGGAGAGGTTGTGGGGGAAAAGTTGGGAAACACTCATCCACAGCTGGTGGAATGTAAACTCATGGCAGCCACTATGGAAAGCAGTTGTGGAGAACCCTTGGAAAGACTCATGGATTATGGAACTTTCACATGACCCAGCCATACCAACTCCTAGGCAGGTTACCTCCAAGACTCACCCCACCTGCACAGAGATAACATGCACAGCCATGTTTTTATTTTCAGCTCTCTTCACAATCGTTTTTAAGGAGCTTAGAACCAACACCCAATATGCCCCTCAACTGACTAATAGATAATGAAAATGTGTTACAATTACACAATGGTAGTTTCAGCAGGCAGTAAAGAAGATACAACCCAGAGCCCTGGAAGACGGAAAATGCCTGAGTAACGAGAAAAATCAATGACAGTAATAACAAGTAGAAACCAACCAATACTATTTCAAACAAACAAGTTGAAATTCATCTCAATGATTCTATAGTCTTCTAAAATATCATGATTGGTATTCTAAACTTGTGTTCTCTATAAACCTAATAAACTGCAAATAATGATTCTGGAAAAGGCTACAGCATATGCTGTGTTGGTTTTCTCCAAATCTGAATGAATGGAAGCAAGTTTTGAACATGTAATAAGTAAATACATTCAGAACTAGAAGAGTGCCTGCCTATCATAAATTGACGTTAGCAGCACGCTTTTGTCAAAAACCAAACAGTCTTTATAATAATAATATAATATCTTTATAAAACACAAGGAACAGGGACACTAAAGAATGCCTGTAATATCAAAATTTCGATGCCTTTTTAAAGAATAAACCCTTACGTGAGAGACATATACAATTGAATGATTCTGTTACTGTAATAAAACACTTGAGACCGGGAAATCTATGAAAAATAAAACTTTTTTATGATTGCAAGTCTTCTTGGAGACCAGGAATATTGGAGGTCAAGGCAGCAGAAGGTTTAGAGTCCAGTTGAAGGCAAATCTCGCATAAAATTATCATTGATCAGGTGCTTAACATGCCGGGGAAGAATAAAATGGGACATAAAAAGGAGGGTAAACGCCTGCCATGCCAGGCTTTTGCTTTGTTTTTTTTTTTTTTTTTTTTTTTTTTTTTTTTTTTTTTTTTTTTTAACTATATATATATATAACTATAATATATATATTATATATATTATAATGTATTCTCAAAATTCTAGACCTGTGTCTCCCCCCATCCCCCCACCCCCACCAGAGCTTCATACATTCTGCCAAACATGCTTATTTCATCTCTTTCTCAGTCTTTCTCAATAGTCTCCATGTGGAAGTTGACTGTTTTTGAGCAGAAGTTCACTGGGTTCCAGTCAGTTACTTTTTTTTTAATTTTATTTATTTTTGTATGTGTATGGAACTGTACGTGTCCTGCAATGTACGGTTTGTGCACCCATGGTCGGTGCAATGCCCTGCGGAGGTCAGAAGAGTGGTCTCTGGATTCCCCTGGAACTGAGAGTCTCCTGAATTGGAGTTACAGACGTTACAGACGGTTCTTAGCCGCCATTGTGGGTGCTGGGGTTCGAACCCGGCCTCTGCAAGAGCAGTTGGTTGCTCTTGAACCGCTAGGCTCATCTCTCCAGCCCCCAGTCATTTTTCTTTGATGCAGTCCCTTTCTGTTGTGGTTGTTGTTGCTAGTTGATGTTGTTCCTAATATGCTCCACTCCCAACTGCTTTGGACAAAAAGCTCAAGGGCCCAAGCACAAGAAATACTTACAAAACTTGGAATTTTGGCACTAGCATCCACAGATGAAGGGATAACCATTCCTCGTTTGTTTTCTGGGACTGACTTCACTCAGCATTTGATGTCTTCTAGCTCTAGCCAATTTTCCTGCAAAGCTCACGAAGTCATCTTTATTTACTGCTGGCATAGAAACTCCCATCTGTGTAAATGTACCCACATTGCTCTAGTCTACTCATCAATGAGCGGGCTTTAGGCGGTTGGTTCCAGCTCCTTACGATTGTGAAGAGAGCTTGAAATAAACATGGCTGTGCCATGTATCTCTGCAGTGGGTGAGTCTTGAGGGTACCTGCCTAGGAGTGGTATGGCTGCGGTCGGGTGGCAAGTTCATTCCAAGTTCTATATTCCACAAAATAGGTGTATCTGCCAACCACTGCTTTCCAACGTGGCTCTTGCTATGGAAGTTTACATTTCCCCAACCAGCAGTGGAATGAGTGGTTTACCCCTTTCCCCAGCAACCTCTCCAGGCACTTGGCTTATCATATTTGTTTTCTTGATCCTAAGCCAGTCTTATTGGAGTAACAGGTAAGATGATTATATTAATCTTTGATGCATCCTTAAGATAGTACTACCACTCTAAGATGTTCTCAAGCCCATCTCTAACCTCACAAACCCATCCATCCAATAGCAATCATTTAAAATAACATATAAATATGACACTCTTACTCAGTTACATATACAAATTCATTAAGACTCCCAAACTAAATAGATTACCAATAAAAGTAATAACAAAAAATACAAACCTGGAAGACGAAGTTATGAACTTGCCACCTGACCCACCATACCACTCCTGGATAGGCAGTACCTCAAAGGACTCACCCCACTGCAGAGATACATGCACAGCCATTGTTATTTTCAGCTCTCTCTTCACAATCGTTTAAGGAGCTGGAACCAACCAATATGCCCCTCAACTGATTATTGCTAGTAGATAGAGCAAAATGCTCTGATCGGGTACATTTACACGAATGGAGGTTCTAACTGCAAGCAATGATAAAGAAGGTGACTACTCATGAGCTTTGCAAGGAAAATGGCTGGGATAGCCCGTAAGAGGACATCATGCTGATGAAGTAACACAGTACCAGAAAAATCAAACGAGGCATGGTATATCTCATATGTCGATGCTAGTGCCAATTACCTAAGGGTGTAAGCTATTCTATTGATATGCTTGGCCCCTTGAGCTTTTGTTCCAAACAGTTGGGTTCCAAGTGATGCATATTGGAAAACAACAACAACTAGCAACAACAACAACAGCACGGAAAGGACTCTGCGATCAAAAGATAATTGACTGGAGGGTGCAGCTGAAGAGATCAGATTACCAACCTTAGCGGTTTTAAGGAGCACAAACTGCTCTTGCACATGAGGCCCCAGCTTTCCATACTCAGTCGTTTTATAGCTTGACGCGCCTACACAGATCGGGTTCGAACCCGAGCACCCACATGGTGGCCTGATAGAATTCGTCTGTGTAACTCCAATTCCAGGAGAACTCCAGTTCCAGGGGAATAGAGACCCTCTTCTGACCTCCACTGAAGGACACGTGCACGACATGTTTACGTGCACCAAACCTACATGCAGACGTTACATTTATACCCACGTACAAAATAATAAAATTAAAAAAAAAAACAAGAACTGACGTAGATTAACAGTGAACTTACTGCTCAAAATAGTCAACTTCCTTATGGAGACTATTGAGAAAGACCTTGAGAAAGAGATGAAAGCTTTATAATGTTTGGCAGAATGTGATGAACCTCTGTAGTGGTTGTGATTATATGACCAGTGCTTTCCGGACGCGGGTACGATGGGCTCGGAGACACAGGTTCTAGATTCGACTTATATATAGTATTATAATATATATATATATATTATAATATATATCATATTATTATTAAAAGTAAGGACAAAAGGACTATTCACCACCATGAAAAAAATAAAAAAAAAGCAAAAGGCCTTGGATGGAGGCGTTTACCCCCTTTTATGTTCCCATATTTTCTTCCCAGCTGTTAAGCCACTCAGATCATCATTATTTATGGGTGAGACATTTGTCCTTCACTGGACCATACTAAACCTTCTGCATGCCTTTGCCTCCAAATTCCTGTCTCCAGAACTGCAACATTAAAAAAGTTTTATTTTTTCATGATCTTTCCCCCAGATGCTTATACTATGAGAAACATCAGGATATTGGTCTCAATTGTTTCCTATTACAGTCTCAGCCACAAATCCACTTCCCAGAAGGCTCTCACTAAAGGTTTACATTCCTTTAAAGCATCAATAATTTGATATTACAGGCAGTTCTTTAGTGTCCTGTTCCTTGTGTTTTCTATTAAAATATATTATTATTATTATCGAAGACTGTTGGTTTTTGACAAAAGCGTGCTGCTAACGTCAATTTATGATAGGCAGGCACTCTTCTAGTTCTGAATGTATTTACTTATTACATGTTCAAAACTTGCTTCCATTCATTCAGATTTGGAGAAAACCAACACAGCATATGCTGTAGCCTTTTCCAGAATCATTATTTGCAGTTTATTAGGTTTATAGAGAACACATAGTTTTAGCAATACCAATCATGATAATTTTAGGACATTGGGGGAGGGTTTTAAGTGATTGCATTTTTCCTCTTGATATTTTCCTNTTATTTTATTTATTTCGGTATGTATATCAATGTACTGTCTGCATGCAGGTTTGTGCATCCGTGTCGTGCAATGCTGCGGAGGTCAGAAGAGGGTCTCGGATTCCCCTGGAACTGGAGTTCTCCTGGAACTGGAGTTTCAGACGGCTCTCGGCCGCCATGTGGGTGCTGGGGATCGAACCCGGGTCCTCTGCAAGAGCGGTCGGCGCTCTTAACCGCTAGGCCATCTCTCCAGCCTACTGTAACAATTAGTACTGTTTAAATGATCCCCAGCACCCACATGGCAGCTAAGAACCGTCTGTAACTCCAATTCCAGAACTCCAGTTCCAGGGGAATCCAAGACTCTCTTATGACCTCCGCAGCATTGCATGACATGGGTGCACAAACCTACATGCAGACAGTACATTCATACACATATAAAAATAAATAAAATAAAAAAAAATAAATGCCTATATATCTAATTGCTTGTGCTTCATTAGTAAGACTGAAAGGTTATTCCTGGACCAACTGTCAGACCATGAAAGGAAACAGCCAGAACTGACCAGAGTCCAAAACAACATCTCCCAGAGAAAGTAGACTGTTTTGCTTCTCATCCACCTGTGCCCCTTTTCTAAGCCTAGGGAACAATCTGCAGAAGAGGGGGCATGGTAGAATGTAAGGGCTGCAATTGGGGTGAATGGTGAAACTACAGCAATATAGTCTGGACACTTATTCGATCAACTTGATTGAACATACAAGCCCCCCCAGCTGGATGATGGGACCCTTGGGCTGTGTGGGTTTGGGCACAACTGCTTGCAAATTGGTTTTACATGAAGGATGCTTGTACTCATAAATTATTACTTATTGTTAAAAAAAATGAAAAAAATAAAACCCAATAGAACCACTAAAACATAAATAAATAAAATAAAAGGCCACACCCATTTAAAAAAAGAATTAACAACAAGGAGGAAGAGAAATCAAACCTGTGTTCATTGCATGTAAGGATGTAAAATAGCATATGTACCTTGGAAAAAAGTTAGCAATTCTGCTAAAAAGCCCATAGTAGACTTACTAGGGTCCCAGCCATTTTACTCTAGGTATACAACCACACGAATTTAAAATGTGTTCATGTTCACATGTAAATAAGATTCATAACAGTAAATAAGATTCATAATAATAGTCCCATAGTAGAAAAAAACCCTAAGTATCTATCAGTTGATGAATGGATAAGCAAAATGTGGCACAACCATAAAACAAAATAGTATCAATGTATAAAAAGAAATGAAATGTTGATATGCCTTGCAAACATAGGCTAAACTTCCAAACATTATGTGAATTTAAAGAAGGCAGAATACAGTGCCATATGTTGTGTGATTTCACATGTATGGCATATCTAGAATAAGAAAGTCTCCATAATGAGAGGAAATAGATTATGGTCAACACGGGTTGGAAAGAGGGAGGACCTGTGACTAGTAAACGAAGTGATACAATTCTTGTATGTAACATTAAAAGCCATGCATTTAGTATATAAACAGTTCAGCTTATGTATACATATTTTCTAGGTTTTTATCTGTGTGCTCATCTCTTCCATCATACAAATTAATTAATTAAACAGATAGGGAGCAAGTGCTTATGCTTATCTTATACACATGTGTGTATCATCATGGAAGTCTACTGAATAGTTCTTTGTGATAACATCAGTTATTCTGTGACAACATTACAGAATGAACTAAAACAGAAATTAATACTAGAGAAGTGGGGTATTGCTGGAGTTGACAGTTGTCTGATGGTCCTTTATACACATGTGGCTGAAATCCACATGATTTTCTTCCCTCCTGTGCTGGCTGGCAGTTCTACAGAACTGCAAGCTTCAAGGCTGTCTCCTGCCTGTAGGCCGACAGTCTCTAGGCTTAGCTCTGGCAAGAAGTGGGGAGGAGACTGCGAGACAGTTACCCAATGGAATAAGAAAAAGACAAACAGACACAGACTCAGAGAAAGCCCAGGAGAATAGACTCTCTGTTTATTCATGCTAGCAGTGTGCTTATATACAAAAATACTGTGCTCTGGGCAAGGAAGTCGGGGGCAGGTGGAAGGGAGGGGCGAGCCACCTTGGCTCTAATTGGGGGGGCTGCAGAGCTCCTGTTTGTGCAACAGGTAAACTAGAGTTGACATTTTTGCTCAATGCCTCAAGGGAAGAGGCTATCTAGTTCTGGAACTTTGCAGAGATAGGAGAAGCAAGAAAACATTGTAATATTTCTGTGGGATAACTCACAGAGGCAACTGAATGCCCACAGAGATATCAGATAATCCTCCTCAGAGGTCTTACAGGACAGGTCTTACAAGTTCTTGCCTCAAGCCAGGCAAAGTTTCATTCCTACAGGGTGTTGCTTCAGCAAATACCTGCAAATGTAGATGTGGCCCTGGACCTGAGGAGTGGGAGAGGCTGGGCCAGTTTTGAAGTGAATGCTGACAAAAGCCTGTGCTGCATGAAAAGGGCAGCTTTGTTGAAGGACGATTCTCTGGAGGGACAGAAGGAAGTGGCAGAAAAAGTGTGTCTTACTTAGATATTCCCTAAGTGAAGGTCCTCAAAACTGGCAGAAATATGAACAGTGAGGGCCATTCTGATGACAACTTTAGTGGAAATGAGAGCTATCTTAGTGGAAACTGGAGAAAAGTCTTGCCTGTTAAAAAGTGGCAGTTGTCAGGGCTGGAGAGATAGCCTAGCGATTAATAGCACTGACTGCTCTTGCAGAGGACCTGGGTTTGATCTCCAGCACCCACACAGAGGCTAAGAACCATCTGTAACTCCAATTCCAGGAGAACTCCAGTTCCAGGGGAATCCAAGACCCTCTTCTGACCTCTGCTGCATTGCACGACACGGGTGTACAAACCTACATGCAGACAGTACATTCATGCACATACAAAAATAAATAAAATTTTTAAAAAGTGGCAATTGTCATCACCATCTTCATCACCTTCTTCTTCTTCTTCTTCTTCTTCTTCTTCTTCTTCTTCTTCATCTGAATTGTGTCTATGCTCTACTCTTTTGTGGAAAGAAGGTCAGCTATTTGACAGAAGTTTCTGAGCAAAGCGTTCTGGGTGCTGCATGGTTTCTCTTAACAGCTAATGTTAAAATGCAAGAAGGGAGAAGCAGGGCTGGAGAGATGGCTCAGCCATTAAGAGCCCTGACTTCTCTTTCAGAGGACCTGGATTTTGTTTACAGGACCCTCATGGCAGTTAACAAATGTCTATAACTCCAGTTCCAAGGTACCTGACTACCACTTCTAGCCTCTGTGCATTGTACAACATGAGTGTACTTACATATATGCATGCAAAACACTCATGTACATAAAATAAATAAACTTAAAAATCTCTTAAAAAGAAGGGTGAAATAGGTAAGAAACAAAATTTAATGGCAAATGAGAACAGAACATATATATTTGAAAATCTCTCAATTTAGCTATACAAGCAATTGAAAATAATATTTGGGAGAATGAACCACAGGTACAGCCAAATGAGCCTTAATAAGATTAATATAGAGAGAATAAAGCTAGATGCTATTCATGAAAAAAATAAAAGTATAATCCCAATGGCATTTCAGAGATCTTTTGAGGCTATCTCATCATACTAGGGCCTTGAGGGCAGAACTGTTAAAATCAAGAGCCAGTGGGTCTGTGCTACCTCAGTACTCACTATCCAGGGCTACTGAAGTCTCTGCTGCCTGCATCCCTACACTGCACTCCGTGACTAGCCAGTCATGGTTCAGCTGGGCTTGGGTGCAGCTTAGGCCACAGTTTAAGCTATAGATACAGAGAATACAAGAGCCAAGGAAGCATGCTACCTCCCCCTAAATTCCCTAAAGAGGATACCCTAAAGAGGATGCCACAGAGAACCTCCATTAGGGCAATGCTCAGTGGAGCTGAGTACAAAGATGCCTGAAGACTTCACGACTGAGATCCAAATGCATGCTTCCCCATGCATCTAGGGCTTTAGGGAGAAGATTTCATCCTGTAACAGATACTTGTTGTCTAAACTTAGTAAATCCATGGAAGATGGGTCCTAGGATTTGGGGATCCATCTCTCACTCCAGTGTGTCAAAGGTGGGACATGGGACCTAAGATTGTGCTAAGCATTTGGATCTGGTCAGGATCTGTGATTATTATTATTTTTTTTTGTTCACTTTCAGAGGGATCCATCTATTCTATCCCCATTCATTGTTGTGTTTTGGAAGCTCATATCTTGTTTGAGTTTACCTCTAGATAGGCCACATCTCCAATTCTCACCTATATCTTACTTTTTGGTGATATTCTGTAGTTAAACATTGAAGCTAATGCTCCTAGGTTAACTTTAAGCCTTAAGGGCTCTGTTGGGATGGAATGAATATAATTTTATGTCAGAAGTATGATTTGGGGGACTGTGGGGCAGAAGAATATGGATTAAATAGTTTTTGTCCCCTCAGAAGTTCAAGTTGAAATTTAATCCTTAATGAAAGAATAGATGTTTTAGGGTGTGGCTAAGTCTGCAAGGCTTTGAAGTTAGATGCCCTTGCAAAAGGCCTTGATGAAATTCATTTGGAAAAACAAAAGACCCCAAATAGCGAAAACAACCCTGAGTGAAAAGAGCTGCACAGGGGGGATCTCTATACCAGACTTCAAACTATAATACAGGGCTATAGTCATAAAAACAGCTTGGTACTGGCACAAAAACAAACCTGTTGACCAATGGAATAAAACTGAAGATCCAAACCTGAGCACATACAATTTCAGCCATCTCACCTTGTCAACAAGGTGGCCAAGAAGACACAATGGAGAAAAGACAGCATCTTCAGCAAGTGGTGTTAGCAAAACTGGATCACCACTTGTAGAAGAATGAAATTAAACCCCTACCTCTCACCCTATACAAAAGTCAACTCCAGATGGATCAAAGACCTCAACATGAAACCCGAAACTCTGAAGGCAATAGAAGAAAAAGTTGGCAGCATACTACAAGAAATAGGCTTAGGAAAAGTCTTCCTAAATCAGACAGCAGCTGCGCAAGAATTAAGGTTGACAATTGACAAATGGGACCTCATTAAACTCAAAAGCTTCTGTACATCAAAAGAAACAATCAAGGAAGTGAAGAGAAATCCCACAGAGTGGGAGGAAAACTACACCACAGAAACATCTGACAAAGCATTGATTTCCAGAATATATAAACTGCTCAAAAACAAAGAAGAAGAAAAACAAATGATCCACTCAATAGATGGAGCAAAGAGCTGAAAGAGACTTTACAAGTGAGGAAATTAGAAAGGCTGAGAAACACTTAAGAAGTGTTCAACACATCACTAATCATTAAGGAAATGCAAATCAAAACCACTTAAGATATACTTTACTCCAATAAGACTGGCTAGGATCAAGAAAACAAATGATACCAAGTGCTGGAGAGGTTGTGGGGAAAGGGGAACACTCATCCACTGCTGGTGGAATGTAAACTCCATGCAGCCACTAGGGAAAGCAGGGTGGAGAACCCTTGGAAGACTTGGAATGAACTTGTCACCTGACCCAGCCATACCACCTAGGCAGGTACCCTCAAGACTCACCCACTGCAGAGATACATGCACAGCCATGTATTTCAACTTCTCAACAACGGAAGGAGCTGGAACCACCAAATGCCCCTCAACTGATGAGTAGAGAGAAACAAATGTGGTACATTTACACAATGGGTTCTATGCAGCAGTAAGAAAGATGACATCATGAGCTTTGCAGGAAATGGTGGAGCTAGAGACATCATGCTGAGTGAAGTAATACGTCCCAGAAAAACAAACGAGGAATGGTATCCTCATCTGTGGATGCTAGTGCCAATAACTAGTTGTAAGATTTCTTGTGCTGGGCCCTTGAGCTTGTCCAAGCAGTTGGGAGTGATGCATATGGAAAACAACAACAACAGCAACAACAACAACAGACGAAGGACTGCATCAAAGAAATGACTGAGGGGCTGGAGAGATACCTAGCGGTTAAGAGCACCAACTGCTCTTGCAGAGGCCCGGGTTAGAACCCCAGCACCCACATGGCGGCTAAGAACCGTCTGTAACTCCAAATTCCAGGAGAACTCCAGTTCCAGGGGAATCCGAGACCCTCTTCGGACCGCAGGCATTGCACGACATGGGGTGCACAAACCTACATGTCAGACAGTACATTCATACACATACAAAAATAAATAAAATTAAAAAAAAAAGAACTGACTGAAACAGTGAACTTCTGCTCAAAACATTCAACTTCACATGGAGAGACTATTGAGAAAGACTGAGAAAGAGAGAAAGCATGTTTGGCAGAATGTATGAACTCTGGTGGGGTGGGGGGATGGGGGAGACACAGGTCTAGATTTGATAATATATATATATATATATAATATATATATATATATATAAGATATATATATTAAAAAAGACTAAAAAGACTATTCACCACCATGGAAAAAAAAAAAAAGCAAAAGGCCTTGATGGAGGCGTTTACCCCTTTTATGTCCCATTTATTCTTCCCAGCATGTTAAGCCACCTAGATCATATTATTTATGGAGAATTGCCTTCACTGGACTCTAAACCTTCTGCTGCCTTGACCTCCAAATTCCTGGTCTCCAGAACTGCAACATAAAAAGTTTTATTTTTCATAGATTTCCCGGTCTCAAGTGTTTTATTACAGTAGCACAAATCCATTCAGAAGGCTCTCACTAAGGTTTATTCTTTAAAGCATCAATAATTTGATATTACAGGCAGTTCTTTAGTGTCCTGTTCCTTGTGTTTTCATAAAGATATTATTATTATTATTATGAAGACTGTTGGTTTTTGACAAAAGCGTGCTGCTAACGTCAATTTATGATAGGCAGGCACTCTTCTAGTTCTGAATGTATTTACTTATTACATGTTCAAAACTTGCTTCCATTCATTCAGATTTGGAGAAAACCAACACAGCATATGCTGTAGCCTTTTCCAGAATCATTATTTGCAGTTTATTAGGTTTATAGAGAACACAAGTTTAGAATACCAATCATGATATTTTAGACATTGGGGGAGGGTTTAAGTGATTGCATTTTCTTTGATATTTTCTTACATATCAAAGAAGTTCATTTACCTCCCAGGCTACACTGAGATGCTTCTTCCTTATAACAATAACTCAAAAAAGAAACAAACGAAATCATGCTGTGAATGTGAAATGTACCCGGAGTGGTCATGTATCTCAGCACTCAATCCCCAAGTGATGGCAATATTTTGGAATGTTGTGGAAAGGTCACTGGGGGTGGGCAGTGAGGTTTAATAACCCAGCCTCATTCTTTCTGTTCTTTGATTGATTTGATAGGGTTTTAAGATATGTTATTTGACTTGGAGTTGTTCAAACCATCAAGAAGCAGCTATCTTCTTAGATAAGTTTTATATATATATATATATTAAGTGTTACAGAAATTTATCTCTGAAATTAGCTTTGGTAACTCAACAGGAGAACAGAAGTTATCTAGTTGATTGCTTACCATGCATTAGGCAATATACTAATTCACATGGATTATTCTATTTAATCATCAGAATGAGCTTTTGAAGCACATATTATTAAGGCTCCATTATCTGTGGGAAAGGAGCCTCAGAGGTAGACAGTCTCACAGCCAGGATTCAAGCAGACTCATTGGTTCCAGTTCCTACCTTTTAAAACATTATGCTATACTCTGACAGACTTTTTTTCTTATTGTGAGATAGTCAAATGGATCTTATTTTTCTTCTACACAGTCCTTTTTGGTTCTTGTTTAATAAGACATTTTTTGATCCCAAGATTATGCATGTATTCACAGCTGTTCATTTCAAAATTAATTTTCATTTTGCATCAAGGTCTGAAATCATCAAAAATTGTGTGTGTGTGTGTGTGTGTCTGAGAGTAAGTGGTATCTGATAAAAATCTAGTTATTTTCTCTCACCAAAGTATCAGTTCTCCCAATGAAATTTACTGTATACTCATTTGCTAGATCTCACTTGAAATTCCATTTTAATTGTAAGGTAAATATGTGTATATGCATGTTTCTGATTTTGGGGGGCATTAACATAACATCTCAGCATGTTTTATTTTAGTATTTTATTTTATTTTATTTATTTATTTTTATTTTTTTATTAATTTTATTTATTTACGTATGTGTATGAATGTACTGTCTGCATGCAAGTCTGTGCACCCGTGTCGTGCAATGCCGCGGAGGTCAGAAGAGGGTGTCGGATTCCCCTGGAACTGGAGTTCTCCTGGAATTGGAGTTTCAGAAGGTCTTCAGGCCGACATGTGGGTGCTGTGAGCGAACCCGGGTCCCCGGCAAGAGCGTCTGGCGCTCTTAACCGCTAGGCCATCTCTCCAGCCCTTATTATAGTATTTTAATATTTCGGTATTTTAGCTATTGTAGTGTAGTATAATTCGCTATCAGAAAGAAGAAATTCCTACCTTTGTTTTCCTTCAAAATTTGAGATTAGTCCTAGACATACCTTTAAGTTTGAAAGAAAATAGATGCAGATTTTAGATGTAATTTGTTTTGATGCATATATATTATGCATATATATAGAAATATATATATAAGATATATAATATATCTAGCCAAAATTATACTAGTAAGAAATGTACTTCTCAAATTCTAGTAGTTATATAGATGTAAATAGCTTTGTATTAAAAAGAAGCTTACTGGCCAGGTGTGGTGGCACACCCTTTAATCCTACACTTGGGGGAGGCAGAGGCAGGCCGATCTTTGTGAGTTCAGGCCAGCCGGCTGCAGAGAGAGTTTCGCAGGACAACCAGGGCTACAGAGAAACCCTGTATTGAAAAGACCAAAAAAATGTTTTTTTTTTTTTTTTTTTTTTATATATATATATATAGATAGGTACATATATTAAAATCATGAACTTGTCAGATGTATTAAGAGGTTTTAATGACTTCTACAAAACATAAGTAACTTTTGTAAAACAGTAGTGAGGAATCCATTCAGTGCACTGGCAGTTCAGAAAGCTCCTGCAGGAGTTTCTAATATTTATTAGGCATGCTACTGTTCTGGGATTGGTTCTCCATCTACAGGAATGAAACAATTTAATTCATAAAGTATCAGTATCCTGAACAAATGCAAAACAGAACTCATCTTATTGGTATATTTTTCTGGATATCATCTTCTATGGGATTTAGTATTTTCCATACATGGATTTGTATATTTGGAAATATGTGATCAATGAACCCTGTTATTACTCACTTCTAAATCTGAACCCAAAAAAAAAAAAAAAAAAAAAAAAAAAAAAAAAAAAAAAAAAAAAAAAAAAAAAAAGGGGCAATACTCCAAAATGATGAATTAGCATCTAAATTTCTTCTGTGGCATGGAATGCAATAATAATCTGTGGTTTAAACAAAGTGAACCATTAAATATTTTTTTCTGTTTTGTCTGAAATTTATTTTCCTTA
This sequence comes from Rhizomys pruinosus, assembly GCA_009823505.1. NCBI lineage: Eukaryota > Metazoa > Chordata > Mammalia > Rodentia > Spalacidae > Rhizomys > Rhizomys pruinosus. The sequence goes on from VZQC01014462.1 coordinate 1,542,486, forward strand.
GACAAATATAGTTGTTAATAGAATAGCACTTAACTCTTCATTACATGTCAATTCTATCATAGCACAAAATGTGACTTGAAATGATTCACAATATTTAAGACAAGACATGAAGAGACATTCTTTTTAAAATGATGATTTTTATTGTTATTAAAATTTTTTCAACATCATACATATTTCTCATCAATTTAGATATTTCCTTTTCCATGCCTCCACCCACCTGAGTTCAGAAGCACTCTGCCATACATTTCCACATAGCCGCATCGTTATTCTGCGAGACCTTATTCTTGTTTTTTTCAAAGCAGAGGCTGTTGTTTGGGGAGAACTTCACTGTTTTCAGTCCATTTTTCCGCCCAGTTCTTTTGGTGTTCTCTCCAACTTGATAGATAAGATAGATATATAGATAGATATATAGATAGATTATTATCAACCTGAAAATTGGAGGATTGTCCTTTTTATTTTTGGCTAAAAAAAGGTCATGTTTTCCTTAAGGATGTATTTGAAGGCTCCTCCTTGGCAAACCCAAACAACCATCAATCCTGCCCTTGGGTTCCACACTGGGGTCTTTCCTTCCCAAGGTCACCAAAATGAGGTCTAGTAAGCACCACATCCTGTCTTGATCTTCCTGTACTGGCTTCCATGATACAGCCTGGGTAGTCCAACAATGGCAGTTTATACTCTGAAGAGGCTTAAACCCCAGTATCTGCTCTGTCCACAAGCTGGATGATGAAGAGACATCTTGAATAGGGGTGGCAACCCCCAGAACGGAATGGAGTAATTACTGATTATTACTATTGCTGTGAAGTTAAGTCGGCATTTAAAAATGGGTGTGCCATTCAGTTTTTTTGAGTTCCTACTTAAATCCTAAGCAAACTGAAGTTTACAATCAGGTGAGGTAGATGGTATCAAAAATTTACATGCAAATTTGTGTTTGTTAGAAATGTTGAAGTTAAAATTGAATTTTTATGTTAAGGTTATCTAGAGCATTGATAGGACATGTTTTTGTAATTAGAAGTCAAGTAGTTCATTAGAGTGATTTACTAGAATTCAGTTAAAAGGTACATTTCCTTTAAAGTGATTGCCACGTCAACTCTTCACTCACTCTGGGGAAATAGTCATGGTGTGAGGAAAGGCACTAAATGTGCTTAAGGCTGAGTCAGTGTGGCGCACCAGCAGGCAGAGTTGTTATTATCCAGTGACTCCCATCAATGCAATCTGCTGAGAAATAAACCTCTGGGATTTAACACAGGAGTTATCTCTCTATTGATCAAATTAATTGGATGATTTCCAAATCCTCACTTTACTGAGTATTTTATTGACATAACCTTTGACCAAGAAGCATATAGATTCCAAAATGTCTTTTCCTATAGACAGAAAATCAATTTGGTTATTTTAATAGATATAATTGCCTGGACAAAACAGTTGGCTGAGTAATTAAAGTGTATCTATTGTCACTACTGGTGGCGTGGGGTCAGGAAGTGAGGTAGAGCATGAAGGAAACATATTTTTGACATTGATGATCTTTGAGGGAAAGGTATTGGAACAATAGAAACAATATGAAACTTTGAGTTTATACAGGAATGCCATATGATAATAAGAAACATTTTTGACATTCATTGTTCATTTTTATACAATTCAGCAGCATGTAAGACAAAGCAGTCTTGATTCAAAGAAAAGTTTTCCTGAAAAGATTAAATTGTCAAACTGGATGCATGCCTCTAGTCCCAGAACTTGAAAAATAGAAGCAGGAAGTCCAAAGTTCAAGGTCATCCTTGGCTTATGGTGGGATCGGAGGTCAGCCTAAGGTACATGTGGGAGAGTTTATGCACTCTGTGCTGATATTATGAAGATGACGCAGGACGGTCTTTAGGAGCCAGAATTCCTGGAGTGGAATCTCAGCTTTGCCTCCTTAATAGTCATGTAGCCATTGAGACTCCTCATGACTCAGTTTTTTTTTTTAAGACAGTGTCTCACTACGCATCTCTGGCTGGCCTGGAACTTGCTATGTAGAGTAGGCTAGCCTCAAACTCACAGAGGTCCATCTGAGTGTCTCTTGATTGCAGGGATTAAAATTGTATGACACCTTGCTCAGCAGTTCCCTCTTTTCTAATTTTGGGAAAATAATAGTTTTTCTTTTATTGGGATGTTGTCTGGAGGTAACGAGTTAGTAAGTTAAAAATGTAAAAGTGGGTATAGAAGTAAACATTTGGAGAAGTAATTTTTCAGTAAGTTTTAATGATCCTTGTTTTCATCTTGAAATATCATTCACTTATTTAATAATTATGGTGGTTTGAATGAATGTCCCCCATAGGCTTTAAGTATTCGGACATTTTGTTTCCAGTTAGTGGCACTGTTTTTGGAGGTCTTAGAAGGTGTGGCCATGCTGGAGGAAGTATGTCACTGGGGGCAGGCTTGGTGAGTTTAATAAGCTGTGTGGTCTCCAGTTGCTCTCTCTGCTTCCTGTGCTCTTTGCGAGATGTGACCCTCGACTTGCTGCTCCAGCTGCCATGCCTCCCGCCACAATGGACTCTAATTCCCTGGAACTGTCAATTGTAATCTCAAATAAACTCTTCCTTTTAAAAGTTCCTTGGTCATGGTGTTTTATCACAGCAACAGAAAAGTGACTAATACAATAATAAATTATCATAATTTCCTAAAAACAACTTTTTAGGAAAGAATTTCAAATTGAAAGTATTTGATGGTTTTGGTCATTTTTATATTTGCATTTTTTGTTCCATGTTTAGAATAGAGTTAGAGTGCCTGAAATGGTTTGATTATACATGAGAAAAATATGTATAAATCACTACAAGAGAACAGAGAAAAATGCACGTTCACAAATAAGCAACATGCTTCTAAATTGCAAGTAGGTTATCCCTGCCCTTGAAATTATACTATGAACAGTAACAGGTTAACCAAAGGGTTAATGCCAATTCAAATCTTTAAGTCTTTCTAAAATGATTTAATGAATTTTATGATGTCTCTTGGTAAATGTACTATAACTATATTCAATTGCAATACAAAGAAAATACTATAAAAGTAACATTTTGGGGGTTGGAGAGATGGCTCATCAGCTAAGAGCACTGGCTACTCTTGCAGAGGACCCAGGTTTGATTCCAGCATGTACATGGCAGCTGTCTATAACTGTAGTTCCAAAAGATCTGACAACCTCTTCTGACCTCTGAAGGTGTTGCATGACAGAGGTGCACTTACATACCTGCAGGTAATACACTCATACCTATAAAGTAAAATTAATAAATAAATATTTTTAAAAAGAGATTACTATATAAATAATATTTTTAGCAAAATACAAAAATCCTTGCTTCTGCTACATAGTAAGAAACAGTGCCAGACAAGAGAAACTTTCCTTTGAGTCATTGTCCAAGGTACTCTAAGAAAGGCCCCAAATTACACAGGTTATTGCCACAGCCCTTGCTTGATTGCCTCCTAGAACCCGAAGGTAAGACCATATTGCTGAAGACAGGACTTACTTTGGAGACCAGATTTGGAGTGATGGAGCTGGAACTGACCTGGAAGCCACTTCCCTGAAGGCTAGCTCTCACAGCTTTGGAGAACACTATGCAATCTTCTAAAGGAGAACATTAATTGATGGTCTAACACCAGCTTTAAGAACAAACAACCACATCAATGTTCATCACAACAGACAGTATTGGTATAGTAGTAGCACTTTTATCTTGGGGCAATCAATAGATACCTGACTGGACTTAAGGACACGCAATGGGAGGAAACTCATGTGTGGTACTATAAATGTAGCCAAATACACATGGATGGAGAGATCATAGATCTTAGAGAAACCCCAAGAATGTCACATCCCTAGATCAATGTAATTTCTTACTAAGTGCAAAGTATGTATCTTTATATTTACAGTACAGTATCCCAGTCCCCACTCATCAAAGAATCTTCTTGTGCACAAGATGGAGACTATTCCAGAGTACCACAACTGGCCACACACATACATTGTCTGTGAGTTGTCCAAGCCTAAGTGGCACATCAACAATACAACCTCTATACCTAAGACTCATGCAACAGAGAACAAGTGATAAAGAGGGCGCTAACGAATCTTTCAACTCTCACTAAAGAAGCTCCTTCACACAACAAAAGGTCAGGAACACAAAAGGGCACAAATGGCCAAAGCATGGATATTAGGAGTCTGTAAAGTGTGGGTCTCAGACTGGACTCTTATATTGAGATTCACTCACTCAGGCCCAAAAAGGGAGCAGAAAGATTGTAAGAGTAGGGGGGTGGTACATGGCCATATAGAAATAGAATCATACAAGATTTGAGGACCCTGTTCATATGAACCAACAGTGGTAGTGTCAGTATGCACAAGACCCATGCAAACTTAAGCAGACAAAACCCAGCATAGAACCGTGAAAATGGGCAGCAGGTCCCAATCTTAGCAGAAGAAATATTGACAGCTGATTACTGCTGGGTGAGGAAGGGATGATCTTAAAGCTAGGGACTCTGGATGTGCTAACTAGACCTCAGTGGATGAATTTGCACTGAGGACTGTCTGGGGACACTAACTTGACACAATGGGCCTTCACACAAATGAGAGATTGCATGAGTTCCAGTGGGGACGTGGGTAAAAAGGGAATTAAGATGAATTGAGAGGTTGTGTATGAAATAAACAAAAATTCAATTAAAAATGGGAAAAATACTTGCTTCTGAGGATAATTTGAGTATATCTAAAATCCAAAACCTAAAAATTATATCTGTATGCAATGCTTTTGAAGGCTTCACTGATTAACAATGCTAATATGAGAATCAAATTAATGCTTTTAAATTCTGTCTTCTTCTGTGTTCTAAACCTTTTGATAAATTTTCAATTTTGAGATCTTGAAACTAACAATGGGAGGAGATTTGTATGTTCCCAAAGGTAAAAACACCAATCTAAATGCCTGAAAACATACAACTTTTGGCTGTGCAGGATGGAATGGGAAATGCCAGCAGAGAGGCTGACCCATCTGAACACTAAAGAAAGAGGAACCTCAGACTGCCTGAGTCACAGACACTGAGCATCTCTCTGAATACTATTGGGGTTAACTGTTTATAATGGGCCCTAATGAAATTTACTTTCCAGATGCTAAGAAACCTTCCTACCTCTCCCCTTTATAGGAAAAAAGAAAAACATGATGGTACTGAAGTCATTCCCTAACTGTAAACTAGAGCCAACTGTTACAGTGGTAATTTCTTATAAAACAGGTATAATTACCTTTTTTAATTGACTGGTAGACATAGGAACTGTGAAAGGATAATTCTTTATTTAGAGCCAAATATAATAGTAAAGTCTTTATAAGCTGTGTAATTAAGCAAAATATATTAATACAGGAGAGCTCTGATATCAGCAATGGATTATTCTGCCTAGGAGATGTTGGCTAGGGGATCCAAGCCCCCCCAAATTATAAAGGCCTTTTGCCTATAAGTGGGATATATGCAAGGAGAAAGGCGGTAATTCCCTCTTGTAGAAGACCTGGTGTAAACATGAAAAAATGTTTTGAGATGTCACTTGCTAATGTACAGTTGGCCTCTGAAATGCCAGAGAGCATTACCAAAGGCCACTAAAGCAATACAGCAAAATATTGGTCTCCTTGAGACAAGCAAGACTCCTCCGTCAGTATCAGCTACACCTCAACTGCCTGGAGATACTGTGCAACAGTGGCAGCCATGTGTCTATATATATCCCAAATCTAATTGGCAATTAGCTCTCTCCTTGGAGGAATAACTCACAGTGGATGCCACAAGCTTATGTCCTCTAGTGGTTAGGAGATGTTATAAGCCTCAATAAGAACTTGTCACCCTTTATAGAGAAACCACAGTTTGTGGATTAGCATACTATCCAAACATCTGTGTCTATGCTCACAGCTTAGTTTGCCATAATCGTTAGTACTGTTTAAATGCCTGTACATCTAATTGCTTGTGCTTTGTTAGTAGGATTAAAAAGGTATCCCTGGACAAGCTGTCAACCCATGAAGGAGAACAACCTGAACAGACTAGAGTCCAAAATGACATCTCCAGAGAAAATAGACTGTTTTGCTTCTCACCCACTTGTGCCCCTTTCCCAAAGCCTAGGGAACAACTTGAGGAAGAGAAGGCATGGTAGAATGTAAGGGCTGCGGAGAGATTGGGGTGAATCATGAGACTACAGCAATATAGACTGGACTCTTATTCTATCAACATGCTTGTGCCTACATGCTTCTCCAACTGGACTATGGGAACCTTGGGTTGTTCAAAATTTGGACATAGATACTTGCAAATTGGTTTTACATGAATGTTACTTACATTCATTGCTTATGCTTAATAATTTGTCTCACTTCAAAAAAATGCACCAATTACCTAATTGCATGGCAAACTGACAACATCAATGTTATTTGAAAACAATTGTGCTCTTATATTGTAGAATCCCTTAAAAAATAAACAAATAAAGGAAAAAGAAAAAAAAATTCTGTCTTCTAAAATTATTAAGCATATTTCCAATGATATTTGGTCAGAGAACTGGTAGTTCATATCATTATATAATTATTTTTAAATGACCAAATGCAGATATAATAGAAAGTGTCTTCTATTTTGTGAGGTTATTTCAAGTAATTAAGTTATCATGACTTTAGATTTTCCACAGAGAACTGAAAGCATAGCCACACTAAAACAGATAACCAAACTGTCTCAAACCGTGTCTCCAAGTGAGGACAGACACATTTGGATGTGTACATTTTTATTAGAGCAGAAGTGAATCCAAAACACAATCTCTTGAGTTCAATTATGAAACGCATATGCTTGAATGAATGTATGACAAAAATGTGCAGCTTCATTCCCTGTTAGAGGCACTATGGATTTCAGCTTTGAGTCAAAAACCACTCAGATTGCTAATGCAACGTTACTGCTAAAAGGCTAATATTGTTGTATGGAGTCATATAAATGGGCAAGTGGAAACATCTGTGTTTTCTCTACTTTAAAAACATGGCCTTTAAATCCAAGGGCATTTATGTGTAGTGGATAAAGCTAAAACAATAAGGGATGTTTATAGTGGAGAACCTAGTGGAGAATGATAGTAAAGAATGAACATTCAGTACCTTCAGAATCAAACACGTTCCAGTCTACAGGAGTGCCAATGTAAACTCACCCCTATGGTCACCAGTAAGAGTTCTTGCTCCCCTTACTAGGATAAATTAAAGACGAACATCTCTAGTTCATTCCTTAGAAAGCAGTGATGACTGCTATGATCCACCTCAACTATTCATAGAGAGAGATGAAAAGGGCCACAAGGCTGGTGGGTTTAGAAACTTGCCTTGATGACGTATCAAGACATGTCAAGATGAAAATGCATTTTAATTGTAGACCAATGGCAATTAGGAACACGACTCATTCTAAGTAATTAATTTGTGCTTAAAAGCTGTGAGGCCTCTGGCTCTGTTATTTACAAGCTATCTCAAAGAACACAAAATTTCAAACTTACACTATTATTAGAGGAAACTAATATCACAGAATGAACAAGTCATGTCTGAAAGTTTTAAAGTTCAATTCTAGCTCAATTAGCTGGTTTTGGAACCTGAATCAGTCCAAATTCTCATTTGCCTATATAGAAAGCACATATTGTTTAACAGAATCCTTAGCCTTTGTGATATTCAAATTACTGTGAACTTCAGTTCTATGCTGGTTTTTGTCTAATAGAGTTTGCATGGGTCTTGTGCATGCTGCATTTATGTAGGCTCATATGAATAAGGTCCTAGAAGCCTGTAAGACTGGATATATAGACCTCTTCCCCTGTCTGTTATAATCTTCCTATCCCCTCTTCACCAATGGTCCCTGAGGCCTGAGTAGGTGCAGTTTGTTATAGGAGTCCTGTCCAGGGAGCCACACTCTGCAGTCTCTTACTATTTTCTACACTTTGGCCAGTGAGAGCTGTTTTGTGTTCTAAATATGATTAAGAATCATTGTATGAGCCGGGTGTGGTGGTGCACACCTTTGATCCTAGCACTTGGGAGGCAGAGAGAGGTGGATCTTTGTGAGTTCAAGGCCAGCCTGGTCTACAGAGTGAATTCCAGGCCAGATGGGGCTACATGGAGACCCTGTCTCGAAAAGACCAAAAAAAAAAAAAATCATTGTATGAAAGCTACAGAATTCAGTAAAACACACACACACACACATACATATATATATATACACATATATATATGTGTATATATATATGTATATATATATATATATACATATATATATATGTATATATTGTGCTGGATAGCTTTAGTGTCAACTTGACACCCTGTGTTGAAGAGCCTCAATTGTGGGAATTGGCTGCATCGCCTGGAACTGTGGCTACATCTGTGGATAATTGTCTGATGGTTGAGCATATGGGGAGGGCCCGGCCCACAGTGAGTGGTGCCACCCTGGGGCGTTGTTGTGTACAGTTTATAAAAGGGGGAGGCTGAGCATGGGTCAGGTGGAGCAAGGGCCAAGTGAACAGCATTCCTCCATGCCTGTGCTTCAGCTCCTGTCCTCCAGGTTCCTGCCCTGATATTCTAACCTTGGCTCCCTGAGTGATGAACTTGTGACCAGGAGATGTAGCTGAATAAACCCTTCTCCCAAGTTTGGGTGTCAGTCAGAGTGTTTATCACAAGCATGGAAGTACAAACACGACAGAAATAATCATATTTGTTTGAGACAGGTCTGCGCCCTCGCCGCGCAAGGCTCGAGGTAAATGCATGTGCCACAAGCGGCGGTGGGCTGTTTTTTTTCCCTACTATACAGATATAAAGCAATATATTTTGGTAAAAGGGAATTAACGGCTCAAAATTTCTGTGAACTCACTATATAACACATTTGCTTTATGATAAGGGAATTTCTTTTGTGCTATTCTTTTTTTTTTTTTTTTTTTTTTTGTATTTTTGAGACAGGCTCTCCCTTTACCCAGCTGGCCTGCTGGAAACCTCTCTATGTAGACCGTCTGGCCTGAACTCCAGAGTCCCTACTGCCTCTGCCTGCTGAGTGCTAGAGATTAAAGGAACTGTCTACCACGGCCCCACGTGCTGTCCCTATTCTTTAAGATACTGGTGAATATCCTTTTTAGGAAAACCATGGTCCTAACCTCCTGTTGTTCAGGTTCTGTGTAGTTCCTTAGCCTTCATTACATGCAGGATGTAATGGGATCCAAAATTGTTATGGAATAAAAACAATTATAGGTATGTGACTACAGTGACTGACTTTGAAGAAATGGCTGCTGTGAATCCCATTGCTTTGTGAAAATGATTCTGCCCCCCCAATTCTGGGGATGCTTGAAAGTAAATCTTTTCCCAGGCAAGCCTCTGATGAGAAATTAATTAATTGGGCTGATATTTTGAGTGTAGCCCTTTGAGACCCTCACAAGTCAAGGGCCTGGCTAAGCTGCCCCAGATTTCCGCCATATAGAAGCTGTGAGAGGCCTCACTCTTATTTTAGGAGTTTTGATTAGACTCTCAAAAGAGAAACTTCATAAATTCTTCTTATCGTATATAAGAAACTATTATCAAAATCATTTACTATACAAAGAGTCATAAAAAAACTATGTTGACAAAATTCTAGAATACAGGGACATTATCAGGGTTGTTTGGTTGTTTGTTTTGGTTCTTTTGAGACATGTCTCCCTTAGTCCACCAGCTGGCCTCAAGCTACTATGGACCAGTCTGGGCCTTGGAACTCACAGAGATCTGCTGTGCCTCTGTCCTCCTTCCCCAGTGCTGGGATTAAAGGTGCTTCCCACCAGACGCCATGCGCAAGTTATCTTTTCTTTATGTCAGTGATATATTTGTTAATATTTATAGATTTGTGATGTATATTCACAGCCCAATATTATACTTTGTTAACAAATATATGCTAAATGAAAACTAATTTTATTTCTTTTCTTAATAGTTGATCTGAAATCACTTAAGTTTTTAGGTCTTATCTAAATTAATCCCTGCTCGTATAAAACAAGAGGGAGGCACTATTTTAAAGTATTGTTATACTAAGACAAAAGCAGACTATGGTCCATTAGAACAGGTGAGGTAAATTCAATGCCAATTTTAACAAAAATCATTTCTCGAGGATAGCAGGACTGCTGAGTTNAAAAACATATGGTTGGGGTAGGTACGTGAAGGAGAGTCGAGATCCTGGTTACAGTACTAAGGATAGAATGCTTGGAGACATTCTGATTACCTGAAGGAAAATAAGCTGATGTTGGCTCTGACTCGATCACTTGGCAGACATATCTGACAAAGCAGCTGGAGAAAATCTATACAGCCAAAGCAGTACTGCAGTATCTGAAGAATCCGATATAACATAATAGTATAGAGATGGATGATGATAGGTAGATATAGACAGATGCTTGATTCATAGATAGATGATAGATAAGTAGATAGATGATAGATAAATAATAAATAGATGACAGGCACATAGATAGACTTGGAAGAGAAAAAAGAACTTTGTCCATAGACAATAAGATTGCTGAAATAAATTTTTGAAAGGAATTTTGCAAATCAATAAAGTTGACAAATAATAAGATGAATATTGGGTTCAAATAAGACTCCTCGAGTGTATGCAAAATCAATAAAATAATATGACTTGTACATATGTTAAAATACCTAGAAAACAGAAGTGTTTGTGTTAATTTAACAAATGTTTCAAGGTCAGAAATGAACAAAAAATAATCATTATATATGAGAATATTTGACATTGCTTTCCACTTTTTAAAGTGACAATTTGCTTAGTTGTATATTCTTTTTTGTATTTTTGAGACAGGCTCTCCCTTTAGTCCCAGCTGGCCTGGAACTCTCTATGTAGACCAGGCTGGCCTTGAACTCACAGAGGTCCTCCTGCCTCTGCCTGCTGAGTGCTAGAATTAAAGGCATGTACTACCACGCCCCACTGTGCTGTCTATTCTTTAAGATACTGGTGAATATCCTTTTTAGGAAAACCATGGTCCTAACCTCCTGTTGTTCAGGTTCTGTGTAGTTCCTTAGCCTTCATTACATGCAGGATGTAATGGGATCCAAAATTGTTATGGAATAAAAACAATTATAGGTATGTGACTACATAGTACTGACTTTGAAGAAATGGCTGCTGTGAATCCCATTGCTTTGGAAAATGAATTCTGCCCCCCAATTCTGGGGATGCTTGAAAGTAAATCTTTTCCCAGGCAAGCCTCTGATGAGAAATTAATTAATTGGGCTGATATTTTGAGTGTAGCCCTTTGAGACCCTCACAAGTCAAGGGCCTGGCTAAGCTGCCCCAGATTTCCGCCATATAGAAGCTGTGAGAGGCCTCACTCTTATTTTAGGAGTTTTGATTAGACTCTCAAAAGAGAAACTTCATTACATTTATTCTTATTATAAGAAACACTATATCAAAATCATTACTATACAAAGAGTCAATAAAAAACTATGTTGACAAAATTCTAAGAAATTACAGGACAGTTATCAGGGTTGTTTGTTTGTTTGTTTTTGGTCTTTTTGAGACAGGGTCTCCCTTTAGTCCCAGCTGGCCTCAAGCTACTATGTAGACCAGTCTGGCCTTGAACTCACAGAGATCTGCTTGCCTCTGCCTCCCCAGTGCTGGGATTAAAGGTGTGCACCACCACGCCTGGCAAGTTATCTTTTCTTTTTATGTCAGTGATATATTTTTAATATTTATATTTGTGATGTATTTCACATCCCAAATATTTACTTTTACAAATATATGATAATGAAAATATTTTATTTCTTTTTCTTAAGTAGTTGATCTGAAATCACTTAAGTTTTAGGTCTTATCTAAATTAATCCCTGCTCGTATAAAACAAGAGGGAGGCACTATTTTAAAGTATTGTTATACTAAGACAAAAGCAGACTATGGTCCATTAGAACAGGTGAGGTAAATTCAATGCCAATTTTAACAAAAATCATTTCTGAAGGATAGCAGGACTGCTGAGTTGAGGAAGAGGGAGGACGGTGGATGAGAGGCGCTGCAGCATGGTGGACATGAGCGAGACTCCAGAATCATTTGGCAGAGAGAACTGGCATGCAGTCTGCATGGCAGATGGAGGGGAATGTGAGCCCTTTGGCATTTTCTCTTCTGGTAGAAACAAGTTTGCTTGGTGGTGGAGGTTCTCCAATAGGAAGAAAGAGCTTTGCCATTTATGATGCACGGGAATAACCGCATGTGGCATCCATCCTCCATCCAGGATGTCACACCCTAAGCTCATGACAGCAGCGAGGGAGTAGTTATTTAGAAAATGAAGCTGTGATACCACTTAATGCTCTCCCTTCCTCTCTCCCTCCCTCTCTCCCTCCCTTTCTCCCTCCTTCTCTTCTTCCCTTTCTCCCTTTCTCTCTCTCCCTCTCTCCTTCTGTGCTATTTCTCAGCTACTGTTCTGAGCAAATTTACTGAGGCTTTGGAATAATCTGTCAACTGGCTAACTAAAAGAGTCCCCTAGCCTTCATCATTTGTTAGTAACCGTGGGCTGTTCTAGAATTGAGATCGGAAATAGCAGTCAGTACCTGATCTGATGCTCACTGAAGCTCTTCCTTGGCACTTAAAATGATCTGAAATGATTATACTAATCTTAAGTTTAGACCGGTGAACCAATGATTCCCATATCTATGCTTATTATAACATATTTAAGTCAATCAGAAAGTACAAATGTAATATAACAAAGAACCCTGTGGATTTTGGCCACTTAAGAATGAGAAAACAAAGAGATAATAAATGTGATCACTTCATCCCAAAAGTAGAAGTTGCTCCAATTTTATTATCCACTAAGCATTTATATATGTCCTTGAATTCTATATCCAGAAACATGATTCTTGGCTTTCCCATGTTTTTAAGATATGCAAATAAGCTCCCATGTAGTCCCTATACTTGATTCTGTTGCCCTCATTATAACCCATGTGGATTTCCTTCTGCTCTTGCAGGTGGCTCTGGTCCACTCTTTCCACCTGATGAGCAGCCTCTCACTGTTAAATCACACCTCATGCTGCTCTGCTGCTGATGAACATTTACATCACTTTCAGAATTCCGTATACCAGGGATGCCATGGTGAACATGTCTGAGACTTAACTGAGTACATATGCATAAGAGAGAGCATGGCTGGTAAAAGGGAAACATGTTACACCATCTGACAGAAGTATAGTCTGTACTACCCTCCATGAAAGCCTCTTTTGCCAGATATCCTCTGACTTCAATACTTTAGCTTTCAAAATAGGATGGTTTGTGATTGGATCCCCTTATTTTAAGGACTTAGGTAATTCAAAGAAAAACAACTCCAGAGACTGGAGCTCAGCAGACACATTGGGCCAGTGAGATCTCAGTAGGCAGCCGTGGGGATGCTCCCTGGATGGATGACTGGGCCATGGCTCCTGGCAAGTCCGTCCACTCTTCTGAGACAAGGAAGGTATTTAGATCATTTAAGGCAACTTGGTTTAATAGGCGGGGAAATGCTGGACAGAGGAAGCAAAGCCAAATGGAATTGTATATGTTTTTTTACACAGATGAAAGGAAAGTGGGTTTGAGCACTAAAGAAAATATATACAAGGGTGATTTGAGATGAAGAGCTGAGAATGAGAACCAAAAAAGCTGCTCAAAATTATAGATCCTCCATTTCCTTCAAATATGCGTGCTTATGTGTGGTTCTTGTCTTGCCCTTTTAAGTTACATGGGTCTGTCAGTATATTAATGGCTTGCTGATAATGGTTATAGAATTACAGGCTGGGCAACAACAGTAAGCATTGTTTCAGTGTACAAGAAAACTGGAATACAGAAAAAAGTCACAGCTGCAGTGAACAGGCTTTAACAACACTCTTGAATACAGAGGTGATTGTACCACTCAACTTACTCGCCCAAGTTTGTGGTATTAAATGGGTTACTCATCGATAAAACATAACCACCTTTTAGTGTTATAACTGTGTAACAGAGGTTGATAATGCTATCTTTGGAGCAGAGAAGCCTGAATGTATCAGCAAATGTGAATGATGGAATCTTGATAATTTAAATTTGGTTTCTCCAGACTTAGTTTCTTTTTTTTTTTTTTTTTTTGGTCTTTTTGAGACAGGGTCACAGGGTATCCTTGTAGCCCCAACTGTCCCAGAACTCACTCTGTAGACCAGGCTGGCCTTGAACTCACAAAGATCCACCTGCCTCTGCCTCCTGAGTGCTAGGATTAAAGGCGTGCGCCACCACGCCCCGGCATGACTTAGTTTCTTTACTTGACAAGTAGAACTTTTTTTCTTCCCTTCCTCCCTCACTTCTTTCTTCTCTCTCTCCCTCCCTCTGTTTCCCTCCCTCCTTCCACCTCTCTCTCCTTCTCTTCCTTTCTGTTTTTGTCTCGAACCCTTCACGTCTTCTGATCAGGAGATGGATATCGTTGCACGCAGGTGCAGGTAAGTCTGGTCTGGCCTCAAGTGAAGTACAGCCATTCCAGCCACACTGGCCACATTCAGTTCATACCATAGTAGTTGACTGGATCGTGTCAGGGCTGATGCACAGATGATCAGCTAACAGACCGCACAGCGGCTTGCCTGTCCAGTGCAGGCTGCAGCTCATGCAGAGCATGCAGTGTGAGGACCGGGGTTTGACTCCTACATATGTAATCATAGTGGTGTTATGGTGAGAGAGTGAGCGGAGACAGGAGACTTCCCAGAGGCTTGTGAGCTTGTGATCCTTGTACATGCAGGGGCCAAAAATAAAGACCGTATTTCAAAGGAGGCAGAAGATGAAAACTCACATCTGAGGTTGTCCTCTGACGTCCATACGCTATGGTATTCATGCGCCTTCACCACACCTCACTAAACACAGACACAGACACAGACACAGACACAGACACACACACACACACACACACACACACACACACACACACACCACTGGCCACGGTGGCCAAAATTTGTAATCCCAGTGTCCCAGTGCTGGGGAAGCAGAGATAGGCAGATCCCTGGGGTTCGCTGGCCAGCCAGCCTAGCCTCATCAGCAAGCAACAGGCCAGTAAGAGATCCCATCTCAAAAAGAAACAACTGGTAACACTTGAGGAACAAGGCCTTGGGTTGACCCCTAAGGCAGATCCACCCCCACACCAGTATCTCTGCCCTCCCCAAACTACTGATGTTTGATCTTGTATCCTGCTACTTGAGTAAAAGTGTTTATTAGTTACAAGAGATTTTCTTTTTCTTTGGTGACACTTTTAGGGTCCTATTGAGACAGGATCTCCCTGGAGCCCCAGCTGGCCTGGAACTCACTCTGTTGACCAGGCTGGATTTGAACTCACAGAGATCCTCCTGCCTCCTGAACGCTAGGATTAAAGGTGTGCACCACCACGCCCATTAAGTACAAGTTCATGTGGTCTGTAAATAGATTTATCTAGAAATAGAATTATCATGTGGTCTGATAATTTGGGTATTTTCTCTTCTAGTTGTACCACTTTTATTTCTCTTCCTACCTAAGACTGAATACTGTATTGAATAAGAATGAAGAGAATGGGAGCCGGAGAGATGGCTCAGTGGTCAAGAGCATTTGCTTCTCTTTCAGAGGGCTGGGTACAGTTCCCAGAACCACGTGGTAGTTCACAGTTGTCTGTAACTTCAGTTCTGGACGATCTGGCGGCTTCTTCTGGCCTCCATGGCACTGCATGCCTGTGGTGCACACACATACACATAGGCAAAACATTCATACACTTAAAATCAAAATAGAATACTAAATCTTTGTTTAAAAAGTGGAGAGAATGGCCTCACTTGTCTTAGTCCAGGTTTTAGAGGATGTACTGTCAGCTTTTCTCTATTTAGCATTCTGCTGGCATTGGGTTTGTCATACACAGCCTTTATGGTGTTGGGGGATGTTCCTAGTGGTTCTGCTTTTTCTCAGGGCTTTTCTCATGAAAGGATGTTAACTTGGCCAAAAGACATTTCTATATCGATTGAGTTGGTCATGTGGCTTCCTAAGTCCATTTGTGTGCTGAATTACACTATTGATTTGTGTATGTCAAATCAAACTTGCTTCCCTGGAATCAAAGCACACTGGTCACAGTGCATACATTTTCTCGAATCTGATTTGCAGGAATTTTAGCGAGAATTTTTGCATGTGTGTTCATCAGGGATCTGGTCGATAGTTTCTTTCTTTCCTGTTCTTAGGTTTTGATATCAGGGTAATGCTGGCTGTGTGTGAGTCTGGTAGTGTCCTCCCCCTTCTTATGGAATAGTTTGAGGAACATTTCATATCAGCTCTTCTGTAAAGATTTGAAGTTGGCAGGGAATCCCACCAGTCCTAGACTTTCCTTTGCTGGAAGGTCTTATTACTGCTCCCATTTAATTATTTATACCTTTTGGATTTAATTTGGAGGGCCTTATGTGTCTATGAATTTATGCATCATTTCTAGATTTTCAAGATTTTTTTAAACAAAAGTTTCATTTTTTGAAATAAAATTAATTAAAGGGCAAAGTATTAGGTTTTATTATGGCATTTTCACACGTTGTTTGTTGTTGTTGCTCCCTCCCCCATTTCTCATTCCCAGCTTTTGTATGCGTCCTCCCTGGTATCATCTTCTGCTTTAATGTTGCCTGTTCTTTTACCTATTCCTCTTCCTCAACCCCTCTCTTTCCATTTTCATGGCCTCCTCTCTCATTTCATAAGATACACTCACAGCAAATCCACAATCCACATATACATACATATGAACATACGTACATACAGTCACATAAACATTCAAATTGAGTATCTGCATATTATAGAGAACAAGTAGTATCTGTCTTTCTGAATCTGGGTTATCTCACTTAATATAATAATTTCCAGATCCATTAACTTTCCTCCTAATTTTATAATTTCGTAGAATTATATTTCCAAATACTCATCAATGATTATTTGTGATTTCTTTGGTATTTAATTGGAACCCCAAGTATATACATATCACATTTTCATTATCCACTCATCATTGAAAGGCAGTTAGGGTGTTTCCATTTCCTACTTATTGTGAAAAGAGCAGCAATGAACATGGCTAATGCAGGGTTGTTCTCTGACCTCTGCAGGCACCTGCAAGCAAGTGTCCCTGTGAACTCACACATGTATACATATAATAAATAAATATCTTTTAAAAAGAATAAAAGAATATATGGCACTTACTAGAAAAATACAAATGAACTTACCTGACCTTGAGGAAAATGATCAAGTAAAATGTAACTAGTCAAATAACAATGAAAAAGGAAAAGTAAATAAGCAAAACTAGAAGAAAACAGAAGGGGGGATGCTTAGAAACAAGCACAAATGTTTTTTTTTTAATATATTTTTTAATTTTTTTTTTTTAAATTTTTTTTATTATTTATTTATTTTTGTATGTGTATGAATGTACTGTCTGCATGCAGGTCTGTGCACCCGTGTCGTGCAATGCCGCGGAGGTCAGAAGAGGGTCTCGGATTCCCCTGGAACTGGAGTTCTCCTGGAATTGGAGTTACAGACGGTTCTTAGCCGCCATGTGGGTGCTGGGGATCGAACCCGGGTCCTCTGCAAGAGCGTCGGTGCTCTTAACCGCTAGGCTATCTCTCCAGCCCCTATTTTTTAATTTTTTAATTTATTTTTCTCTATGTGTATGAATGTACTGCATGCAGATCTGTGCACCCGTGTTGTGCAATGCCGCGGAGGTCAGAAGAGGGTCTCAGATTCCCCTGGAACTGGACTTCTCCTGGAATTGGAGTTTCAGAGGGTTCTCAGCTGCCATGTGGGTGCTGGGGATCGAACCCGGGTCCTCTGCAAGAGCAGTCAGTGCTCTTAACCCTAGGACATCTCTCCAGCCCCAAGCACAAATGTTTTAGTGATGACAACATGTATGTACTAAAGCCCCATAAAAGATTACTTGAGATCAAGTAGTTGCTACTATGAAATAAAAATTTTAATCTGATAGTATGAGCAATAGATTATTTTGTGGAGGATTCTAACACAGCATACAAAAGATAAAATTTTAGTGAGTATGTAAGTAATATTTTATTTTATTTATTTTTTCTTTTTTTTATTTAATTTTTTATTTATTTCTGCATGTGTATGAATGTACTGTCTGCATGCAGGTTTGTGCACCCGTGTCATGCAATGCCGCAGAGGTCAGAAGAGGGTCTTGGATTCCCCTGGAACTGGAGTTCTCCTGGAATTGGAGTTTCAGACGGTTTTCGGCCGCCATGTGGGTGCTGGGGATCAAACCCGGGTCCTCTGCAAGAGCGGTCAGCGCTCTTAACCACTAGACCATCTCTCCAGCCCTGTAAGTAATATTTTAATGTTTTTAAACATACTAAAAAATTAGTCATTTCTCTTCTTTGTATCTATACATATAAGATAGGACAGTCTATCAATACACCTTTCTTTTGTTTCCTTATTTGTTTATTATTTATTTATTTTTATTTTTATGTGTATTTTGCCTACATGTATGTAAGTGCAAGGAGTCATGTAATGCCTTTGGAAACCAGAAAAGGGCATTCGATTCCCTAGAGCTGGAGTAAAGTATGTTTGTTAGCCACTGTGTGAATGCTGGGAACAAAATCCATGTCCTCCGGAAGATCAACAGTGGCCAGTGCTCTTAACTGCTGAGCCATCTCTTCAGCCCCTGTTTTTAACTTAAAAAAACATTTTTATTTATTATTATTTATTTTATATGTATGAGTGTATTGCCTGCATGTATGTAAGTGTACCTGTGTTATGTGATGCCTATAGAGGTCAGAAAATGGTGTCAGATCCCCTGGAACTGGAGTTATATACAATTATTAGTGGCCATGTGAGTTCTGGAAATCAAACCTGGGTCCTCTTCAAGATCAGCCAGTTCTCTTAACTGCTGAGCCATTTCTGTAGCCCAGTTTTTAACTTTTGAGCTAAGGTTTCATGTAGCCCAAGTTGGCCTCAGACTTACTGTATAGCTAAGGATAGCATTGAATTTGTAGTCCTCCTACCTTCTGCCCTGGAGTGCTGAGATCACAGGTATGTGACTTCTGCCATGCTGGGGATCCAACTCAGGGCTTCATGCAGGTGAAGCAAGCACTCTACCAACTAAGCTATGTAGCTAGTCCAGTAATACCTATATTCATCCACGACTGTTTATCCTGGAAAACCTCCAAAGAGAAATATTTCCCTATAATTTTTCTATTGTATTATTTATCTATGATGCATGCAAATCTGTGCAGTAACTTCATATATTAAAAAGGGAAGGGAAGCTTGACATGGTGACTGGCCCACACCTGTAATCTCAGCAATTGTGAAGCAAAGGCAGGTAGATGTCTGTGAGCACTAGGCAAACCAGGAGGCCCTACCTCAAAAAAACAAAAGCAAAATGAAACAAATCTGTGAAAGAAACAAAAGGTCCTATCTTGGGTAAAAGCCAAATTGCTCTCTTTTTGTTTCATGCATACTGAAAAATGAACAAATATCTGCCCAGGCTGAAGTAAAGGATTGGGACACTTCTGGCAAAACAAAACAAACAGCACCGAATAAAAAAAAAAGATGCACACAGAATATCTTTTTGGTCCAAAGCTATCTGATCACTAGTCATTCTTAAGTGATTACACAGGGTCTTAACCTAAATATTATCAGTATCTTCTTTACTCCCAAAACTGTTCAGGTGAGGTTGATGCAGTCTTACTAGTCATTTCCATGATTTACAGCTTTGTATATAATAAATAGAAATATAACCACAAAGATTTCAGTGACAGTTTTGTTTTTCCTTAATATTAGCATGCTACAGGATCCTGGAGGATTTGGAGAGGAAAATGATAAACACACAAATAGGTCATTGATTGACATAAATCTAGATCCATTACAATCATTGTTTCTGTTTCAGTTTAGTCATTTTTATTAAATTTTTGCGTATTTCATACAGAACTTCTTAATCAGTCTTAATCACCTTTATACTCCCTTTCCCATTGGTAGGTACCCTACTGCAGATCCCCACTGGAATTCATACGCTCTGTCATTGTGCCAAGGCCATTGTGTCGAGTTAGTGTCCCCAGATGTTCCTCAGGACGAATTCATCCACTGAGGTCTAGTCAGCCCACCCAGAGTCCCTGGATTTAAGAAGATCAGCTCTTCCTCACCCAGCGGTAATCAGCTGCTAATATTTCATCTGTTAAGATTGGGACATACTGTTCTATGCTAATGAATATGTCAACCCTCGCTGATGAAGCTCCCTCATGAAACAGAGGACCAGGAACACAAAAGGGCACAAATGACTAACGGGTGGAGATTCGGAGTCTGCAAAGGTTGGGTTCTCAGACAGGACTCCTATGTTAAACTTCACTCACCCAGGACTCAGGAACCATTGCAGAAGAGGGCATGAAAAGATTGCAGGAGCCAGGGAGGAGGAGCATGACCACATGGAATAGAATCCTATAAGCTCTGGGTATGTTGTTCATATGAACCTGAAGCAGTAGTGTTAGCATGCACAAGACCCATGCAAACTCAAGCAGACAAAACTCAGTTTAGTCATTTGTAAAGATAATACATAATTTTAGTAACTTTATAATGACCACTAAGACTGACATAATAAACAGATGAGACAATTTTGATGTGTTTAAAATGCTTTCGACATTTTAAACACATCAAAATTGTCTGATCATTTTTTTTTTACAGAGCCCTAGATTATTATTCTCATTGATAATCTCAACATTGACAGTAATGTGAACATTCTCATTATTGGGGGATATTTAGAGGACTTAGCAATGTCTTTTTCTTCTTGCTAACCCTGTGTATATATTGATCAAAATAGTAATTGCAAGAGGCAGGATAACATTTTTTTTTTCAAAACTAGTTTTGAGTTTAGTTGATTTTTATTCAGGAAGAGATGTATCATTTGAGACCATGATTTTCTGAGAAGCTTTTTCTTCAACGAGAATCTCAGGAAAAGTCGGTAAGAATGTTTCACCTTGTTGAAATTCATTTTCTCCAATAGAGGAAAAGCTCCTACCAGCCCAGAATTCCCTTGATGCCATAAGATATTTGCTGAACATTTTATAATTCCCCTTCCAAATTTTATGTTATTTGATAAATTCTTATTCTGATGAAATTCATCATCTTCATTAATAACCTAGTCTGCTTCTCTGTTGTGATCAAACACTGACTAAAACCTAACTTGAAAAGGAAAATGTTTATCGGGCTTACATCTCATAGTCCATCACCAAGGGAAGCTAAGTTACCAGGAACTCAAGGCAGGAACCTAGAGGCAGGAGCCAAAGTGGAGATCATACAGGAGTGCTGCTTACTGCCTTGCTCCCTGCCTTCCGTAGCTATATTTTGTATGTCTGCAGCCCAGACCCATCTACCCACATTGGTCAATTAAGGATTAAGAAAATGCCTCACAGACATGGCCATAGGCCAGTCGATGGAAGCAATTATTCAACTGAGGTTCCCTCTTCCCGGGTGAGCCTAGTTTGTGTGGAGTTGCAAAAGACAAACTGGCACAATCAATATATTTTAATTAGAAGTACGTAATAAAGAAAACATAGGAATTCCAGTTTAGTTTGTATTCCCTATAATCCAGGAACTCCAAAATCTTAACTTAGTTGTCAATGTCTTGTTCTTGCATCCAGCTTCCCAATGGCCAAAGTAGCATGGCTCTCCAACTTGAAGAACAGCGTATTTCACTGTGAGTTTATTGCTGACATTTCAAACTCAGAATGTTGACATCTAAGGTGTCAATTTCCTGGGCTCTGCCATTCCTTCTCCATTTGCTTGAAGGGTTCCATCCTATTAGGAGTGATCCTAGAAGACAGTGAACACAACCAAGAATATGTAGAGATGAAGCACATGCACTTTCTGGACCCTGTGCATGCACTGGTTTTGGAAGTTTTAGACAGTATTTTCATTATATAAATGAGGTCACTACTTTTCAACAGAATTTGGAGACTGTGGTAGAACAACACTTTTGAAAATACAGCATAAATTTTAAAAAATTTTAAAAGAGGGGGCTGAAGAGATGGCTCAAGAGTTAAGAGCACTATCTGTTCTTCCAGAGGACCTGGGTTTGATTTCCAGTACCCACATAACGGCTGGCAGCCATCCGTAGTAGCACTGGTTCCAGGAGCTCTGACATCTTCTTCTGGCTTCTGTGGGCTGTGGGTGACATGGGTACACTTACATATCTACAGGCAAAGCATTCACACACATAAAATTAAAATAAATAAATTAAAAAATTAAACCCAGCAACTGATGTCAGTAGCTCAAAGACAGGGCATGCTTTCAGCATTGTTAAAGCTCTCAGAAAAGGGTGAATTAACCTTCTTGATTGTTGAGAAACACAGAGAAAGAGAAAAATCTGTCCATGTGGTGGCAGTTCAAAGGAGCATGGAGACAGATGAAAACAGTGTTATCACAAGATAGCCATTTCACCATTCAGGAAAGGCTGGAGAAAAGACAGTGAGCCGGCCACTGACAGCCACCCACAGCAAGATCATTTTTTCAACTGTGGTTAATCTCCAAGAATATGGAACAAATTGTCAACAAAAGTCACGTCTTTTCCCTGGAGCCCCGAGGCTGAGAATTGGAATACAGGAACTCTCTCTGGTGCATAGGAGATCCCAGTAACAGCACCACTGCTGCCGTGCACCTAATGAGAGTAAATGTCACCAGGAAAGAGTTAATTCTGCATCTCTTCTTACATCTAATTAACTGCAGGAAGGCTTTAGGCAAACGGGAAAATGAGGCTCTAGGGACTAGGCAATCTCACTGACTCCATGTAAACTTGAAGAATACCTGTAGCCAGACAGAAGACAGAAACAGAGAGGTTTTCAATCTGCTTACAAGTCCTTCTGTGGGGAAATAGATGTGAAAGCAGAAGAGGAAGTTACTATGGTTAAGCTTCACATTTCTCAGTCTCTAAGAAAGAAATCCAACAAGCACGTGTTTTGTTGAATAAAATCTCACTAATTTAAGGAAGGGGAAGATGTAATTTGAATTGAACTATTTTTTTATAAAGATATATTTTATTTTATTTTATTTTTAATCTTTAATTTATTTTTTTTATTTTTAAGGGATTCTACAATACAATGACACAGTTGTTTGCAGATAACATTGATGTCACTCATTATGTCATACAATCAGGTAATTGGTGCATTTTGCAAGTATCTATGTCCAAATTTTGAACAACCCAAGGTTCCCATAGACCAGTTGGAGAAGCTTGTATGCACAGGCATGTTGATCAATCAGGAGT
>VZQC01014462.1:1572661-1696887 GCA_009823505.1 Rhizomys pruinosus
TTTTTTTGGTCTTTTCGAGACAGGGTCTCCCTGTAGTCCCAGCTGTCCTGGAACTCACTCTGTAGACCAGGCTGGCCTTGAACTCACAAAGATCCACCTGCCTCTGCCTCCCAAGTGCTAGGATTAAAGGCGTGCGCCACCACGCCCAGCGAAAGTTATTTTCATTTGACTGGTTAATAATGTTTTGTTATTGTGAGGCTGTCTGAACCATCTATGTTTGTCTTTGAAACTTTATCCATATGTTTAAATTTCAAGGCATGGAATTATGAGGTCAAATGGCATGAATATTTTTGAGTACTTGATACAAATTGCTAA
This sequence comes from Rhizomys pruinosus, assembly GCA_009823505.1. Classification (NCBI taxonomy): domain Eukaryota; kingdom Metazoa; phylum Chordata; class Mammalia; order Rodentia; family Spalacidae; genus Rhizomys; species Rhizomys pruinosus. Next base: position 1,572,977 of record VZQC01014462.1, read on the forward strand.
AGTACACTTCATAAGTTGTTGTAACAGTTTTACCCATTCTGATCAGTAATAGAAGTACCAGTTTCACCGTTATTACACTACCAGTTTTCTTTTTTTTTTTGGAGACTGAAGATTGAACCAGGGCCTTGTACATGCTAGGCAATCTTTCTCTACTGAACCATATGTTTCCTTAATTCTTTTCTAAAAATGTGGGAGTTTTTTTGTTTGTTTGTTTTGTTTTGTTTTGTTTTTTTGGTCTTTTCGAGACAGGGTCTTCATGTAGCCCCAGCTGGGCTGGAACTTGCTGTGTAGACCAGGCTGGCCTTGAACTCGCAAAGATCCGCCTGCCTCTGCCTCCCAAGTGCTAGGACTAAAGGCGTGCGCCACCACGCCCGGCACCACATTGGTCAGATTTAAGTGAAGGCAAGGGAATAGGGTGTCAGGAAGATGTTCAGAATAATTTCCAGCTGGATCACCTTCGCTAATTAGCAATTCCAGGAAGGTATGAACTCAGGCACAGTGGACTGGGAAATTTTCAGCTCATTCATTATAGTGATGTAAAACTTAACTTGATCTCTTTGAGGTATCTTACATACCACTTAGTTGTAATAAACATGAAGGACTGAATTTTATAGTGGAAAATTTGTATAACTAAGCCAGCCCTTGTGTAATTAAACAGCCAAGACCATGAGAAAGCCCAGAAATGCTTAGCGCATTTCTGAGGTCACCTTGTGCAGCTCTACACAGATTTCAGATCTGAATGGACTCTGCCAGTTGTCTAATGCTCTACACATTTAACATGAACAGGGCTTGCCTCTTTCCCTGGAGCATCCCTAGGCATCCTGTCATGAAGTGGAGAAAAAGTAAAGTCATCACAGTCCAGTGGTCTGGACAAGGTCAAGAGTACATAGAAAAGAAAAAGTCAAGCAGGTGGTGAAATATGCCCCCCTCTCCCAAAGTACCAGATGAAACACATGACAGATGGGAAAGCTGATAATTATTCTGATACTGAGTCACTGCTAATAATACTTCAATTTTGTCTCACAATCTAAATATTAAAATGAGCCAACTATCGGGATTATTAAAAACTATAGCTTAAAATATTCCCAAGGATTTTTTTTCCTAACTAAAACATATGTAACTGAAACACGTTTGTATTTCATCTGTGAAACTGCATGTAGGATACACACAGTGAGCACCTGTTTCTTATTTAGAAAGCTCTACTGGCAGAGCAAAAGAACTGAATAAATCCTATATTGCCATTATAATAAAGCCGATAATCATCATGATGAAATGGGCTTTTTGTATTGAAGGCTTATGATGCCAGTTTGCATGAATAATAACTTGCCTTAATACTTAAGGAAGAGAAAATACCAGGTGTGGGGGGGTCTTCCATGTATATTTCTACAGGTTTAAATTCACGTACACATTACTTCAATGTAAAGTGAACTCAAAATGTGAAATAGAACGTAGGAATAAGTAAATGCTCAGCAAGAAAAAGTAGTACACATCCTGGTCACTATAGAAATGAGCATTATCATGCAATCACACATTGTAAGCAATTACAGGTCTGAAATACATCCTGTACAATGTATTCATTGATTATATTGTCATTTAAGAAATACAATGTGAGAAATCATGAAGGAAGTGTGCCAATTCTAATTAACATTACAAAACTGTAGTAGCAAGGAAACTACAGATAAGCTTGTCAACATTTGATATGGAACTGAAGAGCTACACAACCTTAGCTGCCTTGTACCCTAGTTATGACAACTGAGTCTCTCATATTGATTCATGGCTGTAAATGAGCAGCTAGAATTCTGTACCACTCCTATATTAGATCATTTGTTTCAGAAGGACACTGGTGTTCAGGATGCCCAAGCCTGCATATCAGAGACAGGGCTCACAGAGTAAGAGCGCCAGGAGTAAATGCAGACCAGAGGCCAGGGCTTTTCCGTGATCCTCAGCTTGATCTGAGCTCAGTCACTGCACAGACAGTTTGGGATTCCATCCGAGTGGTGAAGCAAAGCTACAGTACTTGGCACACCAAGGGAAGCGTCTGAGGTCACAGTATTTCTGTCTCCAAAGCTCTGCGGATCAACACATTATGGAAATATCAAGCTGCAGGAGGCAGGGATCAGTGTCTGAGATGGTGCTGTGAAGACTACTCACATACCCCACAAGCGCATAGAGTGATTTTTCTTCTCTAAATTCTGCTTTCTTTGTGGAGCACTCAATGTTCAGTTACCTGATTCCAATAATTACCTGTTTGGTAATGGCAGAAGTTGAAAAGACAGAGTTGGGTACTGCTGCACCAAAAAATGTGTATCCCCAAACTTGGACAAACCATATTTCACATTGTTCAGGTGCCCTGAGCAAGGCCCTAAATTTGTGTCGACTCCCTTTGATTCCTCTTGCCATAAGTTCTATGGTGAAATGGGTGAACTTTCCAACACTAAACAGTAGAATTACTCACCGGGTGGTTTTTCCCAAACACCCCCAATCCCAATTAAAGAACTGTATTTGGTTTGGGTTTCCTCAAATGGTGCTCTTGTTAACACTCATCAAACACAGGAAAAGTAAAGCAGCAATTTAACTGTGGCCGCAGTGTGAAAGGCTTGTTCAAATAATCAGCACATTTCTAACTGGTTAGTGGTAGGCAGAGTGCAGAACACAAATGACCAGATTTATACCACTGGGCTGTTCTGAAATCAGCATCCCGGCTGAAATATATTCATTTACAATTTAAAACCAGCCTTTCAGTGAATAATTGTTTACATAATAGTGAAGAGTGCTTGTGCTGCACAACTGGGATCCATTTACAATGTGTTAACCAAATAATGCATGTTTACAAAAGATTTAGAGTTTGTTTTTGGAGAAAAGAATCTTAGTACCCATGCCAACAAAAACCAGGCAGTATGTACAGTTAGTAAATCTTTTTTTTAGCTGCAAAATGAGTGTCAAGTTGCTTAAGCCCATAGACTGCATCAGCATAAGTCACTCATTAAATTGATGTGTGAAGGTAGTATTCTTACACAGCAGGTCGCTCCATTCTTATTTTTTTTTTAAATCAGCCCAATAATGAGATGGGGGTAGAGTTGCTTAACCAGAGCAGGGAGGAAAAAAAAAAAAGCCAAACCATCTATAAACGGCCATCCTGGATTTAATAGCCTACAACAAAACCCTAAGCAGGTCAGCTTCATGGTTCAGCAATTCCTAAAAGCCTGTCTACTTCTGCAAAGCTTATCGGTGACGGCTGATGCATAAGAGCCCCCAATGAGGCCTGATTTACAGCACTGGAGGGCTTTGTGGTGACAAAGAAGGGCCAGGTCTTCCAGTGTGTTCTGTATTTCTTAGATCCCTGATGATGTGGTTCAGGGATAGAATGTCTTACTCTTTGCCGTTGACAGGTCAAAGTGCCTGCAAAGGCTGATGCAGGAGTCAGAATCTCATTCTCTCTCTCTCTCTCTCTCTCTCTCTCTCTCTCTCTCTCTCTCTTTCTCTGAGTCAGATTTTATTCAGTCCAGCTAGCTAATTGAACACAAATCATGTGATCAGACTCAAACAGAGTGCATTAAAAACGAAACAGAGGGACTGGGTTTGTCTCAGACTACTGCTGTTCCAGGGCTAAGTTTCAGACCTCTCTTGAATACAAAATGAATTTCATATTGTTGGTTTGACAAAAGTCTATCTTTCAGGGGGGAAAAGTTGAACACAAGTTACACACACACACACACACACACACACACACACACACACACACAAATCTAGTTTCATGCTAGCTGTGTCTGTTTGGAAGCAATATGTTGCCTAAATAGGACAAGTCAGGTGAGTTAACATCTCCTGGCAGCCTGGTTTAAAGCACGGCTACACAAACCAGAGCCCTTTCCAGATCTTAGGAAAGTGAATTATATACAATAACACTTACAGTTTCCTAGTACTATTAGATTTGCCTTCTTACATAAATGCTTAAGTTATGATAAAAAACAGGGCCATGTCAGTTCCTTTCAGTCTCAGCACATTTGGTATTAGCATAAGAAATGCTGCTTATGGCAGAGCTACTCGGGCTTGAAATTTCTGAATTAATGGATTTGATTTCCTCTTGAGACAAACCATCAGCCTTGAAGTAATGGAAATAGATATAGTTGGTAAAACAAATAAAAAGCTGGCATGCAGATAAAATAGGTTTCAGTTTAAAATAGTAATGTTGTAATTGAAGAGAACAATTACAGGGTTGCTCCTAGGCACAAAAGAAATACCACGAAAATGAAGTCATGTTTTTGTTAAGTATAGTCGTTTCATGAACATGTCGAGCTGCAGATCTCATTGACTGCCAAAGGGAAAACTATACTTATACTTCTATATCAAGATCATTTAATAACATTTGGCTAATTTTAATAATAATCGCTAATATTAACCCTATGTTTCACCAGGACCTTGGAGACAAAGGCTCCACAGTTTTCTCCCTTCCTTTGGTAGAGAGCCAAGGAGAGCAAGTTCCTGCTGGAAGCTTTTGGCAAAGAACCTTCGGGAACCCCCCCAGACACCCCCTCCCCAGCAGCGCTCTCTTTTTTAATGTCTTATTTCTCTTTCTTTGTCAAGCATCTGCTATTAGAAATGGAGCCTGTAGCTGGCAACTGGACCTGCAGGAAGAAGTGGGAATAAAGATGATGGAGAGTTGGGACCCCAGAACAGGAAAGCAGGCTCTGGAATGCTCTCTTCTGATCTGCTTCTCTCTCTCTCTCTCTCTCTCTCTCTCTCTCTCTCTCTCTCTCTTTCTCGTCTGTTTCAACTTGTCTGTGAACCATATGAAAATCAGAACAGAAACTCCCATTTTTAGAACTTGAAATCTTTTCATGGTTCATACACACGCAAAGCGAAGCGGCCAAGGCCACGATGTCATTAGAAACAGAAATGCCTCCTGGACTCGGAGGAGACAGTGCCACAAACAGGCTTAGTAAAACGCTCAACAGAATCCCAGCCCACCCCACCACCCCCCTCCTTCCTCTGCCTGCCTTCCTCTCCTTTTCATAGCTCTGCAGGAAGAGCAATGTTCTGTGTTTCCTCTTCAGGTTGTGGTAATTAAAACAATATTGTAGCTGTGGAATTTTGTTTGGAAATACACTGTGCTTTGTTCTCTACAAGGCTGACTGGCACAGGCAGCCTGTTGGATTCATTTGGCATCTTCTTATCCAAGGGAAGAATGTTTCCTGGGGTTGAATTTTTTTTTTTCTGGTCAAATCACATCATTCCCAAAGCTACAAAGGAGATTGAAAATGAAAGTCTGTTTCCTCCCCCACAACAAAGGACTGAATTGTGACTTCCTAAGAGAAAAGGTTAAATCGACCAGCTGTGTGTCTTGGAGTGAATCCCAGAGAAAGGCCCTTTCCTTTTTCCCTTACCCAGTTAGAATAATTCATTTCCTAAGGCAGGCTACCAGTGACAGGCACAGGTGACCTCCCAAGCTGCTAAGCTCTTGATGATTTCGCCTTCTCTCTGCCCAATACAACCCCTGCCAGAAGACAACCTCTGTGCAGGTCCAGGACGGCTGTGGAGAGCAGAGGACAGGCAGGCTGTCTGCGTGTCACCATAAAGCCTCCTGTGGGGGCTTTCCTGCCTTCCTCGATGCTCTGCCACATATATGTAAATACACCCACATTCAGCATCACGTTCTCTAAACGCCCAGACAGTCCTCTAACATTAGGGCACATTTTTAAACAAATTAGCACCCTCCCCCAAAGCCTATAGGCCTAAATGTGTTTATTACTTTGTTTGATGTTTTAAAAAACTCCTAATGGCTTCCAACAAGACTGGTGACTTCTGAGAGAACCAAGCACACCCTTCCTCTGCTGAGGAATACACACATCTGACAAAGACTTAAATCTCTCTCTTTTTTTTTTTTCCTTTTGACACAGCGGCTGGTGACACATGAATGTACTTTTTTTTTTCTTTTGACAGAGTAATAAAAATCTCATTATCTCTGAATAGGCAGCAATTTCGTTATCTAATCTTTTTACCAAAAGGTTAGTTAATTAATCAGAAACAAATCCTGATTATTATTTCAATAGAATTAGAAAGACAAATCACCAGAGTGCAGCTAAATAGGGCTGGCCTGTGGTTTCACCTGCTTATTGCGATTCAGGCCCTGGCTGTCAGGGCCCCTCCAGGCACCCAGCCCTAGGAACAGCAGCCAGCAGATGGCTGCTGGGAGCAAGCGGCCTGGCTGCCTGGGCTCTAATGCCTGTGATCCCATTACCTCACCGAATCCGTTACCAGGGTAACTGTTAAATTGCTGTGAAAGGCATGGTAATAAAGTAACCTGTCACATCGGCAGTAAAAGGAGCGGAATTTTCCTGTTCACTGAACTTTGCAGCTCATCAATGCTCACTTGATGGAGAAATTCCCCACCCCTCCCGGTCAGCCACAGGACTCCTTCCATGGGCCTTCTGAAATGCAAAGGACAGTTCATGTAAACACAGGGAAGGGAACATTCAAAGCCCAATTCTTAGCTGCACGAAGCAAATGCCGGCTTCTCTCTTTAGTACGGAAGAGTGGTGGGCGGCTGAAGAACATCAGATTGTTCCCTTTGTTGTTATTGTTTTTAATTTAAACCATGCTCGATAAAAATAACCTTTGCTAGTGAAAGACAGCTGTGATTAATTCAAGACTGAGAAAACAAAGGACAAGGAAGAAGAAAAACCAAAACAAAAAACCTCGTTCCTAAAAAATTCTGTCTTTCTTTTTCAGGTTCTGTGGTACTGGCTGTTTTTATTAAAGGGTCATGGTACTTTAAAAGGATTTGGATTTAAAGGTTTAGAGAAAGGATGGCAAGGGTGAGTTTTCACAGGCTTGAGTTGTTGAAAACAAGCTCCAATCCCACCTCGCTCCACCAGCCCAGCTCTGTTGTGACTATACAGAAGACTCTGCTCCCCTCCACAGTGTACTTCAAAGGCTTCTACGTCAGGAATTCTGGTGGGGACATCAAGTGTGAGAGTCGATGGGGGGGGGGGCTCCTCTCCAAGGTAGGAAAAGAGAATGGCCCAATCCTCTCAGGGTTAAATTAAAGAAGAAATAAGCAGAAAACCCCATTTGCTTCAATTATATTTTGCAGCCAGCCCTGTGACCATCCATGTGAACTAGGGTTTATCTGTCTAGCTGTCATCATAATCCATTTTGTACACTTCACACTTCTGAATCCATTTGGTGCTATCATTAATTAGGCAGTTTTAACCATGGAATACATTGGCACTTGCTTATTGAAATAACTTTGGGCACAGTCCTTTTTACTCCTTCCTTCCCCTTGGATTGCAGATGCTTTCCAGCTTGTTATTAAACATAAATAATAATAACCGACAGCATTTCTTTGACTAGCCAGCCACAGACACAGTGTGGTTCTAGTGGTTGCTACAGCCTTTGACAAGAAAGAACTTTAAGCAGGCAATGCCCTCATTATAGATGTTGGGAGGAGATTACCACAGAGCCTCGCTGGCTACCATATTGGGCCTTAGAGTAGCATCTTAGAAATGATGGTGCTTTTAACCGTGAGGTTAGATGGTGCTGCCTGTGGAAAGTAGATGTCTTACCAGTAGAATATGAAAGCGATGGCCTCATGACGTTCAAATTTGGATAAAATTTGAAAATATCACCTGTCTTGTTGAAAGTAAACATGGAGTCACAACATAAATATGTAAGCATGCATACACATTATAATGTTTGTGTTAAGAGATGTATTTTATTCTGATATTTAAAACATTTCCCCAAATAACACTTTTCACTCTTTTGCATGCTTATAAGCTTTCTGAGAAGAAGAGAAAAAGGTTCTTAGGGGTAACTACTTGTGACAAACCAGGTCACCAATATACGCTGCTACCCTTGTGAAGGCTTTCATGTGTACCAACGCAGGAGAAAGCCATTTTCTGTATCAGAAATTGTCCAGCTACATGTAGAGGAAAAAGAATCAATATGAATAATCAATAAAAACCAGGTAGCCCTTAGGCCAGCATTGTAAATACCAGTAAGCCTGGTATCTTTGGAGGTCTCTCTCCCTATATTGGCAGCTGTCCCCCTCTCTTGACATGGATTTTCCTCTCCTTGCTCTATTTTTTTTTTTTCTTTACAGAGGACAGCTATCATGTGAAGTACTTTCTTATAATTTGTTTGCTTGAAAACCATGTTGCCAAACATGGCCTTTAATTCCAGCACTCTGGAGGTAGAGACAGGCAGATCTCTGGGAGACTGAGGCCAGCCTGCTCCACATAGTTAATTCCAGGCCACAGGGGCTACAGAGACACCCTATTTCAAACAACAAGAACAGATAAACAAAACCCCCAGAAGCCATTATATCCAAATACACTCACATGCCATATATCGAGCTAACTTTTTATGTGAATTTGGGGATGCGGTGACAGGTAGTTCAGTCTATGACAACAGTGTAAGCCAAATGAAACTCTGCTACAAGATAAGCCCTGGCAATGATCATCAGACTGTGATTACAATGTGAAAATATGCAGTTATAGGCTTTTTCAATTTGTTAAGTCAGAGCATCCAAGACTGACTAGACACACAGTTCTACCCAAATCCAGCTTGGTAAGCCAATGACTATTTAATTGTGGTTACAGGAATATGAGTGAGGGGTTTCTAAAAGGATCATGGGTGATTCAAAGGCAGTGACACCACTAAAATATCCCACACTGAAATGGGTGACAACTCACAAAAGCAGCAGCACTGCAATCCCAGCCTCAGGCAGCCTTACGTCTCTTCCACACTCTACTGCCCACAAGACCATGTGCTGCTGGGGAGTAAGAGGGAGCAGTGTCCCTAGCTCATTCTAGAAGTAAGTAGCAATACTTCCATTACCACAGACCTTATCTACGTATTGTATATTTTATTTAATTTTATAGGCATGGCTGTGGGGTCAAGGTATTCTTTAGGTCACCAAAGCAATCTCTGTTCCATGATGGTACAATCTTTATGCCTGGAAGAAACTGCTACACAATCACAGCTATCCAGGGCCACTTTGGGATTCTGCTTGTGAGGTGCCATGTGACTACAACCATATTTCAAACGAGTCCAGCCAATGCTCAGGTCAATGACATGTCCATGTTATATCATATAAAAATGATGAGGTCATTGATGGCTTCTAAGAAAATGTCAAAGAAAGTCTGGGAGAGTATGAAGAAATTTGTCACATGGCCAGATCGCATATGGAGAACCCACATGGAGCAATGCCCAGTGGAATGACGAAAGAGGAACTGTGGTGGGACTTCCAGAATAGTAGGGTGACTAGCAGCATGACAATGTCTTCTAGAAAAAGCAGTAGGAGGCATGTAAAGACAAACCAAGAACATAGTCATGTGTCCTAAGACCACTGAACACAGGGGTGAGGTTGCCAAGTCTTTAGAGGCATTTGTTCCACGGAGTGTACATTAGATTCAGGACATAAAACTTTAAGATTTAATGTCTACCCCATTGTTTTTCAGTCTTGGTTTTCTCTCTCAGGAAAAAAGAATGTTTGCCCTAGACCTGTTCCTACATTGTGTATGGGAAGTATTTACGTTTTTTTTTTTTTTTTTTTTTTTTTTTTAAAAGTGGGTGCTCACAGCTGCATTTATTTTGAGCCACAGGTGAGATTTTGAGCTTGAGCTTTTGCATGATGGTGATACAGGTTAAGGTTTCATGTGGATATGAGCCTTGGAGGCCAGGGGCAGAATGCTAATGGTTTGGATGTGGTGCCTGTGTACTACAGAGGTTCAGTGTGGTGGTATAAGGAGTAGAGAAACGATTAAAAAGGAGATTTTAGTGGGAATCTCAGTGCTTAGGTTACTGAAGGGTGCACCCTGGGAAGAGGCAAAAGATATTTTCATGAAAGTCCTCAGTTCCTTCTCACCCAGCCTCTGACTTCCTGTCTGGTAATGAAATCTCTCCCACTTACACATGCTTTTGTCATGGCTGAGAACCAGCAGATGCTGGTGTCATGCCCTAAACCTGAAGAGCTGTGAGTTAAAAACAACATGTCTCTATGAGTTTATTTAGCCCTAGTTTACTATAGAGATAAAAGCTGGGCAAAACTGCTATAAGCTAGATATTTAGTGCCTTCTAGTTGCCCATGTGTTGAGCAACCTTTGGCACTATTGGGAGGTAGTGAAATATTCAGGAGGTAAGCCTTGTTCCCCACTTTTCTACATACAATTGGAAGGTGGACCAGTTGTCTATTTCTCTAGTTCTTAGAATTAAGCTTCATTGCAATGTTGTTAATGTACTTTATTTAATTTTACTTTATTTTATTTAGGTCACTGGGAACATGCCCTTGACATATCTTAGAGCCTGCTCCTCTGTCTCCTAGATTCTCAACCACCATGAAGTAAATAGGCCTCTTCCACCTTCACTGTATCCTCTCATCATAAATAATCATGCTTTATAGGCCCAAAGCAGCAGGAACAGTGACCATGAACAAAACCTCTAAATCCACAAATCAGACATTTTATCACAGTGATAAAAACTAACATAAATATACATGAAGTCAGTAAGATTAACTCATCCATTTTGCTAGTATCTAGCAAAACTATCATTTTTTGGCAAATAATCTAGGCGCTATTTAGTTTACACTTTCTGTTCTAGGCTATTTAAAACTTTCACAGTGGGAAAATGCATTATTGACCTTGAACCTATAGAGTAAAAAGACTGAGAAAATGAGCTTTGAGGGCTGTAGATTGACCTCAGTGGTAGAGTGCATGCCTAGCATGCACAAGACCCTGGGTTTAGTCCCCAACACCTTGATTAAATAGAAGATAGATAGATAGATAGATAGATAGATAGATAGATAGATAGATAATAGATGTAGATGTATAGATAATAGACATAGACTGATAGATAATAGATAGATGGTAGATTGAGGTAGATGGACAGATAATAGAGATAGATAGATAGATAGATAGATAGATAGATAGATAGATAGATGATAGATAGAATCAAGTTTTGTAATTCTGAGATTTTTTTTCTATTTTTTAAGAAAATATTTTTGCAGACACAAAATAGTCTTGAGAAGACCAGGGTTACCTGAAAAATTCTAGGAATTCGTAATCAGCCTCTCTTCAGTGAGTCAGGCCTCTCTTGCTCAACAAACTCCACTTGAACAAGGAAAGGACTCTATCCTCTGGAGAAGGTCTGGGAACTAAAGGAAAGCAAAGATTGACCAATATATTCTAGTATATTCTAGAGCGAACATATCGATAATAGTTTCTGGGCACTGGGGCAGTTAGTAGAACAAAGTTGGACACCTGAAAATAGTAAAATGCATCTGCCCATGCCCATTCCAGTCCTTGTTGCGTTGCTTATCCCTTTAGCCACTGTTAGCATGAAAACTATCTGAAAAAAGAAAAAGTCTATCCATTTATTTACCAGGTCTTTAAAGAAAGGATAGATTCTATCCTATCCTATTTACAAGCTACTCTTGGGACACCAGGACCCTAACTAAAACATTGATAGACAAAGAAGTAAAAGTTTGCAGGAGCTATACCTTAAAGATCAGACTTGTGTAAGGAAGTGGTTGGCATTTCAAGCTGGCAGCAGAGACCAGGTGAAGGCATATTTGTCCATCTCGTAAGTGTCTTCCTATTTATCTTCGTCCCTGTCACTATTTCCATTTGTCCCCATCTTCCACCTTTCTCCATGCCTCTTTCCTATTTCTGGAAAAAATGGATTTATTCACATTTTCAGTTTCTGTTCTACTGAAATGCAGCAGTGTCTCCATAGGGCCCATTACACTGAGTTAATTGATAATCAGACATTTTGGAAAAACAATTAAGCTTTGTGAACTTTTGGATACTTCTCTTACTAGAGACATGAGAGGTGCACACTGTTCTTCTTTCTAGACTGTTATTGGCACACATGTGAAGGCAATTTTTTTCATAGTTCCCACTTGCATGTGATTGTGGTTTTCCTCCCTTAGTGGGTTTTCTTCATTCCTGTGCTTGTTTTAAGGCCCAAGCTGCAGTGGCAATTCTGTTTGGAGTCTCTGAAGCTGAGCACTTTGAAATGATAATATGTATAATGATTATCACAGGTTCAAAGGCAGCCATCATGGTTGTCATGTGTATGGACTTAAAGCCAGCTCTCTTTTCCTTAATGTAAGAAAAGGTATTTGATTTCCTTCCACAAGTCATTATGCAAGCTCCACAATCAGCATTTACTTTAATTCAGTTGAGAGTCAAGTCCAAGTGAAAAGGAGTGTGAGAAGAATGAAAGAGAATAAGCTGGGCGATTTTGATTCCATCTGTCAACAAATACAGAAATGGCTCTGAATTGTCTTTCTCTCTCTCTCTCTCTCTCTCTCTCTCTCTCTCTCTCAATCTTCAAATCTTGTTTGAATCAGGGGGTGATAAAGAAAACTGCTAGCACTTAAAATATTTGAGTTTGCAGGCGTATTCTTCCATCTGTGCTTTTCCCTTCCTAGTTTATATTATTAAAATTGGTGGCACTCACAAGGTAGCACATTAACTCGAGTACTTTGGTACAATGTTGATACTAAAATATCTTAGCTGCCCATTTATAAATTTTCAAAGAACAGAACATATACCAGGTATGATAAATCAATATGGTCTCTAGAGTACATTCATGTATATTTTATGTGTTTAGTTATAAAATCAGGAAATACATAATATTATTTGATTATTTATGGATATATGGATTATGAGTAACCTTTATTCCATGTTCATTTCCAGGCACGCTTGGTTCTGGTATCTTGCTTCTCAGGTTTGATTAGTCAAGTCTGTGTCTTCTGAATTGATAAACCAGTCTCCTTTTTTATTTTTGGGGCAGTGTCCAGTTCTTTGTTTTTCCTTACTCTAATGTCCACAACAAGAAATCCATTGGTCAATTGCTTCTTAGGACATATTTTCCCTTTCAAGTTGACAAACACACATTTATATATGACACACACACATATATATATATATATATTATAGATATATATATATATATATATAGAGAGAGAGAGAGAGAGAGAGAGAGAGAGAGAAGGGGGTTATGAATGTGCATGGTTCTATCACAAACTTCACTTGGGACTGATCACATTATCAATGAAATATTTTGCTAGATGTGCTAAGAAATAGTAAATAATACTTCCAAATTTTAATTATTTTATAAGAAATAGATAAATGTTGAAAGGTAATTTTTATCCAGGAAGACAAGTCCACATAAAAATTTCATGTAGTGTGGTTTTGCTGCCCCTGTCACTCTGAGCATGCTCCTTCCATTCCATACACTGCTTACCAGCACTTAAGACAGCTGAAAATAAAGTAAAGGACTTCTATTTACAAAATTTCATCAGCACAGCCAGATCAAGCAATCTGAATCATTGAAAGCATTTTAATGTTCATTGGGCTTGGTAAAGTAAGATGAATGTACTGAAAATCAACTATGAATTTTATTTTATTATTTTTTAAATTTTATTTATTTCTTTTATGTGTATGAATGTACTGTCTGCATGTAGGTTTGAGCACCTGTGTCATGCAATGCTGCAGAGGTCAGAAGAGGGTGTCAGATTCCCCTGGAACTGGAGTCAAAGACAGTTCTCAGCCACCATGTGGGTGCTGGGAATCGAACCTGGGTCCTCTACAAGAGCAGTAGGCGCTCTTAACTGCTAAGCCATCCTTCCAGCCCCCAACTATGAATTTTAAAAGTCAGTTGAGCCATAGCATACAAGGCCTACATGAGTTTCTAGGGCCAGCTTGATAGCTAGGAATTTGATCTCAATATATTTTATTTATAAAAAGACAAATGAGTCACATTGTATTTTCTTTGCTTCTAAGCACTTAATAATAATGCACTTTAAAAATTACTCTTATACACCATACTTCTAACCTTTCTATTAAGAAAAACCATTAATTCCCACAGGTAAAAATTACCAATCTAAATGCCTGAAAACATACAACTTATGGCTATGCAGGATGGACTGGGAAATGCCAGCAGAGAGGTTGACCCATCTGAACATTAAAGAAAGAGGAACCTCAGACTGCCTGAGTCACAGACACTGAACATCTCTCTGAATACTATTGGGGTTAACTGTTTATAATGGGCCCTAATGAAGTTTACCTTCCAGATACTGAGAAACCTTCCTACCTCTCCCCTTTATAGGAAAAGAAAAACATGATGGTAATGAAACCACTCCCTAACTGTAAATTAGATCCAATTGTTACAGTGGTAATTTCCTGTAAAACAGGTATAACTACCCTTTTTTAATTGACTGATAGGCATAGGAACTGTGAAAGGATAATTCTCTATCTAGAGCCAAATTCAATAGTAAAGTGTTTATAAGCTGTGTAATTAAGCAAAATATATTACTACAGGAAAGCTCTGACATCAGCAATGAATTATTCTGCCTAGGAGATGTTGGCTAGGGGATTCAACACCCCTCAAATTACAAAGGCTTTGCCTATAAGTGGGATATATGGGAAGGAGAAAGGCAGTAAGTCCTGTTGTCGAAGACCTGGTGTGAGCATGAAAAAAATGTTAGACGTCACTTGCTAGCGTACAACTGGCCTCTGAAATGCCAGAGAGCATTACCAAAGGCCACTAAAGCAATACAGCAAAAATATTGGTCTCCCTGAAAGAAAGCAAGACTCCTCCGTCAGTAATCAGCTACACTCAACAGCCTGGAGATACTGTGCACAGTGGCAGCCAGTTCTATATATATCCCAAATCTAATTGGCTATTAGCTCTCCTCTTCGAGGAATAACTCCAGAAGTGCATCAACAGAAGCTTATGTCTCTATGGTTAGGAGATGTTATAAGCCACAATAAGAGCTTCACTTTATAGAGAACCACAGTTTGTGGATTAGCAATACCATCCAAGCATCTGTGTCTATGCTCACAGCTTAGCTTAGCTTGACATAATAATTACTCTGCTTAAATGCCTGTACATCCAATTGTTGTGTTTTTGTTAGTATGACTAAAAAGGTATCACTGGAAAAGTGTCAAAGTTCATGAAAGGGAAACAACCTGAACAGACTAGAGTCCAAAATGACAACTCAAAGAAGTAGACTGTTTTCTTCTCACCCACTTGTGCCCTTTCCCAAAGCCTAGGGAACAAATTGCGGAAGAGGAGGCATAGCAAATGTAAGGGCTGTGGAGAGATAGGGTGAATCATGAGACTACAGGGATATAGTCTGGAGTCCTAATTAATCAACATGCCCTGTGCATACAAGCTTTCTCAACTGGACTATGGGAACCTTGGGTTATTCAAAATTTGGACATAGATACTTGCAAAATGCACCAATTATCTAATTGTATGACATACTGAGTAACATCAATGTTATCTGCAAACAACTGTGTCATTATATTGTAGAATCCCTTAAAAATAAACAAATAAAAAAAAAAGAAAAACCATTAACCTTGGGAGGCACAGGCAGGTGGATCTCTGTGAGTTCAAGGACCTCCTGGTCTACATAGTGAGCTCCAGGCCAGCTGGGACTAAAGAGAGACCGTGTCTCAAAAAAGACAAAAAAAAAAAAAAAAAAATTAAATAATAAACAGAAAGTGAATAGCAGTACAAACATCTCAGATGGAGATATTCTGGCCAACTTTTGCAACCTCAGAGGCTATTAAGTGGGAAAAGACAATATATTCTCCAAATGGGATACATTTTTTTTCTTTCCCAAGAACTTTTTTGCCTCCATATCTGCTGACATCAACTGAAGTCACACAGGACAGCTCTTCTGCCTCACTATAGACCAAGACCAAGGAAATTCTGCTAAATTCCAGTCACCTTCCCCACTGTCTATGCTTTGCCTTCAAATTTAAACATCCAGATTATTTATAGCCCATTGAAATACTCATAGAAAACTTGTTTCCTAATTTTCTTCCTCTCTAATCTAAAACAAACATCTTTGAAATTCAGTATGGTAATGATAATTGGGTTAAAAGCATACTTAGACATGTTTTCATTTAGACACATGTCCAGTTGTAGTTTGATAAGCCAGAAATCTACAGTGGGGAAACATAGCTGGGAATAAAAACAAGCACTGACATACATGGGACTTTTGAGAATGTTGCCTTAATGTGCTCGTTTATGAGAAGAATTTTGAAAAAAGGAAACCCACATGATACTTTTCTCTTCAGGCTGTTAACTAACCACCAGACTACCTCTTATTAATATGTATTTTTCATTTCTTATCTCAGGGTGCTTATAAGAAAGCTTTTTATTTTGTGAAATAATGCTCTCTCACAACAACCTGACTTTAAATTTTGCCTGTGTCTTAGAGTTTCCTCTATAAGAGCTTTGGAACATAGTCCTTGGGAGCTTTCACCATTTTATGTATAAGCAGTAGAGAAAGTGGAAAGCAATGCAAATCCGAGGCTGGAGGCATATCTATGTACATGAACATATCATAGGAGGAAAAATAGAAGGTCTTTCAGTTATCTTGGGGGACTATGATAACCTCTTTCCATTCTCTGAATTCTTTTCATTTTCTGTTCAAAATTGTAAGTGGAGCTTAATTCTGAGTATGTGTACAAAACATATACCTATTATATATATTTTTATTTGTATGAGTGTATTGCTGGACATGTGTAAGTTCACCCTTGTTATGCAATACCTGCAGAGATCTGGAGAGGACATTGGATTCCTCTGGAAAAGGAGTTATGGATGGCTTTTAGCCACCAGGTGTGTGTTAGGAATCGAACCTAGGTCCTCTACAAGAGCAGCCAGTGCTCTTAACTGCTGAGCCATTCCTCCAGCCCTAATATTTATATTTCATATCCTAGGCCCCAGAAAAGTATCCATATTTCCTATTTGGATATTGTGTTAATTTATATTGATGTTTTGTGTTTTATGAAACAAGGTGTATTCATTGCCTCAGGCTCAGAAAGATTTCTGATTGTTACTGATGATTCCAGTTCAAAATAGTGTTCATAATATTCATTATTGAGCAGAACACACACACACACACACACACACACACACTTTTATTGTTTTGCAATACAAATTAAAGCTCCCCAAGGAAACAAGATGTGTCAAGTAGTGCTTGAAATACAGCCTCTTAAAAACACAGGGAATGATTATTTCAGCAAGTTTTACATTTCAGCAGAAACATATGCAGTGGCAGCTGAGCACTGGAGCTGGGAGACCACGGATCTTTTGGAACCCAATAAGGAAACTGTGACTTGCATGCAAAGTGCCAAAGAATCACTTTTCCCTATTTGTGAATTATGTTAAGACTTCAAGAGGATAAAAAAGACAAAGAAACATATTGTACTCTCAACCTGACGATTTTCAACAGAAAGCTAAGCGAATTATGATGAAGTTAACCATGTACCAAATCCTTCAAGTAATATTGAAAAATCTTTTCAGGAGTAAGAATTGTATCTAACAGAAGTCATTTTAATTGTGTCTTTTGGACATTACATTTTATAAACTTCAAGGCCATAGTGAATGATGAAGGGGAAAATTTATTCCTCAGGTATTAATTCTCTTCCAAGTCATTCAAGCATTGCTCCCTTGCTCGTGGCAGCCTCAGAACACTGCTCAATTCCCGTCGCCATGGGGGCTCATGTTTTAATCTGTGTATAAACAAAGTGATAAAATAAAAGCATGTCATTTACAAAATCTAAAGATGCTGCTTTTTGTAAGCTGATGCTACGAGTTATTGCAGTAATGTTGCTGGCTTTCATAATGATAGAGGGTAGAGCATATCTGCATGTAGTGTCAAGCATTCTCATCACAAATGGCATAGTCCATGTGAAGCTCACTACCCTCTACTAGCAAAATGGAGAAATCTAAGAATGTCACCCAGTCAGAATTTAACAATAAGTTTCATGTATTAGAGACCCACATTTGCACATTATTGCCTTTCCAAAGAATCTGATTCATTCTGTTGACTGGATGTAAGAAAAATAAATCGGAAAAAGTGAGCTCGGATTTCTAGTCATGTTTTAACCCCATTTTAAGTAGAGTCTGGAATCCAAATGAGGAACCATAATCCTGTATGGTTTTTTGAAAGCGGAAAATGATTTGGGGGAAGAATGGTTGCCACAGTTAGAATGCTAGCATCTAGATTTCAACCAGAGCCCATAAAATTCCCTCACAGTTTAATGACTTGTGGTAACCTACCTGCCAGCTACCTGAATCATTTAGTACATGTCAATAAAAACTATATTACTTTGACATCAAATGTGAATAAGGCTTTATGCTGGCACTTAATTAAAGCTTTCTGAATTTGTAGTTGCATCTCCTTTGAGCATTCAGTATGCACTTTTTTGAAAACAATCAGCCAATTAAAAATATTCAAGAAGAGATAATAGACATAGTATGATATAAATCACAAAATATCCTTTATTTTCAAATTTGTAGGGCGAAGACAACGCCCTTCCTGGCTTCTTTTCCCCTGCAACATTCCTAGTTGAGGGAGAATTCTTTAACCTGAAAATTAGGGTTCTGTAGTATTTTCTTATGGGTATTTGACCACAGAGGAGGGCCATTGGATTTTTATATGTCCATTTTTGTCTCTCCAGGAGCATTGTATTAGCTTAAATTCTTGTGAAAATATATACACACAACCAGGATAGATGGATAACCAGGTGACTTTCATTTACAAGTTCCCCAGAAAGGCCCAAAACAGCAAGCCATTCCTGTTACTGTGAAATAATCATCAATCAGTCCCTTCAGGATCATCATTGTCCTGAACCTTGTCTGTAACAGAAAAGTGAGAGTCCCTCAGTGTTTGAATGGTATTCCTCAGTGCTTCAGTAGCCAAAGGGGAAGTGTTAACTGCCTGGTGCAGTTTTCTTAACCTTCGTGACTGTCTTTTTAACCAGAAGAACATATGTGTGTTGATCTTTGTATTAGTTATTTTTCTCATTGCTGTGACCAAATTCCTGAAAAGATTAAATTTAAGGAAAAAAAAAAGTTTTATTTAGGCTCACAGTCAAAGAAAGGACTAATATTGTCCATGATGCCTGGGAAGGCATGGCAGCAGGAACACAGACAGCCGATCACATTGCATAGTCAGGAAGCAGAAAAAGAAGTGCAGACAGACTATAAAAGCTCCAGGTCTACCACCAGACACTCACTTCCCTCAGCATCACTCCACCTTCTAAAAGTTCTACAAGCTTTCAAAGCAACGCCATCAGCTGGGTACAGAATGTTCAAACACATGAGCCTATGGGGGACCTTTCACACTCAAAATACAATTGTCTTGGATCATGTAGAGCTGGTCAGACCAACTGATTGGACTGTATTGTTCAAGTCTGATAGACGCAAACATGAAGGTAACACCCAGCAATAATCCATGTGTTAAATAAACATCAAGCATCATTGGAGTTAGTATCCGAGTCCTTTCCAGACTTGAGGGACTCTATCTGCTCTGGGAACGTAAGCTAAAATAAACTCTTCCCTAACTTGTTTTTGTCAGGGTGTTCTATCACAGCAACAGAAAATAACTGATACAATACCCACGTCTTGTATCGTTGTATGAGACAATGCTAAATACAAAATAAATAATGTAAATGACATAAATTAATATAGGCATAAATGAATACTAATGCCTATACTAGATAGAGAAAACGAGTGCTCTGCCTTGTCTTATCGATTGGTTTACAAGTTATACTTACTGTCAGAGAGAAATTGTGGCTGCCTTGGATATGGCTAGTTAATTTGCTATATTAATCTTAGAGTAAGAGACCTTAATTTTTTGGAGTCCCCTTCAGAGTAAACATTCCTGAATTCTCTCTCACTATAACAGTTCTGAAAGTTTCTACTTCATCAGAATTGTTAGTATCTACTGCCCTAACAACTAATTATAACAATAACTCTCCCCTACTAGGAAATTTAATTAGTATTTTCAGGTAAAGGATAGAAAACCTGTAAAGATAACTTAAGCCTTTCAAGATGGCTCAAAATAAAAAACCCTAGAAACAATTGCTTAAAAAGAAAACCATATTTTAATTAGAAAGTACATAGTCAAGATCCTGACATGGGTCTCTCTCTCTCTCTCTCTGTCTCTGTCTCTCTCTCTCTCTGTCTCTGTCTCTGTCTCTCTCTCTCTCTGTCTCTGTCTCTGTCTCTCTCTCTCTCTGTCTCTGTCTCTCTCTCTCTCTATATATACATATATATATATATATGTATATATATATTATATAATGTGTCTTATCACCACAGAGTTAAAATAGAGGTACTGAAGTCTGGTGGAAAACTGACTTCATTATGTGGAAGGCAACTTTTATTGGAAACCTCTGCCCTTCCCATTGAAAACATCTGTAGACTATGAACCACAAAAGATACATTGTCATCAAAATCTGAAACCCTGGAGCCTCGCCTCAGTTAGAACAGAACACACAACCCAACTTTCTTTGGTTGGTGTTTTATTAATAAAAAATCAGGTAGAAACCTTTTATGAACTTCTCATTAGTTTAGCTTGCAAAATGTTGACCAAAGCTCTGGTTCAACACCCTGGACTCCCAGCTGAATGGGACAGTTCCTGGTGTCAGTCATGCTGGGTCAGGAAACTAATTGTGCTATGTGAAGGTGAAAATTCTCAATTTCCGAGCAGGAGATGCTGCCGCATGACAGATGAGTGTTCGGAATGTGGTGTACTGGCCTCTTTCATCTCTGTCACTGGGTATTTATTCTGACTCGGCTTCTAAATTATTCATTTTCTTTAAGCAATCAATATTAATAATCTGATTTGCTCCCTGGCATTTTCAGTCGCACCTCTGTTTAACTGACTGTAAATAAAGGTCACTTGGAGGCTTCCTGCTGCTGTTCGGAAGGTCCTTGCCTAATTAATTCCCAACATTTTTTTTTCCGCTGTGACTGTGATTAGCAGTTGCAATCAGGTTGGGCAATTAGCTGCCTCCTTGCACTGTGATTTGCTCCACGCAGCCCCCAAGACGAGGCTCCAAACCATCATTCAGTCTTCCTTCCACAAAGCAACCTGAGTAGGGAGGATTTATTTTTCACTTCAAGGTTTACAAATTCACAGATAATTATAGAGGACATCATTAAGCCCAGCTACCAGCTGTTGCAGTAATCTCCTTGTTTGGGACCCTCAAGTCCTGAGCACCTTGGGTAAAGAGTAGCTTACTGGTTCTGGAGCCAGACAGGGTGGTGCTCGGTCTGTCTTCCCACATACAAGCTCTTTGACCTTGAGCAGGTTATTTATATACTTTCTGCTAATTAAGAATAATATTTCCCAAAGGTTTTTAGTACAGATTAAATGACATCACACTCACGAATGGATTAAAAATGTTTATTAAGAACCAAATAGGTACCGAGTAGAGCTGTTTTAAACAAAATAGGATAGTGGTACAGAAAGAAGATGTGTAAATAATGAGAAAATCCATAAACTGTGGCTAACCTTGTGAAGGAAAAGCACTGGTGCTATGAGAAATGACTCAACAGTAGAGCTGAGGGTTCAGGAAAGTTCCACTGAGGAAGGACCATTGGCTTTCAAGTGTTCCAAAGTAGGACAGTGAACCTGAGAGTGGCAGGAAGAGGATCTGGTCAGAGACCAAGTGAAACCATTTCCTCTGACTGGCTGGCTCATTCTGGGGAACAGATTGCACAATGGTTTTAGAAGCCAGCCTGGTCTACATCGTGAGTTCCAGGGTACCTGTGGCTATAGGGAAACCCTGTCTCGAAAAGAAAAAAAAGAGGTTGCATATAACATGAAAACTGTATTGAGAGAGAAAATGGTGAAGGATTATGACTAGAAGGTTAACAAAGTAAAGAACTGGTTCAGGTTGGCAAAAGCACACATGGAGAGATGTGAAAAGAGATAAGGCAGATGAAATTCCCAGAATATTTACTAAGAGTTATAATAAATATAACATCTTCCTCTCTCGTCATTTCCTTGCCTGTGAATCGCCCTTTGCACATTTTTGTCAGGAGATGATAACTTACTTTCTACTTATTAATATGTGGCAAGTGTTACCATCATCTAAATGATTAGTTTTTACTGATGCAGATAGTGTGGGACAATTGATAGCCAATAATTTTTAATTTGGGGGAGGTTTCAAAAATTATGATATCTTGGGAGGTTGGGTCCAGGGGAATTTTCTGCAATGGCAGGTTGTGGCTTCAACTGAGGTTGATCAAGACAGGCAGGGCTAAGGAAATGGTTCAGGGGGTACAGAACTTGAAAGTATGAGGACTTAATTTGGATCCCCAGAATCCATGTAAAGCCAGACATGAAAGTAGGCATCTATAATGGCAGCACTCTGACTGTAAGATAGGAGGCAGAAACAAATGGGAGAATGCCCAGCATCTCATGGGTCTGCTAGCCTGGTGTCTGAGATAGTGAACAGCTGAAGATTCTGCTTCAAACAAAGTGGTGTCTCTAATCTGTGCCAAGGGATGAATGTTACCCATGTCACCAAAATGAGTTTAATCATTCAGTAGAAACTCTGCCCTCGCCATCATCTATAGACTCTCTGTAGGTCATAAACACAAGAAGAATACTTTGAGACTGGGATTGGTTTTGAAGGCCACATTTTTGGTCCTTGGAGTGAATGAGAGGTAGTTATATCCCAAAGGAGATCCAAAAAACCATAGACTGACACAAATAATAACTGGAGCAGCTGCAACTGAGTTCCTGGAAGGCACTTATTTGTTGGAAAGGGTTTAGATATTAATAACAGCAATTTGAAGACAAAGCAAATTTTCTTTTTTTTTTTTGTTTTTTTTTTTGTTTTTTGTCTTTTCGAGACAGGGTCTCCCTGTAGCCCCAGCTGTCCTGGAACTCACTCTGTAGACCAGGCTGGCCTTGAACTCACAAAGATCCGCCTGCCTCTGCCTCCCAAGTGCTAGGATTAAAGGCGTGTGCCACCACGTAATGCAATATCCTCTCCAAAGTGTTTAAAATGGATATGCCCAAGGAAATTGCACTTTTCTTAGAAAATCTTACATTACCCAGCAGAGGGAGGTGCATGTTTCCACTACTGCTGGCACCTGAGCTCCCTCTGGTCCTGACAGCTGCAAGCCAAAGCAAGCTCTCCCCTGCAAGAGCAGACTTCCTTTTTCCTTTCCTGTTTTCTTAAGCTTGTTCATTAAATCTCGCAGGGGATCTGACAGCTTTCTTCAGCTCCTAAAGCATTTCCTTTGCAGTCATTGAAAAGGACAGTAAGAAAGAATAAAGGATGCTGGTGGCGACTGACAGGCTGAGATCTGCCACCGGCTATGTAGGCAAGATCTGCTTGCTCCCCAAGTGTCCAATGCTCAGAACTAGGACTGGAAATACTGCATCCAACACTGCCTTCGTGACAGCTCAGCTAATGAATGCAAATGTTCAGCATAGCTCATTTACTGGACAGTGGGTAATTCATATCATTAAGATGTATTATAGACAGTGTCAAGCATTTTTAATTTATGGACTACATACACAGTTCATGGTGCTATTTTCTCTTCTTGACATGTGGAACAGGTGACGGGCACCTTCCTGCTGTAGCATAGATGGCTAGGAAAGATATTTTGACAATCTCCTTCATTTTGCTCTCAGGTTCGTTTTTGTGCTCAGTAGATAATCAAAAGATTCCATTCACCAAACAAGACTTTTTCTCTAGTGACAACACAAAGGAAAAGATAGGTTACTCCCACTCAGGAGTTCACCATCAATCGCTTCCTTACAAACCTGTCCACAAAACTCTCTTCTGTCTCAACCTTGCTTCAGCCTGTCCATTTCTACCTTTTCCTGCTGGCAGATATCTGCAAAAGACTTACTCACTTTCTTACTTTTCCTCCCTACCAAGGGCCGGACTGCCCCATGATCAAAGGAAAATAAGAGAATAATTGAGACCCTGAACTCTGGAAATAATAAGGATTTATCCCACAGTGTTTTCTATACACGGATGATTATTGAACATTTGAAATATAGACAGTTTGACTATGGATCTGACTTCTTAAATATTTTCTTTTTAAAGTTCTTTTAAGAACTCTAATGACTGCCTATACTTAGTAGCGATCAGATTAGACAGTTCCATGGATGCAATGCCTCATAGAAAACTGAAAATTATGTTTCAATTCTCTATGGAAACTCTTAGCTCTAGGTGTCTTCTATGAATCCCTTCAGATATTACCTTGATCTCAGAATCTGAGGATACTGTGCTTGTTCCATTCCCATGGTACCTGTTCAGTCATGGATGATTGATTAATGTCACATTTGAAGTTTATGACTTGATATGATAGGATTTCTGGGCTCCTCATTCTTCTTTTGTTGATTCATCTTCTGTAGCTTCACTCTGTAAAATGGGAGTGAATGATGCCCTCAGGAGTTGTACAATGTTGGCATATTCATAAGATATTGGCAATTTTCATACCTGAAAGAGCTCATCTCATTTTTCATGTTTTTTTTTTTTTTTAATGGTGATGAATCAGGAATGGATAGTGGGGCAAGACTGAGACAAGGGAACCCTACCTGGACTTGTTCCCACCAGACCTCACTCTCTAGTCTCTGTGTGTGATGTTTTCTCTGGGTGACTCACTTGGTGATCCACTCAAGGTAAGAAAAGATCTGGAAGCTGGGTGTGACTTGCTCTGTGACTTAAGTCCTGTCACTGAGATTTTATCTAGAACAGCTCCACCAAGGATTTCCTTTGTTTATAGGTTCATGAGAAGGAGCAATGGCCTTGGAGAAGTCAGATCCCTGAGTTCTATAATCCTAAATCTTCCCTCTATTGGTAATAGACCCAAGCTTCAAGTTGGAAGCATCAGATAAAATGGTAATTAGACAATATTAATATTTATGTCATTAAGATGAAAAAAAAGAATCTTTCATATTTTGATTGCTTCCTTTAGGAACAAAGGTAACCATTTCTAGGTAGCTCTCAGGTCTCTTTTGTTACAACTCCAAAGCAGGTTGACTGCATATTCTACTAATTTATCTGTATCAAGTATGACAGAATGATCCTGACGAACCCAGTTATATCAAATAGGTTGATTGCTTCAAGACTGGCAGCAAGGGACTGCTGAAGCTGAGGGTGATGTGTGTGTGAAGTGGATGGACTCCTGAATGTATAAAACCCACCCCACTTGTACTGCAGTCAAGAGACCCATTCTGTCAGCCCACTGTAGATTTTACACAATGAATCATATGATACACTGCATGAAAATGTTAAGGGTCATCGTCTTCTGAAGATAGAGAGGCCAAAGTAGGGTCCAGATCATTGTTGTGGAAAGTTCCTTTCTTATGTGTCATTTCTATTCCTTCCTAGGACTTGGGCCATTCTTTCCATCTCTTCATTGTTCTCCCTCATTTCTATTTCCTCCACACTCAGCTTTCCCAATCTGTACTATTCCATCCATAGGCATTTTAAATGTTTAGGACAGATAAAATCAATCATTTCCTTTGTAGTGATTTAACCAACAGATGTCTCTTGAAGAAAATCTGTAGACGCACTCTGGTTTCAAAGGTATACTTCATGGAAAGAAAGCATAGGTTTTATACAGATACTTCTCAAACAGATTAGCATGGCAAATCTCTAAACAGCATCTACATAGTCACTAATATCCTCATGGGTCACCATTGTCTATGAAAACAATACCCTGTCTCCCCCAGTGCACGTACCTTCATACCAACATCTATCCTGATCTGGGTTCACCAGCCACCAGCTAGTATTAAAATTTTAAACTCACTTTTTGTCTGTGTGCACAGAGGAAACTGGAGGTCAGTGTTGAGTCTTTTCCTCATTGCTCTCCACCTAATTTTATTGAGATGGGGTCTCTTGCTGGACCTTGATATTTTGCCCGTGGGTCCTCCTGTTTCCTCCCTCCTCAGCACTGAGGTCACAGAGGCACACCATGGGTCCTGGTGCTTCAATGGCAGGCACTTTTACTCACTGAGACACTCTATCAGCCCACTAAAACTCACTTTGAGGCCGGGCATGGTGGTGTGCACCCTTTAATCCCAGCACTCAAGAGGCAGAGGCAGGCAGATCTCTGTGAGTTCAAGGCCAGCCTGGTCTCCATAGTGAGTTCCAGGACAGCTGGGGCTACCAGGAGATTCTGTCTCAAAAGGACAAACAAAACAAAACAAAACAAAACAAAACAACACACACACACACACACACACACACACACACACACCCTCACTTTGTAAAAACGAGAATATTTCTGCCACAATCTCCTCCAGAGCTGGACTGTCATGGAATGACAGAGCTGGCCTCAGTTCTCTCTTTGATCAGTCATCAAAGCTCTAGCTTTGAGTCACTTTCTTCTAATGGCAAAATTATCCACGAACTACTTAAAGATATTGTCCAAGTCTGAAAATAGTCCCTTTCACCCTTCCATCTTTGCTAGGATCTTTCATCTTTTCCTTCTTTCATATTGGGGAAAAAGAACAGAGAGACAGCACAGCTTTATCACCACCTCTACTGAGTACATAATGTCTAGCAGTCAGACAGCTGCTGTACACATCTTCACATGAATGTGTCATTCATAAAAAACGGTCTGCATCTTCTCTGTTGTTCAGATAAAAAGGCACAGGGTTAACCTATAGGAAGGGAATTTAGTAAGAGTCAGTTTTATTTGGGGTGGCTAGTTAAGCATGTCCTCAGAAGTTAAGCTGCCAGCATCTTGCTCTACACACATAGAACTGCATATTTAGAGATATCTACTACTCTGGAGTCTATACAAAGATGGCAGACAGCCAAGTGGTGGAAGGCAGTGTATTCCCATTTAAGCTAAAGGAAGGGATGACAAGTAGGGTCCACATTTCGACTTCCCCAGGAAGGCAAGATGCTCTGTGAAAGGGATAGCTAGCTATTCCCCAACACAAGATTCATGGTCATGGAGATCTCCTTTCATTTTAGAACTAATACTTAACTTAATTCACCCTGAAATTTCCTTTCTTCATTCTCTGACAACTGAGGCTGCTAGATATTCTATTCTTCCAAGAATCTAAGTAGAGAATTTCTAAGTTTGACATTTCTGTGTAATTCCACCTATTTCTTAAAAAAATGTTTAAAGAATAAGTTTCATTGAGCCAGCTCTTGCACATGAGTTTTTATTTGGTTTCTCCATTTCAATAAGCCCCAGCATTATTTTAAGGAAGTCTTCAAAAACAGGGTTTTTTAATATTGTAATAGTAATATGAAAAACAAAGTATGAAAAGCATGTGACATATGATCTAGTGCAAATGAAAGAATCCATAATGGGATTCTACCATTGTATCAGTCAGGATTCTCTAAAGAAACAGAAGCAACAGGGTGAATATATAGCTATATACAATTTATTGATTTGCTTACGTGACAGAGCTCAAGCAGTCCAACAGTAGCCACGCCACACTGGAGAGGCTGAGAATCCAGGGAACTTCTCAGTCCGCAAGGCTGGATGTCTCAGTAGTCCCAATCTGGTGCTGAAGGCCCAGTGGATTCCAGGAGATCTGCCAGTCTCAGTACACGCTGGGATCCAAAGGGTTGATCACAGCAGCAAGACAAACTCATCAGTGAGAGAAAGGCAAGCCGCAGGAAAAAAAGGACCAGCTCCCTCTGCCATGGCCTTTAATACTGCCTGCTGGCAGAAGGTAATGCCCACATTTGGGGTGGGCCATCCGGGTTGAGGTGGTCCAATCCAAAGATCCTTTTTCTCTTATTTGTTCCTTAGTCCAGTCAAGTTGACACCCAGGATTAACCATCACAAGTCCACCCCTTGTCAACTTGACATCCAATAAATAGCCTCTCCTTATGTTATGCTTAAATGTCAATTGCAAACAATGGCAAGGTCATTCATTCCCACCTAAACATGTTATAGTGCTCATGTGCAATAGCAAAGCATTATATCTTGAGTAGGTGGTTATGTCCTTGAGGAACACTTAGTCCTTCAGTATCTAATAACCTAAATATGAGAACACTTAACACTTTCTCAGTTGCACACTCAAAAGGGAACACACAAGTATCTGCTATATATATATATATATATATATATATGAACAAGCACATTTTTTGTGATACAGGCAGCAGAGATGGAGAGGCAGAGCTCTCATCACTCTTTGAAGTCCAGATAATTCCATCATGAGCCCTCTATGCCTAACATGAAGCTATAGGATTTGGTATTTGCCCTGTGAATTTCAGTCTTGCTTTGGCCCAATCATTCCTTGTTATGGCCACATTTCTACTTCTAAGAATGAGAATATTTATTCAGTGTCTTCATATATTGGAAGTATGTCACTTGTTTTTTTATTTCATAGAAGCTCATAGTTAATAGAGTTCTGTGATTCTCAGATGACACTCGATATTTCTTTTTTTAATTAACTATTTATTTATTTTTTATGTGTATGAATGTACTGTCTGCATGTAGGTTTGTGCACCTGTGTCGTACAATGCTGCAGAGGTCAGAAGAGGGTGTCAGATTCCCCTGGAACTGGAGTTCTCCTGGAATTGGAGTTACAGACGGTTCTCAGGGGCCATGTGGGTGCTGGGGATCAAACCTGGGTCCTCTGCAAGAGCAGTTGGCACTTTTAACCGCTAGGCCATCCCTCCAGCTCCTCAGATGACACTTGAATTTAATACTTTTAAGTTGTACTAAAAACTGCTAAAGACTATGAGGAGTTTAGAAGTCGGATTAAATATATTTTGCATTCTGAGATAGCTATGAGTTTATGGGAACAAGAGGTGGGCAGTTATGTCTTAAAACTATATGTTTGAGGGGCTGGAGAGATGGCTTAGTGGTTAAGAGTGCTGACTGATCTTGCAGAGGACCTGGGTTCGATTTCCAGCACCCACATGGCAGCTAAGAACATCTTCGACTCCAGTTCCAGGGGAATCTGATGCCCTCTTCTGACCTCTACAGCACTGCAGAACACTGGTGCACAAACCTACATGCAGACAGTACATTCATACACATAAAAAATAATAAATAAAAATAAATAAATAAAAAGTATATGAATGGCAACTTGATAAGAAGTAGATTTATAATGGTCAATATTGAGTGTCAAACTAGACAGTTTCTAGAATCACTCAGAATAAAAACCACTGGTCCTGTATGTGAGGGATTATCTAGATCAGGTTAACTGAGGTGAGAAGATTCATGGTGGCACCATTCTACCATAATAACTATACCTTTGAACTGTGAGCAGAAATAAACTCTCCCCTAAATTGCTTTGGTCAGAATATTTTGTCATAACTTTAGGAAAGTAACTAATGCATACTCAATAAGCCCCCAAATACCTATTCCTAAACTATTAGATGCCCCAAACATGGCGCAAATATAGCACCTATAAAAGAGACACCACTCTAATGGGGGCTGGAGAGATGGTTCAGTGGTTAAGAGTGTCGACTGCTCTTGCAGAGGACCCAGGTTCAAATCCCAGCACCCATATGGTGCCTAAGAACTGCCTTTAAGCCCGGTGTGGTGGCACACTCCTTTAATCCCAGCACTGGGGAGGCAGAAGCAGGTGGATCTCTGTGAGTTCAAGCCCAGCCTGGTCTACAGAGTGAGTTCCAGGCCAACTAGGGCTATAGGGATACCCTGCCAAAAAAAAAAAAAAAAAAAAAAGACACCACTTTATTACAGGAGAAACTGTTTATTTGAGAATAATAAACATCTTAGGTTATGGAAAACTGAAGATGGGAATACTAATCTAAGAATTAGTAAACTGAAAAACTCTTTAGAATTTCATTGGGAGTGAGCACAAACAACTTTTTTAGTTGCATAGAAGAACGGCGACCCCAGATACCTGGGCAGAGGTGGGAGCAGCCTGAGATGCTGCTTTGGGCCAGGACAGTGTGAAGAGTGGCTAGAAGAACAGGCTCTTAATACAAGTTGGAGAGAACAACAACAAAAGAACTGAAAAAAAACTCTGGAAAGTCTCAAGGAAGATACAGGACATGTATGGCAGAGTGCAGGGACTTGGGTGGGGTTGTGGGGCATGGAAGGGAGAGCGATTCTAGATTTGATTGAGAAATGAGTATGACCTACGGAAAATGTTTATAACAATGTTTATATATATATACATATATATATCTATTATATCATATATATATTTTATATATATATAATATTATATATATACATGTATATTATATATATAGAAATATACAGATATTATATTCTATTTATATTACTATATATATAGTTATATATATAGAAATAAAGGCTCTCTGGGAGGACAAAGGAGATAATCCATCAACTGTTGGTCCCTGGGTCTCTTCATTTCTGTTGTGGTCCCTGACCCACTATTCAGAGTCCCTCAGTAGATTAGTTTCCCTTCTCCGGTGAAGCCACACACTATCTCCTCGGTACTTCTTTTTTTCTTCTTCTTCTTCTTTTTTTGGTCTTTTTGAGACAGGTTCTCCCTGTAGCTCTGGCTGTCCTGAAACTCACTCTGTGGACCAGGCTGGCCTTGAACTCACAGAGATCCTCCTGCCTGTGCCTCCCAAGTGCTAGGATTAAAGGTATGTGCCATCACACCTGGCCTTTTTTTTTTTTTGGTACTTCTTTCTTGGAGTTTCGCTAGCTGACCCCTTGCATCTCAACTCCTGGGATCTTCTATGAACTCTTCCATCTGTATTAAACACAGAGGCTGGAAGAACGGTGCTTGTCTCTTGTCTTTTACCATACAGAGCCTTCTAGCTCTCACAGGGCCCAGCCCTGCCCCAACCAGCACACCCAAACACATCTTTATTTGAAGGGTAGGTAAAGCCTTGCCTGCATCTGCCCGCCCCTCCTTAAAACAGCAGCTGGAGTTATTTATACCATTATTTCTAAACCATACTTCTAACTGCCTGGTCTATGACAGGTTTCCTGTTTCTTCTCACCTACTTTCCTGCTCTCACCTAAATCTACTGTAGCTTCTCCAATCCACTAAAAATAATGAGACCATCTATTTGTTTTGTCTGCTGGTGGTAATCGAGCATTTAAGAAGGTTGTACTCCCCTGGTGTGGTGGCGCATGCTTTTAATCCTGGCACTTGGGAGGCAGAGGCAGGCGGATCTTTGTGAGTTCAAGACCAGCCTGGCTACAGAGGGAGCTCCAGGACAGCTGGGGCTACAGGAGACCCTGTCTCAAAAAGACAAAAAAAAAAAAAAAAAAAAAAAAAAAAGAAGGTTGAACTCACGTTTTACACAAGTAATAATCACCTTCTTTGAGCAGTGCTCGTGTCTTTACCTCCTCCACCCTTTCCTTCCTCAAGTCTCATCTCTTTTCTTCTTCCCTGAAACTTCCTGGTCAGTATAATGAATCTGCTTTGACCCAGGACCATAACATTTCCACCTGTATATGCAAATTTATGGGCATTGGCAGCCCTTTACTTTGTTGATTTTTCTCATCAACAGCTCTTAGTTACTAACTCTCAAAAGGCTTATAGATGGACCTTCTTCCTCTGTGTGTTACCAGTGCCATTCACACCCCCTAGCATCTTAAGGGTGATCACATATGATGGCTGTATTCTAGCCCTGGCAGGGCCTACAAGCCCTAGTTGTAAAACACTTTGAAAATTGAGTAAAGATAAGGAAAAATATGACTGAGAAAATTGCTATAAGAATAGTCCACTGCTGTCTTAAAAGAACATGTTAATAATATCAAACAGGTAGCTACTATCCCAGATTTATGGAAACTAAAGTAGTGTAACATAAAACATGATACTAGACTGGGCCAGTACTGGAGGAGATCGAGTTCTGTACTATACTACTGGAGAGGCACACTTTCAAAGTTGAAGGAATCAGCACGTTAAAATTCCATATTGCTGTGTAATTTAATGAATTGTATATTGTCAATATCACTGTAATTGTGCTGCCTGCAGGAAATACTCAAATAAACACTACACTGTTGCATTTCAGCATATGAGATGATCACTCAAATGAAGCAATCTCTGGCCACCAACTAGATCTGACTGAATATGAGCTGTAATACATTTGTATGTGACACAGTCCAACTTGTGCATGCTAGTACACTAAATCCCCCCAGGAAGCAAATGTTAAATGAAAATGTGTAAAAAAGGGATGCATTTACTGAAAATACATTTTGCACTGCATCATTTTTTTTTCACCTTAAATTAGACACAATTTAAAATACACACAAGTCACATTTCCAGCACTCGGTAGACACACTGTGCTGGTTGCTCCTACAGGGAACAACACAAGCCTAGCTGACAGTCCTCCGCGGCAACAGGACTGTCTCCCTGACCTTCCTCTCATCTGTGTGAGTCCCGATGTCAGGGAGGAGACAGAAAAGACCTTGTGGTTGCTCTCTGTGCTTGAATTCACAAACTCTGATAACCCTTTTTTCCTCCTGGCTTCAAAGTGGCCATTCTCCTGCCCTTTTGCCCTGAGTGTTAAGAGTTACAACACCCATCTTGGAAACAAACTCTCTTGGTATACACAGAAAATAGATGAGTGAATGTCCTATATATTAGATTTCTTTTCCTTGCAAACATTCCTTGCCTATGTGTTTCTGAACCTAACCCATGAGAAAAGTCAATCACCATCCCATCGTTGTCTGAAGGTATTGCAGTGAGAGCTGGTTCAACGACTGGCAGTTCAGTTGGTAGGCTCCTTACCTTATCTCAGCCTAGTCAGCTTAACTGACCCATGTCCCACAGCTGTGTATTTTGAAGCAATGATGCTTTTTAAACACTCCAGGGCTCTAATTGTTTCTCTAATTATAGTTTGACATTCCATCAGAACATAGGTTTTATTTTACACTTTCCTCTCTTAGCTAACATGAAGTCCATTTCTTATTAATCTTTGAACTTTTTCATGAAAAATGAACATTGCAAAAATTTAAATGAATAGAAAAATCAGGAGGAGAAATTAAGATGAGAGACCCATGGTGATGCAAATTTCTCCAGCATGTCAAATTTGCTATGTGTTGCTTCTTTCTTTTCTATTTCTAGAACGGAAGCTCTGCCGCATGCCTTATTTTCCCTCCTCCTCCTAGGAGATCACCATCTGAAGTCGTTAGAGAGGGAGGAGCCTCAGCACTAAAGACCACGGTGCTGCTGCCATGAGCTACTTAATTCCTGTTTCCTCTTTTGGGAAATGGGGGTAATAATAGCCTCCCCCAACTCATATGGCCACTATGAGAAGAATGTGTATATTTTCAAGGTTCCATAATACATTCTGTATAATATTAGTGATCATGACTATGATTAATATAAGTATTTTCATGTATACAGATTGAAATTTATATTAAATGTAACAGAATACTTTTTAAGAATTCTGTTAAATATTTGTACCGGAGGTTATTACATTCCTCTCTGACTTTGTCGTTTACCTAATATTTTTGTTAAACTTACAGAACTCTAATATACATTTTCTGACACACTATCTGTACATCCTATTCATCTGTATAATGCAGCAGTTAGTAGCACTCCAGGTCTAGCAGGTACTAATGAGTTGCTATTAAAGTGATTAGATTCCTGGGGGATTTAGATTTTGACTGTTTAAGTTCTTGATGAGTTTTCTGTTTTGTTTTGTTTTTTGGTCTTTTTGAGACAAGATCTCCCTGTAACACCAGCTGACCTAGAACTCACTATGTAGACCAGGCTGGCCTTGAACTCATAGAGATCCACCTGCCTCTGCCTCCTGAGTGCTGGGATTAAAGACGGGCACCCCCTTGCCCAGCCTTCTTGGTGAACTTTTTAAGGCAAAGGAGATGGGCACCATAGCAGATCTGCAGCAAGCTGGTAGAACCCAAATAGAATAAGGTCAGGCTTCTGACTAGGTCATCTTATTAGCCATTTGTGACAAGTTCAGATGGCAGGTGGAGGGACCTTACCATGACAATTCTTTAAAGAATATAAAATAGAACATCCTTTTGAGAAAGACAGTAAATGGAGAGCTGTTAAAAACCTGTTAGGGATGACTGTGCTGATGTGTCACTAATCCTGGCCTTTAAAGTAAACTTTGTTTTTCCAGCTAGCAAGGAAAGAGATGTCATTCAACATTCAAGAAAATATGGGGTTAAGAAGTGTCAACCTCTGCACAAGAGGAATGCAAAGAAGGGAGCATCTTGCATTTCCCAAGTCAGGTCATTTACAGCTCCACAGCTTGGCTTGAATGATGACCTTCTTTCCTCTTTCCTGCAAACCTTATACTTCTGCGGTGGTCTCTCATAATAAGCCATTTTACCATAGTTATGTTTCTTCACATCTCATGTACTCATCCTGTTATTTAAACATGGAAAGTTATCCCCTTCTGAATTAGCACCCTAGCACATATTGAGCCAATTGTCCTATCAAGAATAAGTAGAAAAGCTAGATTGAAAACACAAACCCCACCCACATGCCTGAGGCACTAGGGGCAGCCAGATGTCTTAAAGGGTAAAAATCCTCAAGAGGAGGAAATTTCATTAACAGGAACATGACATTGTGCCTTGTTTCCCCCTTTGAAGCATTTGGCAATTTATAGGCAATAAAATTCTACAAAATACGTAGATTATAGATACAAAATTCATGCTGTTGGTTACCCATGAGGGAAAAGTAGAATGATTTTGGATAGGCCACAAAAAATACTTTTACAGCACAGGCTGTATTTCATTTCTTAAACTGAAATGTAGTTATATAACTAATCCATTTGTTATTTTTTCATATACATACACATAAAGCATATTCATTCGCATCTGTATTTAGAATAGAGGGGAAAATGGAAGTAAAAGAAAACAGGTTTCAAATAGCTGTCAACCAGAAAGATGTTCCAGCCCTCAGCATGATTTTGTTCTACAGTGATTTCCTCTGAGTGCATTCGCAAAGTGGGCTTTTCGCATCCATCTCTGGTAACTACTGCTGTTCCCAGGTGGTGATAAAACGTCTCCAGGGCTAGAAGCTCCATGTGTCTAACTGTAGGGCTCTCCATCACTTAAAACTGATCAGGAAAACCAAGGGAACTGGGAAACTGGGTATATATATATATATCCTCATTCTAGGAGACATTTAAAAAGAATAATGAACAAGGTCCTGTTTAGGTAAGAGGGAAAATGAAAGCATGGCAATTCAGTTTGTCTATAGAAGTAGGTTATATAAGATTCCTTCCCTCTCATTGTGTGCATAGTTCTGTTTCTTTTTTTTAAATTTTATTTATTTTTGTATGTGTATGAATGTACTATCTGCATGTAGGTTTGTGCACCTGTGTCGTGCAATGCTGCGGAGGTCAGAAGAGGGTGTCGGATTCCCCTGGAACTGGAGTTCTCCTGGAATTGGA
Source organism: Rhizomys pruinosus (assembly GCA_009823505.1). NCBI lineage: Eukaryota > Metazoa > Chordata > Mammalia > Rodentia > Spalacidae > Rhizomys > Rhizomys pruinosus. The sequence continues at coordinate 1,608,076 of VZQC01014462.1, forward strand.
GTTTCAGACGGTTCTTAGCTGCCATGTGGGTGCTGGGGATCAAACCCGTGTCCTCTGCAAGAGAGGTCGGTGCTCTTAACTGCTAGGCTATCTATCCGGCCCCTATAGTTCTGTTTCTATACCTATAAACATACAATAATGCACATATATGTGCTAGATTCTAAACATTAGGAAGAACAGCTAAGAACAGGGTACAACCAATTAGGAAAGACTATATGGGGTGGTAATTGAATTTATAAATAAATACAATTTGTGGGGCTGGAGAGATTGCTCAGCTGTTAACAGCACTGACTGCTCTTGCAGAGGACTGGGGTTCTATTCCCAGCACCTACATGGTGGATAACAACCGCCTGTAACTCCAGTTCCAGAGGATCCAACATCATCTTGTGATCTCCACAGGTACTGTACAACACAGATGCACTTACATACATGCAGGCAATAAACATGCACACATAAAATTAAAATAATAAAACACTTTAAAAAAAAGAGAATTTGTGAGTTAAAGTCTTACAAAGAAGCGAACAAGAAATTTTAAGAGAAAGAAGGAATCAAAATTTAAGAGAAAGAAGGAATCCCCCCCCCCAAAAAAGAAGGAATCACTTTAAGGTGAAAACCCCCACATAGTGCAGATTTTCTATTGGGAAGCAGAATGAGAGAGGCTGTGGTTTTATACTGTAAGTCTCACTGTTGTGAATTTCAAAGCAATTCTTCTGTCATGTCCTTTCCCACAAAATTTGTAAAGAGTAGGCTTGGGAGAAAAGAATTTCCACAGGGCAATTGCTTTTTAACTGGGCACATATCTCCATAGTCTCTAGACTTCCTGAAACCAAATACTGCTTCATATAATGTTTCAACTAGTGAGAGATCTAGCTGTTACACCTGGGATGCTGGAGTCCGTCTATTACCTTAAATACTTGCCCAAGAAATAAGAATGCCGGACAGCAAACAAACACCTAGATGAAAATATGCCTAATATTTCAAATATTTACTAGCAACCTCTAGGTAATTCAATATTTACCTTTGAAAAAATATGCATTATTCTTGGAGAAAATAGTGTACTGGATCTAAACTATAACAAAATCACTTGAGTTGGATAGCTTCTTTTCTTGGGGAAAAAGATGATTCTCTATTTTTTCCCCAAGAAAAGAAGCTATCCAACGTAAAAATGATGTACTAAGGATCCTATAAAATGCAACATTAAATTTTGCATGTAGTAGTCAGAAAAGCAATGAGTTTTCTGGTCAGTAGTGAAAACACAAGCACTCACAGAACATGCAAAGTATCACTGAGCATGATCAGTAAGTATACTACACAGACACATGCTTACAGAGGAAGAGCTTCGGGAACTAATTTCTAACTTGAAAGACATTTCCACCAAAAGATTATTCCTATTGTGTTTGACCCATAGGAGCCCACTGCTCTGGTGGCTTTCCTGATCCTGTTACAAGGTATGTGACCTAATTAACAGAGTAAGGAAGATTTAATTTTAGCTCATAGATTGAGGGTACACATCATCATAGTGAAGACATGCTATGAGGCAGCTGGTCATCATGCATACACATCCAGGAAAAGGAGAAACACTTTTGGTCAGTTAGAGTCCACTGAGTATTTGCTATTTAATTCTCAACCAATGGATTTTATTTGGGAATTGTGAATGGTGGAGTGGGGGGAGGCTGACAAAGCAGAAATCATGTGGCCAGAAGTTTCGAAAGGCTTAGAGATAACAGGAAATTGTCACGATGCCATATCCAACTGGGTTTTTAACCTCCCCAAATGTGTTTCTCTTTTTCCAATCACAAAAGCCAGTGTAAACTATTTAATTCTGACAGTTACAGGAGGAAGAACTAAAAACAGCATAGCCTTGGGCAAGAAGTGAGCATCCTCACACTCTGTCCTCATTAGTGAGGAAAAATGTGTCATTGCTGGATAAGCCATTATGTCCTTTATTTGTGTATTAATTAGAAAGAAAGCATGGCGGTAACACGAATCTACGTGACAGAAAAACTTACAATTCTCTAGCTTGAAAAAGTAGAGTTAAAAAAATCAATTTGGGATTAACTGAAAGGCCTTTTGTAGTACTGCCCTCTGTTTCACATACAACCATAACCATGGGTCATCCACACTGCCTCTGGAACAGTCTGGACCATTCAGACTCTATGTGAGCATGTTGTTTGGATGAGAATTAGAGAGCAGAGGGAGGAAATAAGATTGTCAGGTAGAAAAGGGATGTCCATTGTTTCCAGGAAAATGCTAGTGTGTATTTGTGTGTGTGTGTGATATGTATATGATGTGTACATGTATGTGCAGGGATGATATATGTATGTGATGTAAAGAAGTGTGTGCACACATGTGTGGTAAGTACGTGGCATGTGCATGGAGTGTGTATGGTATATGTGTGGTGTGTATGTGTGTGACTATGTGCCTGTTTGTGCATGGATATGTATGTGTGCATATATGTGCATGATGTGTGTGGTATGTGTAGTATGTCCATAAGTTTGGTGTGTATGTGTATGTGGTATTTGAATAGATGTGTGGTATTTGTATGTATGTATGTATGTATATATGTTATATGTGTATGTGATGTTTGATGTATATGTGGGGTGTGGTGTGTGTGTATGTGTGTGTGTGTGTGTGTGTGTGTTTGTGTTATTTGCTTTGGGGATGTGTATCTGTTCTGAACTTTTATAATGGGCTTCCAAGATTCTGTTTCAAAACTCTGATTTTTCCTCCATTTTCTGCCTAGCCTGATCATCATAGCTAATCCTAACAGAATGGATCCCCAGATGGAAGAGGATGCCATTAGACAGCGGCCCCACCACAAAAACGGGGTACTTACCAGAAATGAAGGAGGAAATGCCTATACTCAGTTCAAAATCCAAAGGAACAACAGCCCTTTGCTTCCTCATCACCTTGCAAATGTAGGAACTAGCTTAAATGTGAAACTTGAAGAGCTGTTGTTTTTATGATGAAATATAATAAAAGGTTGGTTTTGCTTAAAGGAGGGAGACTCAGTGCTGTTTTTCTCAGGGCAATTAGAGGCTGACTGAAAGAAAATGCTTTTGAACTAGTGTAAATTGAAGTTCCACTGAAGCAGATGGGAAGACAGGAAATGTTGGCCGGCATCCTGTGGGCACTTCACCCTCTTTTACGTCCAATTCCTCATCATAAGTTTGAGAAGGTTTTATTTCTGTGGGATGAAAGATAAAGGAAGAAATGATATAATCCTCTTAACAAAGAAAAGACTCAAAATAAGGGAGTGACTATTTCAAAATAAGATGAAATGTGAAATATTATTTTCTTAGGAAATTTTGACATCCCAGGGTTTGAGCCTGTGAGCAATAAGAGCTAAGTGCTTTTTAGGCTTTAACATTTTTTTCTATTACTTCTTTATTTTTTTCATTTTTTAACAATAAGTAATAATTTATGAGTACAAGCATCCTTCATGTAAAACCAATTTGCAAGCAGTTGTGCCCAAACACACACAGACCAAGTGTCCCACCATCCAGCTCTGGGGGCTTGTATGTTCAATCAAGTTGTTCAAATAAGTGTCCAGTCTATATTACTGTAGTTTCACCATTCACCCCAATAGCAGCCCTTACATCCTACCACACCCCCTCTTCCGCAGATTGTTCCCTAGGCATAGAAAAGGGGCACAGGTGGACGAGAAACAAAACAGTCTACTTTATCTGGAGCTGTCGTTTTGGCCTCTGGTCAATTCTGGCTGTTTTCTTTCATGGGCTGACAGTTTGTCCAGGAATAACCTTTCAATCCTACTCATGAAGCACAAGCAATTAGATATATAGGTATTTAAACAGTAATAATTGTTATGGTAGGTTACTTTGGTATAGACACAGATGTTTGGATGGTATGTTAATCCATGAATTACATTTTTTCTGTAAAATATGACAAGGTCTTACTGTGGCTTATAACATCTCCTAACCACTAGAGGATGTAAGCTTGTGGCATCAGCCATGGGTTATTCCTCCAAGGAGAGAGCTAATAGCCAATTAGATTTGGGATATACAGACATACAGCTGCCACTGCTGCACAGTATTTCCAGGCAGGTGAGGTGTAGCTGGTGCTGACGGAGGAGTCTTGCTTGACTCCAGGAGACCTATGTTTGCTTTATTGGTTAAGTGGCCTTTAGTAACACTCTCTGGTATTCCAGAGACCATCTGTACACATCTGTGTGGTCTCAATACATCTTTCCCATGCTTACATCAGGTCTTCGACAGCAGGGCCTTATCACCTCTCTTCTTGCAGGTATCCAAGTTTACAGGCAAGAAGACTTTACCTTTTTTTGGGGGGGGGTTGGATTCCCCTGGCCAACATCTCCTTGGTAAATAATCTATTGCTGATATCAGAGCTCTCCTGTATTAATATATTTTGCTTAAGTGCACAGCTTAAGGAGACTTTAGTATTATATTTGGTTCTGAATAGAGAATAAACCTTTTCACAGTTCCTATGTCTATTAGTCAATTAAAGAAGGCAGTTTTACCAGTTTTATAAGAGATTACCTCTATGACAGTTGGCTCCAATTTACAGTTAGAGAATGACCTCGTCATGTCATCATCATATTCCTCCTTGTTCTATGAAGAGGAGGTAAGAAAGTCTCTCATATTAAAACATTTGTGGCACCTAGAAGGTAAGTTTCATTAGGACTCATTATAAATAATTGTTAAAAGTAGGATCCATAGAAGGGTTTGATGTCTGTAGCAGTCTGAGGCTTTTCTTCCTTTCAATGTTCACACGGGCCAACCTTTCTGCTGGCACTTCCTGGCACATCCTACACAATGCAAAGCTGTATCTTTTCTTTCTCAGCTGTTAAGTTGGTGACATTTTGACCTGTTGGAACATACATATCTTTTCCTGTAGTTAGTTTTAAGATTTGAGTTGCAAAGTTTTTGACAAAAAGGTTTCATATATACCTGTATTCCCCCTTTTTATTTTAGGTTTTTATTTTTTGACCCATGAGTCTCAAAAAGGGCAGTTGTAGTACACATACCTATAGGCAGTAATCAAGGTGCAGATTTCATCAAATTCACCCACGCTGTTTTGGGTGACTGTATGTCATTAACTTGGGAAGCAAACTTAATTTTTTAAGTTAAATCATCCTACAGGTAAAAGAGAATGCTACAAGATGATACTGTACAACAGAAAAATTATAGAGAACATTTGTATGTGCCAATCCCAAAGTTATTGTTATACAGATTTTAAGTAAAACAGCCACTATGGAAAGCAGTGTGGAGAACCTTGGAAGACTCAAAATGAGCTTGCCATTTGATCCAGTCATACCACTCCTAGGTATATACCCACAAGACTCATCTTACTGCATAAATACATGCACAGCTATATTTATTGCAGCTCTGTTCACAATAGCAAAAAGCTGGAACCAACCCAAATGCCCCTCAACTGACGAGTGGATAGAGAAAATGTGGTACATGTACACAATGGAGTTCTATGCAGTGGTAAAGAAAGACAACATCATGAACTTTGCAGGGAAATGGATGGAGCTAGAAGATATTATATTAAGTGAAGTAACATAGTCCTAGAAAAACAAACGATGAATTGTATCCCTCATATGTGGATGCTAGCACCAATAACCCAGTTGTAAATATTTCTTGTGGAGAGGGATGCATATTAAAAAAACAACAACAGAAAGACTGCATCAGAAAACTGACTGAAATGGTGAATCGGGAGGGGCCGGAGAGGGACACAGGTGTATATTCGATTAATGTATATTTAATTGATGTGAGTCCTGCAAGTATCCAATTTTACCCAGACTCTGTCTATAGGTTACATGGTGTTTTAGGACTTAGTAAAAGTAAATATGTGCATATTAAACAACACTGGTTTAAAGGTTCTGATAAAAACAGTAATGCACCTGAGTTAATTGGAAATATAAATTGTTGTTGCCCACATTTGTTTTACTTAAAATCTATATAACAATAACTTTGGGATTGGCACATACAAATGTTCTCTATAATTTTTCTGTTGTACAGTATCATCTTGTAGGCTTTAACATTTTAAATAAATGAGTCGAGATCAGATAAAAAATAGTATGTATTTTCTAAATGAATATAATCATTTATTTTTTTAAAAAGATGTTGAACTACTTAAAGAAAATGTCTAATCTGTACAACTTGAGCATTTTCAAATAGATGACATCTTTTGAGCCAAATAATTTGATATTAATGTGAGATTTGTACAGGTAGCTATACAGTGCAGGAACAGTTTGCATCCAAGACCTCATATTTAAGAATGAAAATTACAGCTGGGCGTGGTGGCATGTGCCTTTAATCCCAGCACTCGGGAGGTAGCAGTGGGTAGATCTCTGTGATTTCAAGACCAGCCTGGTCTACAGAGTGAGCTCCAGGACAGCTGGTACTAAAAGGGAGACCCTGCCTCAAAAAAATACCAAAAAAAAAAGGAAAAAACTAAGAATGAAAATTACTACTGTCCCTACACTTACTCCATGTGCCTTATAGCAGTAGAAAGACTGCTGTTGCTGGGCATCTTTAAAGTCCAAAATTTCTGGGAATCAGCTTAGCTTCCAGTTTATACATGCCTTCATATTTCAGCCAACTAGAAAGACGTTTCCAGTTAGATGTTGCAGTTTCTCAAGGCTGTTCTTCAAGATGGCTAATCTGTATTCATGGTTTCCTCAGTGCAATACCTCTCTCAGAGTAGTTATATGGAATCAGCCTACGTCTACATTTTGGGAGCTGGCATATTAAGTTCAGAAATAAATGTAAGGCTAAAAGGAAAGAGATATTTTTTTCCCCTAGGAAATTGTAGCTATTAGTGATCCTTGGCCATACTCAGCGCCACCTCTGGCACCCACTCTCCACCTCACTATTGCCTAGGGGGTTTTAATTTGATCTTTGTTCTACAAGCTACTCAAACAATGAAGCCCTCTGGTGATGGCAATAATCAAGATAAAGGAAAGAAATCTGCAGGCAGGCTGGCTCTTACTGTCCTGTACCTGTGTGAAGAAAAATAAATGTGAATCAAAGCGCACTATTAATCCTCCTTGTTTTCTTTCCTTTAAAATTCATCCTATTCCTTTAGAGGAAAGTCCTTGCAGGAAGGATACTCATATCTTATAAGGTATTATTTTCCATTAATGTTTGCTTGGAATTATAAGTTTTTTATTTGTTATTTTTTTATGTGTATAAGTGTACTGTCCACATGTAGGTTGGTGCACCCGTGTTGTGCAATGCCATGGAAGTCAGAAGAGGGTGTTGGATTCCCCCAGAACTGGAGTTAAAGACGGTTCTTAGCTGCCATGTGGGTGCTGGGAATCGAACCTGGGTCCTCTGCAAGAGCAGTTGGTGCTCTTAACCACTGAGCCATCTCTCCAGCCCCAGAATTATAACTTAAAAAAAGAACTTCCATTCTCCCATGCCAAAGAAATAATTTGCTATCAAACTCTTTTAAGTGGAGGATTCTGATTCAAAATATTGTTTTCCTTCAAAAGATATTACAATTCTTTATAGACTATATGTTATAAAATACATCTTTTTTTTAATTAGTTTTTATTGATGCTTTGTGCATTTCATACATTTTTCCAATTCAGTTCAGGCTTATTTCCCTTTCCCTCCCCCCCCCCCCCACCCCATCCCAGATCATGCATTCTGCCATAACTGTCCTGCATCTTTCTCTCAGTTTTTTTTTTTTTTTTCATTTTTAGCTATAAGTGATAATCCATGAGTACAAGCATCCTTCATGCAAAACCTATCTGCAGGCTGTTGTGCCCAAACACCTACAGCCCCACCATCCAGTGGGGGGTGACAGGTTGTTTGTTCAATCAAGTTGATCAAATGAGTGTCCAGACTACATTGCTGTAGTTTCACCATTCACCCCAATCGCAGCCCTTACATTCTACCACGCCCCCTCTTCCGCAGGTTGTTCCCTAGGCTTAGAAAAGGGGCACAGGTGGATGAGAGGTAAAACAGTCCACTCTCTCTGGAGCTGTTGACTTGGACTCTGGTCAATTCTGGCTGTTTCCTTTCATGGGCTGACAGTTTGTCCAGGAATAACCTTTCGATCCTACTAATGAAGAACAAGCAATTAGATATATAGGTATTTAAGCAGCACTAATAGTTATGGTAGGTTACTTTAGCATAGACACATGTTTGGATATGTTAATCCATGAATTACAATTTTCCCCCCTGTTAAATATGACAGGGTCTTACTGTGGCTTATAACATCTCCTAACCTGTAGAGGATGTAAGCTTTATCACTCACTTGGCCCTCCTTTTAAATCCAGAGTTGGAAAGCTAGAAAATGGTGCTCCCAGAAGGATGGATTATTAAACAAAAGACCCAGCTCCAGGTATGGGATGCTCCTTATAGTTTATTGAGTGGAGAAGACCCAGGGACCTGAAAAATCATCACAGATTCTTGTCATTCTTCTTGGTTGCCCATAAGAATTACATGATAAGACCCTATTGCTGAAGACATTATAAGCCATAAATGCATGATGAAGAGAAATCAAGACAGAACTGATCTTTCCTGCCAGTCTTAGATGTGCTCTGTAGACTGTTAGTGGAGAAAAGACATGAATAACGGTTATCTAGCTGTGAATCCTATGATCTACAAGGTCAAGGTACCAGACAAAATGTGCTCAATTGTATAATAGTGACACTACTGTTCTTGGGGTAAACAACTCCGCCTTTTTTTTTTTTTTTTTTTTTTTTTTTTTAGACACAAGGTCTCTTTAGAGCCAGCGGTGTCCCGGAACTCACTCTAGACCAGTCTTTCCTCTTTTATTGGATTTGACATCTGCTCCACAGGAAGGAATCCAAACCTGATCAGAAACCATGGTGAGGGGAATCATAGGCCTTAAGAATGGAACAGAGTACTGTTGTTTAGCTAAATTGATATGGTGTCAAGTTGCCTTCTAAATATTTATGTTTATACCCATAGATAAATCCTACTTTCAGCTTTGATCAGAGAAGCCTGTTTTTCCAATGAACAATGATAGGTGCTGAGACTCATGGCTGTACAAGGAGAATAAGTGTCATTGGTCCTAAACAAGATATTTATACAATCCCCTTCAAGTCTCAGGGCACACTGTGGAAGTGGGGCAGAAAGAGTACAGCTGTCAAATGTTATCTTCCAGCCAACTCATAGTCATTGCAATCATGAATTTATAACAGTTCCAGATGCCTGTACTGGGTTGGAATAAGAATGGGTCTAACAACAGTCAAGCATGGATAGAGGAGGACATCAAAGGGCCCTACTCACCACTACTGAACTATTTGTACTGATACTCAGGAAAAGGGGAGCTATTGGCTTCAATTGAGTACTCCACTGGTGATCCCACTGGATAGTTGTAATCCGGTGGTCACACAGATGGCCCCAGTTTAGCTAAATAGATCACAAAACAACCAAAAGTCATGATTTCAGGAAAGGAACTGGAAAGAACAAAAGTAATCAATAAAGAAGAAATAAGAAATTATCAAACGGCAAAGCATAGAATATTCACTACCGTATGATCATCTCTTTTCACCCCTCCAGTCACTCTGAAGCAACAGATCAGCCTGATTCTCATTCACATCCATTACTGTCCAACTATGGGAAAGAACTTGATCATGACAGGGCATTTTCCTGAGGTAAGCTGTTTACGACCCTCATAATCACTGATGCTTCGGTTTCAGAAGTACTGATTTCAGAATCATTAACCTAGACAGATCCTGGTCTTCATCCACTCCATTGATGGGATGTGGGAGTAATCTAAGAGATTGGCTGAAATAAACTGATGGGCTATAGAGGACCAAGCACACCATTTGGCTAAGCCGGTGGAACAAACAGACTAGGGAAGGATTTTAAGTGAATCTGTTACAGCAAGAGGAAATGACACGACATTTTCAAGTTCTCTCACTTTCCCCTGTAAATTGTTCTACAGTTAAGTGATGGCAATAACTAGCCAGAAGAAAGAGGAATCTTTCTTCTGTGTGTGGGGGCCAAGAATAGAAAACAGTGGTCATTTACAGTTCCAACAGACCCTTAGGATTCAGCAGACTGAAATTCGCCCAGTTTATAAAAACCATTTGTGGGAAAGATTATGTGTAATTATATTTTCATATATTGAATCACTTGGTACAGTAAGATATCCAGCAGTGTAAAAGAAAACCCAAGTTAAAATCTCTCAATTCCTCCATTGAATTGTATTTTAGAAGCCTTGATGCCTTATGCTTTCCCTCCTCCCTCCATTCCTTTTCTCCCTCCCTCCTTTCTTACCTTCCTCTCTCCTTCACTTTCTCAGAAAATAACTTCTTTAAGGGAAACGTGTTTCTAAGTGGTCCGCCTTACATCCATTTTTGAAAATCATCTCTACCTTCCCTGTCTCCACATTTATTATCTCCCATCTTACCTATTAGCTCACTCTGAATGGATATCTGTCCCGGTCATCTATTGAAAGAATTGACTCTGTTTTGCTAAATAAAAATTTTAACAGTGTCCCCTCAGCTGCCTTCTCAAGGTCATTCAATGGGATTTGCTTCTCAGAATCTCTCTTACCCTTGCTTTCAGAGTTACACAAACACATTGTTCCTCTCAGAGCATTTGCAAAGTTTTACTCTAAGTGTCGGTTTTCACAGGACTTAGTTGATGAGCATTCTTCATGTAATTACTAGGTAATTATTATTCTTTCTGATATTAGAAAGCATTACTGTATTGTATTGAAGGGGCAAAGTAAAAATCAGGTAGTTCTGAGTTTAAATAGAAATATTAGTAGGGAAGTATGATATACCTCTACCCATATCCACTAACGAGAAACAGCAATAGTGTCTACCCGAAATCATTGATAACCCAGGTTATCTTTCCAGCTGACAGAAAGTGGTGTTTGTAAGAGAAGTTATTGATTGAAGGTTTATAATGAGAACTGGACTAAAATCCTTAAGAAATCAAATAAGGAAACTATTTACAGCCAGACAAAACATGGTGGATCTATTTAATATTTGTTCATGGCTACTAACACCAAAAATCAAGAAAAGGAAGCATTTTTTAAATTTTTTTATTTTTTTTTAATTTTTTAATTTAATTTTATTTATTTCTGTATGTGTATGAATGTACTGTCTGCATGCAGGTTTGTGCACCCGTGTCGTGCAATGCAGCGGAGGTCAGAAGAGGGTATCGGATTCCCCTGGAACTGGAGTTCTCCTGGAATTGGAGTTTCAGACGGTTATCAGCCGCCATGTGGGTGCTGGGGATCGAACCCGGGTCCTCTGCAAGAGCGTCGGTGCTCTTAACCGCTAGGCTATCTCTCCAGCCCCGTGGTCAGCGCTTTTAACTGCTAGGCCATCTCTCCAGCCCCTAGAAAAGGAAGCATTTTATGTTAGTGTGGGAAATACATAGCACCATTTATGAAATTTTCTTGACCAAAAATAATCAAATCTAAACCTGATACAAGTATTAATTTAGAGGAAATAATGGGGAAAGAGAAAATAATGAAATAATATAAAGATGAGGAAATCAGAAAAATCAAACACACAAAATATAAAGACTAGGTGTCATGATCCCCTTGCACCTAGACCAGCTCAATTCTCCTGCTCCAGGGCTTACATCTCCTCTGCCTAGCTGGGTAGACTCTCCATATATGGTCCCCATCCCTGCTCCCTAGGCTCTCTCCTGCTCCTCTTGTCTGAGAGCTCTGGACTAGCCCTGGGCCCAGAACCCTCACTGGATCCCCAAAGCCTCAGACTAAGCCCTGGGCCCTTTACTCTACCAGAGAGCTATTGACTAGCCACATTGGAAACATCCTGTTCAGCCAATAGAAAACCAAAGTGAAAAACTGAAGCACAAACCAATGAGCCATCCATACTTGATCAGAAAGCAACCAAGTTACATTAATGATAGAAACAAAATCAAGCTTCAACTAAACAAAGGCAGAAATGTAACCAACAACAAAAAAAAATCCATATGCACAGACCACATAGAAAAACTCAAATAATAGGAGAACCGAGGTAATATGTCTCCACCAAAACCCACCAGTCCTACAGAAGTGTACTACAATGAGAATTACCCACAGGAACTCAAGGGAACAGAATTAAAAAAAAATCATACCATGGTCAAATAACTCAGTGATTTTAAAGAACACACAAACAACTCAAAGAGAATAAGAGTATCGGCCAGGTGTGGTAGTGCATACCTTTAATCCTAGCACTTGGGAGGCAGAGACAGATGGATCTCTGTGAGTTCAAGGCCAGCTTTTTAGCCCTCTAATATGGACTGAAGACTCATGTCTCTCCAAGAATCCTCTAAACCATCAATGCCAGATGGGGACTACTGAGATACCCAGCTTGTGTGCTAAGCAGCTAAGAGGATTTCAGCCTCATCAGAGTATAGACTGCCATTGTTGGATTACCTGGCCTGTATCATGGAGGCCAGTGCAGGGGATAAAGACAGGACACATGCTTAATGGACTTCATTTGGGGGACCTTGGGAGAGAAAGACCCCAGTGTGATACACAAGGGATGGATTGATGGTTGTTTGGGCTTGCCAAGGAGGAACCTCTGAGCACTTCCTTAAGGAAAACATGACATCTTTTAGCAAAAAATAAATTCTCCAATTCAGGTGATATGGGTATGTATGTATATATTTATGTATGTATATGTATATATAAAACTATGTATATATATATATATATATATATAAGCAATATAAGTTAGAGAGAACAACAACAAAAGAACTGAAAAAACTCTAGAAAGACTCAGAAAAAGATGCAAGACATGTATGGTAGAGTGCAGAGACTCATGTGAGGTGGGGGCATGGAAAGGGAAGTGACTCTAAATTCGATGGAAAAAGTTTAATAACAATAAAAAATAAATTAAAAATTAATTAGTTAAAAAAGAGAATAGGAATAAAATCATAACTGAAGGTCAAGAAAAAATAAATATATGGCTGAATGAAATGACAAAGACAGTTCAGGACTTGAAACATGAAATCACAAAACGGGATGAAGACGGAATTGAAGAACTCAATAAGCCAATTTTAAACAACAGGAGAAAGCCTCACAAGTGTATTGAATGAAATAGAAAACACAATATCAAGACTGGGCAGCAAAGTTAAAGAACTGGACCAGTAATGCAAAGGAAATGCGGGAGACCATGTAAAGACCAATGCCACATATCATAGGCACAGAGGAAGGAGAAGAATCTCAGATCAATGGTGTTGACCAGATCTTTAACAGGATTATAGAATGAAATACACAAATAATCAATAAAAGTGAACTTCTGTATTCTGTTCATTAAATATTTCCTATAGCACTAAAAAAAATTCTATCAATTAAGGAAATATATACCTATAAAGACACAAGAAGCACACAAAACACCAATTATACAGGACCAGAACAGAGACCCCTGAAAGCATATCACAGTAAAAACACTAAATGAACAGAGCAAAGAGAAGGTGCAGAAAGCTACTAGAGTAAAACAACAATTTACAAATTTATAAAAACATCAGAATTACAGCTGACTTTTCAGTGTGAAGTATAAAAGCCATAAGAGCTTGGAAAAAAAGTATTACAAGTTCTAAACCACCATAGAGATCAACCAGGAATAGTTTATTCAGTAAAACTATCTATCATATTTGAAGGGGAAAGAAAATCTTCCATGATACTAATAGTCTGAAAAAAAATTCATATCCATCAAATTAATGTACAGAGAATAATCGAAGCAGTACAAAGTACTGAAGAAAGAAAGGATCATACTCAAGAGGTTAAAAAAATTAAGGTATAAAATACTGAGACACAAAATAAGACTAAGAATGCAAACAGGAAGTTAAGTGACAGTAACCAATAGACACTTTATTTTTCTGTGTGTGTTTTTGAAATAGGGTCTCCCTGTAGCCCCAGCTGTCCTGGAACTCACAGAGATCCTCCTACCTGTGCTTTCCTAGTGCTGGGATTAAAGGCGTGTGCCACCATGCCTGGCTAAACACTTTTCAATAATAACTCTAAGTATCAGTGGCCTCAGCTTCTCAGTCAAAATTGAATAGATTAAGAAGAAAAATCCATCTATTTATTGCCTACAAGAAACACATCTTATCTCAAAGGATAGGCCCCACCTTAGGGTTAAAGAATGGAAAAAATATATTTCAAGCAAATGGCACTAAGAAACAAACAAGTTTTGCAAATCTAACATCTGACAAAATAGATTCCAAATTAAAATTAATTAGAAGAGATAAAGACGCTCACTTCATTCTGGTCAAGGGAACAATTGATCAGCAAGATATCACAATCATGAGCAAATATGCACCAAATCTGGAGCTAAGATCCAGAGAACAAAATGACACCAAATCCTGGTGAGAATGCAGGGAAAAGGGAACCCTTATTCACTGTTGATGGGATTGCACACTGTTGCAACCACTGTAAAAATCAGTGTGGAGCACTCTTAAGAAACTAAAATTGCCAGGCGTGGTGGCGCACGCCTTTAATCCTGGAACTTGGGAAGCAGGGGCAGGCGGATCATTGTGAGTTCAAGGCCAGCCTGGTCTACAGAGCGAATTCCAGGACAGCTGGGACTACAGGGAGACCCTGTCTCAAAAAGACCAAAAAAAAAAAAAATCTACCATAGGAGCCACTTCTACCACTCCTTGACATATATACAAAGGACTTGTACAGCCATGTTTGTTGCTGTTCTTTTCACAACAGCTAAGAAATAGAAACAATCTAAATATCCCTCAACTGATAAATGGAAAATGAAAATGCAGTACATTTACACAATGGAGTTCTACTCAGTTGTAAAGAGAAACAAAATCATGAAATTTGCAGGTACATGGATGGATCTAGAAAGTTACAGTAAGTAAAGGAACACAGACTCAGAAAAATAAGTGATGTATGTTCACTCATTTGTGGATCTTATCACCAAGTCCTTATATGTGAGTGTATAAACTGATGTAGTCATGGGAGCCAGGAAAGTGGAAAGGTACCATGGGAGTAGAGCGGGAAAAGGAGCCTGAGAGAGGGGGATAGGAGGAGACAGGAGTTGTCAAGAAGGAAAATGGAGGCACGTAACTGGGAAGGAAGGAGAAAGGCTTACCCAAGGAACCATGGCTGTAAAGAGGGAAAAGGAGCTCAAAAGAGGGGAGTAGGGGCTGGAGAGATGGCCTAATGGTTAAGAGTGCCAACTGCTCTGGCAGAGGACCCAGCACCCACATGGAGGCTGAGAACTGTCTGTAACTCCAGTTCCAGGGGAATCTGACACCCAGTTCTGACCTCTGCGGCATTGCACAACACAGGTGCACCAACCTACATGCAGACAGTATATTCATACACATAAAAAAATAAATAAATAATTTAAAAAAAAGAGAGGAGTAATAGAGGACAGATATTACCAAGGTGGAAAATGAGGGAAATAGGGGTACTTTAACTGGGGAGGGTAAACACAGGAAATAAACAAATAATGTGTGTGTTTGCACATGTATGTGTATAACTGAAGCTGAAGGCTATTTAACAAGAAACATAGTGCCAGACAGCAGAAATCTTCCTTAAGTTGTGGGTCAAGTAGTCCAAGAGACAACCAAAACAACATACGCTGTTGCCTCAGCCCTTGCTTGCCTTCTGGTACTTGACCTTGTTGATGAAGACAAGATATACTTCAGACACAAGTCTTGGAGCGATGGAACTGGAACTGACCTGGAAGCTTCCTCTCTGAAGACTATTCCTCATATTTTCATAGTATACTATGCAAGCTGCCAAGGGAGAAAATCAACCAACAGTCCAATCAGACTGTAAAGTCTAATAATCACAAGTGCAGTAAACTCTATCTATCAGTGCACTAGTGGCACCTTTATCTTGTGTGTAATCATTAGCTATCTAACTGGATATAAAACCAGCTCAGTGAGAGGGTGTATTAGTCACTTTTCTGTTGCTGTGATAAAACACCATGACCAAGGAACTTATAAAAGGAAGTGTTTATTTGAGCTTATGATTGACTGTTCCAGGGAATTAGAGTCCATTGTGGTGGGAGGCATGGCGGCTGGAGCCTGGAGCAGCAAGCCGAGGGTCACATCTTGCAAAGAGCACAGAAAGCAGAGAGAGGGCGACTGTAGACCACAAGGCTTGGTAAAACTCACTAAGCCTGTCCCCAGTGATACACTTCCTCCAGCATGGCCACATACCCCAAGACGTCCAAAAACAGCACCACCAACTGGAGACAAATGTCTTAATACCAAGAACCAATGGGGGACACTCATTCAAACCACCACATTCCACTCCCTGGCCCCCATAAGCTCCTGACCATATAAAATGCAAAATGCATTTAGTCCAACCTTAAAAGTCCCCATAGTCTTTACCAGTTTCAATGCCGTTCAAAAGTTTACAGTCCAAGTCTCTTCTGAGACTCAGGCCAATCTCTTAACTGTAAGCTCCTGTAAAATCAAAAGACAAATTACATACTCTCAATGTACAGTAGAACTGAATACACATTCCCATTCCAAAAGGGAGTTATAGAGGCATAGTGAGGAAATACTGGACCAAAATAAGACCGAAAACCAGCAAGGCAAACGCCAAGTCCAGTAGCTCCACAGCAACCTCTGGGACTTGACTTCCAAAGGGCTTAGATGGCTCAGCTCTTCCAGCTTTGCTTGCAGCATACATCTTTTTCTTAGGCTGGTACCACTCCCCATATGCAGCTCTCCTTGGCAAATATCTCACAGGTCTGGCATCTCGAAAGTCTTCTTGGGGTCTCTGCTGCCAAACAGGCTTCACACTCACAGCTTCATGCAATGGCCCATCAGGGCCTTCTTTATTCAGGGATGCCCCTGCTGTACTCTGCCTGACCTCTTTGACTCTCTGAAACTGTGGAGGAAGAACTGATGACCCCTTCACTCTTGCAAACTTCTTGTTTCTAAAGCCAGCACCACGTGAATGAAATTGCCGAATCTGGCTGCAAGTTCAGGATGGAATCTCTCCTACTTTAACCACATTTGCAATTTTCCTCTGCCCTGGACTTGCTGGAGGATTAGGTGGGTGTGGTCTTGCCCTGAAGGTACTGATTCTTTTGTTTACTTGTAAATCTCGAGGCCTCTCCTTAATTGCTTTAATCTCCTTATGAGAGGGAGCCTCTCCTTCACATGCCTTGGCCCCACCATTAATCTTCCTAGTGCAGTTATCAGATCCAAACTGTACATTCTGCAATTTTTCTGCCCCATCTGCTCTTCTTCACTGTAGATCTACACAATATTCACCATTAAAAGCCACACCACCACTTCTACATTAGGCTGTCTTGATATATCCTCCGCCAAAGACATCAGTCCATTGCTTTTCAACTCAGCATCAGGCAAGCATTTGGGCTGCGGGCAAACTGCTGCCAGACTCCTTATCAAAATATCCCAGTTGCTGCCTAAGTCTTTATTTTCCCCTGGAACCACATCTTTTGCAGCCATGCTTTTTTCCAGGCCTCCACTAGGATGGCCCTTTAAGCTCTGCTTACAGTAGTCAACAGCCTTTCTAGCCCAAAGTTCCAAAGTCTTCCCCATTTCTCCAAACATCTGCATGGTCAGGTTCTTCACAGCCAACAGTCCACTCTCTGGTACCAAATTACTGTACTGGTCACTTTTCTGTTGCTGTGATAAAGCACCATGACCAAGGAACTTATAAAAAGAAGAGTTTATTTGAGCTTACGATTGGCGGTTCCAGGGAATTAGAGTCCATTGTGGTGGAAGGCATGGAGGCTGGAGACTGGAGCAGCAAGTTGAGAGTCACATCTGGCAATGAGCACAGGAAGCAGAGAGAGGGTGACTGTAGACCACGAGGCTTGTTAAAACTCACTAAGCCTGCCCCCAGTGACACACTTCCTCCAGCATGGCCACACACCCCAAGACCTCCAAAACAGCGCCACCAACTGGAGACAAACGTCTGAGTACCTAGAGCCTATGGGAGACACTCATTCAAACCACCACAGAGGGAGTTCATGTGTGGCGTGGTAAACATAGGCAAATATACATGGCTAGAAATATCATAGATCCTAGAGAGAAAAAGTACATCTAGACAAGCATAATTTCTCACTGTATACTAAATATGGACCTTATGTTCACAGACAAGTATACACCTTTCAACACCCATTAAAGAAGCTTCTTTTTGCAACAGATGGAAAATATTACAGAGTTCTACAATTGCTCACAGGGAATAAGTGTCTATGAGATGCCCAGCCCTAAGTGACACAATGCAAATAGTACACCTAAGGCTCCTGGAATTCAGCAGAACAGAGTGCAGAGAGAATACTATGTCTCTCAACTCTCAGCAGCAACACTTCCTCATGTGGATAACCACAAGGAAACTGTTATTGCCAGGTGGCTGGGAACTTGCTCATATGAACTTACAGCAATGGTCACAGCATGAACAAGACACAAAGGAAACTCAAACCAAAGAAAAACTTGTAGAGATGTAGGGAAATGGGTAAGAAGCTCCAACCTTAGCTGAGGGACCAAAAGCATTGCTGGGTAAGGGAGAGTTGGAAGTCTTTAAAACAGTGATGGTATACTGGCTGACCAGGCTTCGTGGATGAACTAAAACCAAGAGACATGTGGGATACAAAACTGACATGGTAGGCTTTAACGTATATGACAGAATGAATGAAATACGGTGGGGTGCTTCTGGAGGGATGTAGATAGGGGAGGAGCTCTAAATATGATTAAGATGTTTTGCATGAGATGCAGATAAACAAAACAAAATAGTAAAAATAAATATAAAGAATTAAGAACTTAGTTCATCCCCAAATGATTTTCAAGGGAAAAAAGGGGAAGGAGGGCCTTGTATATTCAAGGAAATATGGAAAATGAACTAGTCATAATAAAATTAAAGTATTCAGATTTTGATTCAAATATGGTCTGTAATTGTTTATACACAGTAAAAAAAAATGGAGCATAGTGTAAGCTATGATGATATTAAAGAAATCCCGTGACTTTACTGTAGCTGTCATGATGGTATTGTGAGGATGTTTGGGTACAAAGTGCTCATCTACTAGGAATCCATATGGACCTATCAATGAGAATGATGAATCTAAGATTTGTTTCAAATAATTTAGTTATAACATTTGTGGTAGTGGGCAAGGTACAGGTAGAGCTGGGACATGAGTGCTCATGGAACTGGTCTCTTCCATTTGCCTTTTGCCCCCAAGAAAAAGTGTTTTTGAGCAAACATTGTGATGGTTCAATTGATATCACTACCCTTGCTGTCCTCTGAGCACAGAGGTCATCAGACATACCCCTTCACACCTAAATAGAATTGGTTTATAGTTTATACTTAAGGTATGCGAAGCCCAGATCAAAGCCCACAAGTTGCATTAAATGCAGCAGCAGTGAGAGCTCTTGGCAGTTTTCTTTCTGCTTTCCTCAGCTCACTCTTTTTTGCAGCATGCACCCAGTTTGCTTGGCCCAGAAACCCAGGTAAAGCCCCTTTGCTTTCTCCCCAGCCCTTCTTGTAGTCCATTACTGTGGCATTCCCCAGTACCTATCCCAATAAATGCAAACCAATCTACTTTGTCTTTTCCATGGTCTGGGTTGCCCTTGTTCCTTACAGACCATGAATTCATCTTTCATATTCCGCTTGCCTTAAATATAAGATATTTGAAGAACAGACACTATGCAGTTTTAAAACTATGAAATGAATCATGGTTAAAAGTCTACAAATAGCTTCCCTCTCTATTTAGAGTCAAGCACACATGTGCCCTATCTGCAAGGCTGTCCTCACCTCTCAGTGCCTCTGGCACTCAGGGGAAGCTCAAAGGACACCTGTTACAAGAACCTGGAATCTCCAGGTTCCCCCAGGTCTGTGAGCTGTCAGCACATGTGTCTTTAATAGTAAAAATGTTATTCCTATAGTCTATCTCTCCTGGGTCCTTTCACTTCCAAGATTCAAAAATTTCTTGTTTTTACTCCTTACTTGCAAGAAGTGAAATTTTCTCCTTTTCCTCCTTGAATTTATCTTGATTTGTAATCCACGCCTCTCACTAAACCTTAAATTCCACAATAATTTTGTGTATCAGTTTAGTACATCAATGCTGTGTCATCTAGTACAAACTGAATATTTTTAACGAACCATTGAAAGATGGAAAATGTAATTGAATACCATATTTAAGGTTTCAGAAAGGAGATAATTTGGAAATATAAATATTTAAGTATTAATGTTCATTTGAAATGTGGTAAGCATATTAAGGAAAACCTAATTGATCCATGAAATTATCCAATACTCATAGAAAGCCACTGACTTAATTTAATGACTAAGTTTGAGTTTGTCCAGATAGAAATCATATTTTCCTGTTCAGCCAAAGCTATCATTCTATCTCAAGGAAATGGTTATTACAGAAGAGAAGCTGAAAACATTATTTGAAATTTAATAATTTGCTAATTCTTAAATCTGTGGCCAAAAAAATGCCACAAGGTAATTGGAAAATGCTTATTTCTCCATCACAAGTCATTTGGTCTATATTATTTAAATGTGTGCTCTGAGCATAATTTCATATCTATTCTAAAATCAGATCTACAGGTTTTTTTTTCCTACCTAAAGCAGGGATACAGCTCTAAAAATCTGGGTTCAGTAAACAGTGCTATACGTGGTAATAGAATTAAGGATCTTTGCTTTAATTATCCCAGATATGAAAAAGCTGTCAGATGGGAAAAGCCTCTCAGGTGTGTAAGTTACTTGCACAGACCACGTGAACAAGGGATGCACATCCTAAGCCAGAGGCAGATCTTCCAAAGGGAGAGTGAGTCATAACTGAAAGGAGAGGTGTAATTTAGGAACACTCTTGGGGAAGGGTTAAATCAGATACATCAGGGAAAAGAAGTAAACAATCTTTTGCCTACAGAGTTAAAATTCCAAATGCAATATATATTTTCCTGTGTATTTTTCTTGCTATTTTATTTTATACAAGACTTTATTCGGGTGCTTAGCCTGGTCTTGAACTCAGTCTCCAGCCTCAGGGATTTCAGATATATATCACTCTACCTGGCTTCTGTCTTTTTTTCAGCCATACTATTTGTTCAAAGATAATGAATTTTAAACATGAAACCATACTCAAACAGGCAGTTTCAAATGAATATTCTGATATGTAATTCACATTTCAGATAGCCACTGAGAGTACCTAGAGCTGATTTTCATCATAACCGCTTGGGAGCTTCTCCAATACAGTAGGGCAAAAACCCCTCTCACACAGGTATTTGCAGATACAATTACATTCTGGAAATATCTTCAGTAGCATATTAACTGATTACTGTTTTTTGGTTATAACGCTTGAAAATCTTCAAGATTTCTGGAAGAGTTGAATTTTTTCTCCCCTGATGCACCCAGTCATCTAAGTAAAAGGGAGAAAATTATAACAAGTTATACACTAAGGTTTTTGTTTTTTTTGGTCTTTTTGAGACAGGGTCTCCCTGTAGCCCCAGC
The DNA here is from genome assembly GCA_009823505.1 of Rhizomys pruinosus. NCBI lineage: Eukaryota > Metazoa > Chordata > Mammalia > Rodentia > Spalacidae > Rhizomys > Rhizomys pruinosus. Next base: position 1,629,469 of record VZQC01014462.1, read on the forward strand.
TGGCCTGGAACTCACAAAGATTCACCTGCCTCTGCCTCCCAAGTGCTAGGATTAAAGGCGTGCGCCACCATGCTCGGCTTACATTAAGGTTTTAAACATGTAAGAGTAACTATATCCTCAAATTTGAGCATCCAAGTTGATGGAGACATTGATCTGTAACTGTGGCCTTTCTCTTGAGGAAGGAGGCAACCCTCTCTGCTTTGAACACCCTAGCATCCTTCAGCTCTCCTGTGGTCTCTGACCCAGTGCCAGAGATTGTTGCAAGACAACTGACGGAGAGAATGGGCTATGGACTAGACTACCTAGCAAGAGAAGGAAGAGGAGGATCTCCAGCTCCTGCCTCACTGAGACTCTTGCTCCCTCCCTTTAGCATGGGTACATTTATCTTCTTTGTGGATGTGTGTTTGTATCAGGTCTTTTTTTTTAATTTTTAATTTTTTTTAAATTTTATTTATTTTTGTATGTGTATGAATGTACTGTCTGCATGTAGGTTTGTGCAGCCATGTCGTTCAATGCCGCAGAGGTCAGAAGAGGGTCTCAGATTCCCCTGGAACTGGAGTTCTCCTGGAATTGGAGTTACAGACGGTTCTCAGCGGCCATGTGGGTGCTGGGGATCGAACCCGGGTCCTCTGCAAGAGCAGTCGGTGCTCTTAACTGCTAGGCTATCTCTCCAGCTCTGTATCAGGTCTTAAGAGGGACAGAGGGTGTTGGGAGGTGAGTGAGCATGGCCATCACACTTGGATGTGTAGTTATGCCATTAATTCTACCTATCTTAGTATTTTTTGAACCCAGGAAAAGAAGGACTGTATTTATTTCATTCACTACTACTGCATACTGAGATGATGCAAGAGTGACAGCTGATCAATAAATAATATCGGGTTAGAGACTAACAGTAAAGTATGTAATAATTCAAATAAAATGTATGCTGCTCTCCATGTGTATCCACACATAAACCAATTTCCAACTTTCTTGATATGTGTTATTAGTGTGATGGTCTTTAATACAAATCCAATCTCTATCATAATTTCAGCATGCACTTACAATGGTATATTTTCTTCCTAACAATATAAATATAATCTACCTTCTTTATTTTTTCTTTTACTGTTCATTAAAAATGTTTTGATTCACTGTATGATCACATTTTGGTAACTTCTGATCTTGATTTCCCTCACATACTCCTTGGCTTCTTAGCAACACAGTGTTCTAAATTCAGTCTTCTTATGGAATTAAAGAATTCCAGGCTAAATACAGTAAGGGAATATTAAAGAGCCATAATTTTGTTAATGTATAGATAAACAATGGTAGGGAAAGATACTCATCACCTATTGCTACGTGACAAAAGCAAATGAAAGGAGAAGGGAGACAGATTGTCACTATGTAGCTGAGGCTGGCTTCAAACTCCCAGATTCCTCTGCTTCTGTCTACAAACACTATATTACAGGTGAGTAGCACATCCTTTCTTATCACATTAAATTTTAATTATTTTACTTGTGTACATGTGTGCATGTGTTTATGTGTGTGCACATGCATGAGTATGGGTGCATATGTGCCACAGGGCAGAGGAAAGCTTTCGGGAGTCTCTATTTCTCTCTTCTCTGAGGCAGTGTCTCTCTTGTTTCTGTAACACTTCATACTTCAGGATAGCTGGCCTAAAGGTTGCCAGTTTCTAGATGATTCTCCTATTTTTAACCTTTCATCTCGCCATAGAGTGCTGGGATTACAGATGCACTGTGGGCCAGCACATCTGACTTTTTGTTTTTTGAGAGAAGGTCTCATTATGTAATGCCACCTGTACTGGGACTAGCTGTGTAGACCAGGCCGGCTTCAAACTCACAGAGCCCTTTCTGCTTTTGTCTCATGAGTATTGAGATTAAAGCATATACCACCACACCTAGCTAAGATAAATTCTTTTCTAAATATAATATAGTTTATTTTATTTTTATTAAACTTTTTCCATAGGTCTTACATCATTTCTCAATCAAATCTAGAATCGCTTCCCTTTCCATGCATCACACCCCATCCAAGTCCCTGCACTCTGCCATACATGTCCTGTGTCTTTTTCTGAGTCTTTCCAGATTTTTTTTCCAGTTCTTTTGTTGTTGTTCTCTGCAGCTTGTATTGCTACAGTATATATACATAGTTATATATATATATATATATATATATATATATATATATATATATGCACATACATACATACACATATCACTTGAATTGGAGAATTTTTTTTCCTGAAAGATGTCATGTTTTCCTTACGGAAGTGCTCGAAGGTTCCTCCTTGACAATCCCAAACTATCAATCCTGCACTTTTGCTCCACATGGGGGTCTTTCTCTCCCATGGTCCCCCAAATGAAGTCCAGTAAGCATGCATCCTGTCTCTATCCCCCTGCACTGGCCTCCATGATACAGCTTAGGTAGTCCAACAATGGCAGTCTATATTCTGATGAGGCTGACATCCCCTTAGCTGTTTAGTCCACAAGCAGGGTATCTCAGTAGTCCCCATCTGGCATTGAAGATTTGGAGGATTCTTAGAGAGACATGAGTCCTCAGTCCATATTAGGAGGTTAAAAAGCTGTGTCTCATGTCTTTGAGACGTGCCAAAAGCAGTGGCAGCCACAGAGTTGATGCACTTGCCAGTAAGAATTGAAGACAGGCCAAACAACAGTACTCTCTCTTTTTTCTTTTGGTCTCTTTACTAAGATCTCAAGTTCTATGTCTGCAGTAGTTTCTCTAGTCTTACTGATTATTTATATCTGGTTGTACTTTCCTTTTGGATGCTTAAGGCCACACAGTTAGCCCAGATTAACCAAGGTTTTTGTTTGCTAAGATAAATTCTTAAATTATCCATATTGAAGAAACTATTATTTCAAGCATTATCAACCCTTAAACACATATACATATGAGCAACAGCAAATGGAATCAGTGGGTTGTATATCTAAATACATCTATAAATTAATAATATTATAGAAGATGAGGCCATGCATTTGAGGGAGTGGATATGGACACAGGGTTAGTTAGAAGGGGTGAGGGAGGCACAGAAGTGATGCAAATTCCATACTCATGTAGGTAATTCTCAAAAAATTAAATAAAAAAAACTATATTGAAGATGAAGAGCATGCTTCAGTCCATTGGATAATGTTGGATTATTTGTCCACTGACATTGGGGATAAAATGCTTTTTAAAATGTATTGATAAGATGTTGAGATTGTTTTCCCTGTAGACACTCCTGGATGAAAAGAATTACCTGGCTTCTTTTAAATGAAGTAAACTGAAGAACTGTTGGCTTCTAAGAAGATGTAAATCTGATAAGGCTACTGCTAGAAATGTCTCTGTGTACCCCAACAGAAAATAAATGAAAAAAGCGCCACGTTGTAAAGGAGACACAAGGAGGAAGAAATCTGGCTTCCTGCCAGATTTTCCTAGACAGGGAAGACAGCTCCTGAAATATTCATGAAATACTATTTATCCAAGCAAGTAGAAGAGATAATCCAGATTTTCTATAAGGACTTTTTAAAAATGAGCCTTCATTTTACAGAGTGAGATCTGGCAACTTGCAACATATTGCAAAGATAAGGCCAGCTCTCACTGTCTTGGGTGACTCTTGTCCCTTTGTTTTCACACTTTGGCAGCCCACGGGCACCTACTATGTTGTTTTCCTGTAGAGTTGCTGGCTTAAGTAATTCCTCTTATCTTTAAGTAAGCAGGAATAATACACCAGTATTTCATCATCTCTTGCCCAATCCATGAAGAAACACAAAGACTTTGACACACCTCTGGTCCCACCTTAGGAACATGGTACCTTTCTGTTATAAAACTCAGTGAAATTACATCTTTATCAGGATGTATGATTATGGGTACAAAACAAGCTGTAAGCTCCATGAGGGGGTGCTGTGTCCCACTTTATTTGCCAGTACATATCAGTATCGTGTATAGTGCTTAAAATACAGCAATTAGCCCATACACATTCATTGAGTAAGTGAATGAATGGTCGTTTTGAATGTCTGGGTTGGGAGTGGGATTCAATAAGTAATTGTGGTAAAGTACAAGTTATGCTGCTTGTAGCTATGATGAAAGATAGATTATTCAACAAATTACATGTGTTTGATATCGAGTAATCATTTTGTGATTCAAGACAAACTGTGATAGAATCTCTCAAGTTTATGAGACAGTTCTAGTAAATGACATTAGGTCTTGAGGAAAGCAAAGATGAAGAAAAGGTATCTAAAGGGAAACGTCATAAATTTTATCAATAGATAAAGATTTGCAACCAGCTGATTCAACCAACAAGGAAACTGCAAATTAAGAATGGTTTAAGAAAGGCATCAGAGTAACAGCACATGAACACTAACCAGGTCCAAGGATGCTGGCAATAACTGATAAATTCCACTTTGTTAAACTGAGACTTTACTTCAAGAAAACGTGCCATGAGAGTTGGTGGCTCATGCCTGCCTTTAATCCCAGCACTTGGGATACAGAAGCAGGTAGATCTCTGTGAGACTGAGGCCAGCCTGGTCTACATAATGAGTTCCAGGGCAGCTCTGGCTATTGGGAGATTCTGTCTTTAAAAAAGCCAAAAAGAGCACCAAGAACAAAGTTAGATGCAGCAGGTCAGATGGGAAACATATTTACAGTACAGCAACTGACAAAGGATGGCTATCCGATATGGACACAGCTCTATGTAAATATGTAAATGTGTACATGTGGGTAAATAACTCCTACATTCCATCAGAAAAATTCAGAAAATGCAGTTGGAAAATGTGGTAAGACATCTAGACAGGGAGCTCACAAATGCATACAATTTCTTTATTGTTAAGAACAATTAGCAGCCGGAGGCAGAGACAGGAGGATCTTTGTGAGTTCAAGGCCAGCCTGGTCTACAGAACGAATTCTAGGACACCTGGGGCTAAAGGAGACCCTGTCTTGAAAAGACAAAAACAAAATGAAACAAAACAACAACAACAACAAAATATTAGCAAAGCAAAGACAGTACCCATTGAATGGATAAAGTTTTAAAGACAGGCATTGCCAAGTGTTCAAAAGGACATGGAACAACTAGATTTCTTAAATACATTTTTTTTAAGTTTACCAGCACAGATCCATCTCCCTTGTTGATGCAATTCTATTCCAAGCTACTTCTATAGAAGAATAAGTACCTGTAACAATAAACATGTGCATACGTGTCTGTAACAATAAATATGTATAGTTAGTTTAATCTTAGGATTGCTTGTAGTAACTCAAAGCTGAAAACTGAGGTACATTATATAATGGAATACTGTGTAGCTATGAAAAAGAAACTTCTACATGTAACAATATGGAAAAATTTCATAATTCTAACAGAATAAAGCTAGACAAGAAGACCACCATAGATAATAGTTGAAAATTGTTTCTGGATTATAAACGAGGATTTCTAGCTCTGTGGGAACAGTAGAAGGGTGAATGAGAGTATGCTGTGCACTCTTGTCTTTAATCTGAGGGGTGGTTTCACAAGAGCACCCACTTCCAGGAAATATATTTATCTGCATACTCATGATTCTACAACTTTGGTTGAACTTATTGAAGTTGACTAAAATTATTCTTAAATTTAACAGGCTGCAATACACTACATGTGCCATAATATTTCTTCAGGAATACTCTAAGATAAGCAACAAGAAAAGCCAGAGGACACACAGCACAGAAGATCATTGTCAATTCTTATGGCTGTGTAAACCAGCGCTTTCACAACCATGAATCACAGATCCTAACACAACCATTAATGACAGCTCTGCTTTTAAGCATTCTTATTTTCTAAAATACACCTAGAAAACTATGACTAGCAATACTCCACAATGTGTAAGGCACCTTATAAGACAGGTGAGCTAAAAGCTGGGGTAGGAGTTTGTGTGCTATGTGGCACACTATTTATAAGTATCACATTTTCATGATGTATCATCAGTTGAGTGAGACTCATTTCCATTTTCTAGCTATTGTGGAAAGAGCACGGCTAAGCAAGTACCTCTTTAGTAGGATATCAAGTCTTTTGGATATATGTCAAGGAGTGCCATGGTAAATCCATTTTCTTTATGTTTGATAATTCTCCACACTGATTTGCATAGTGTTTGCACCAATTTGCAGTCTCACCAGCAGTGAATGAGGGCTCTTCTTTAGGTACATTCTTGCCAGCAGTTGGCGCCATTTTTTTTCTTGGTCTTATCTATTCTGACTGGTGTAGGATGAAATCTAAAAGTAATTTTAATTTTCAGTTCTCTAATTGCTAGGAATGTTGAACACATTTAAAGATGCTTCATGGCTGCTTTTATTTCTTCCTTTGAGAATTTTTTGATCTGCAATCCATTTTTTAATTGTATCATTTGTTCTCTTGATTTTGAGTTCTTCGTATATTCCAAATATCAATCCTCTATCAGAAATATAGCTAGTGAAGATTTTATCCTACTCTGTGGGCTTCCTTCTCACTTGATTGTTTTCTTTGCTGTGCAGAAAGGTAATTTTAGTTTAATGAGGTCCTAATTGTTAATTGCCGACCTTAATTCCTGAGTGACTGATGTCTGATTTAGAAAGTCCTTTTCCGCACATATATATTTTAAGTTACTGCCTTCTAAAAATTTTAGCATATTCCATCTCAAATTAATGTCTGTGATTTATGTGGAGTCAAGTTTTGTGTAGGATAATAGACATGGGTCTAATTTCATTTTTCTACATGTGAATATCCAGTTTCCCCAACACCATTTACTGAAGATGCTGTCATTACTGCAGTGTATATATATATATATTTTTTTTTTTTTTTTTGTCTTTTCGTAGACGCAGCGTCTATTGTCCCCCAGCTGTCCTGGAACTCACTCTGTAGACCAGGCTGGCCTTGAACTCACAAAGAATCGCCTGCCTCTGCACTCCCAAGTGCTAGGATGAAAGGCGTTTTTGCATCATTGTTCCATTAACGGTGCTTGTGTTCCATCACACTTCATGTTTAGTCTCCTATTTTGTTCCATTGATCTACATGTCTATTGGCAGTGCCAGTATCTGGTGTTTTTATTGCCTGTAGCTCTGTAACATAGCTTGAAATCTGGTATAGTAATCCCTCAAACATTATTATTTTTTTATCAAGATTGCTTTGTTCTTTGGTTCTGTTATTTTGGATGTGTTCTTTCTTTCTTTCTTTCTTTCTTTCTTTTAGGGCTAAGGGTCTGTTGATCTTGTTCATCTTTGTGTGTGTGTTGTGCGTGTGTGTGTGTGTGTGTGTGTGTTGTGTCTTTTTTTGAGACAGGGTCTCCCTTTAGTCCCAGGCTGCCTGGACGCTTGCTCTCACACCAGGTTGGCCTCGAACTCATAGAGATCCACCTGCCTCTGCATCCCAAGTGCTTTGTGATCGCACATGTGATATTTATATAATATTAAGTGGAATTATGACCTCACCATTGTTTGCATTTGACATTTAAGCATAACATAAGGAGAGGCTATTGGGTGTCAAGTTGACAAGGGGTGGACTTGTGATGGTTAGTCCTGTTAATCCTGGGTGTCAACTTGACTGGATTTGGGATGAACAAATAGAGAAAGAGATCTTCAGATTGGGTTATTTCAAGCTGGACGGCCCATCTTCTGATGGCAGCTGGTATAAAGGCCATGGCAGGAGGGAGCTCGTCCCTTTTCTGCTGCATGCCTTCTCTCTCACTGGCGAGTTCGTCTTCCTGCTGTGATCAACTCTTTGGATCCCAGTGTTGACTGAAGATGGGCCGATCTCCCGGAATCCATTGGGCCTCAGCACCAGATTGAGACTACTGAGACATCCAGACTCGTGAACTGAGCAACTGCCTGGATTCTCAGCCTCTCCCATGGGGTAAAACTATTATTGGACTACTTGGACTATATCCAGTGAGCAAATCGATAAATCTGTATAGATAGAAAGATATAGATATAGATATAGGTATGATATATAGATATAAACATAGAAATAGACATAGACATAGATATAGGTATAGATATATAGATTAACATAGACCATAGACTATGATATGATATCATAGGTATACGATATATAGATACAGATAGTTACAGACATAGGCATAGACATCAGACATTAGACATGATTATAGATATAGATACAGACTAGATAAGATATGTAGATATAGATATATAGATATATATAATTTCATTTCTATGATCTTTTTTTGTTTTTCGCTTTTTGCAGACAGGGTCTCCCTTTAGTCCCAGCTGTCTGGGAATCACTCTGTAGACCCAGGCTGGCTTGGAGGAATCACCAAAGATCGCCCCTGCCTCTGCCCCAATGTTGCTAGATTAGAGGCGTCACCACCACGCCCAGCTGATTCTGTTTCTTTAGAGAACATGACTAATACACCTAGTGTGCTAGGCAAGTTGTGCTTGCACATGGGCAGAATATGCCGAATCCGGGACTACTGTCCTACAGTTTTGGCTTTGAATAGTCTTGCCTTTCTTTTTGAAATGTAACCTTGGTTTATGGAACTTTTGTTGGGTATATCATATATATATATATAATTATATATTATATAATAATTATTATATTATTTCATATTAATACAGATAAATATATATTAAAAAACAAAATGTAAAAAATGAGCTCTCTCTTTTTCTAGTCGCTGCCCCTAAGATAGGATGACTCCTGTTTCCCGGCTTGCCAACTTCACACGTGTAGTGGCATTAGTCACTGCAGTTGCTGTAGTCTCCATCTGTGCAGTTCTGCCCACATTTCATTCTTCGTACAGTTAAAGAAAAACAATGAGAGACACTGCATCTGGGTTCAGTAAATAAGCAAAGGACTTTTAGATCCTGTACTTTGGACAAAGGTTCAGACTCTTTTCAGAACTGAACTGGCTTCTTTGGTCCCTTCTCTAGGGCTTTCCGAATTCACCCCAAACAATTCTAGATCATCATGTTCTACAGTTTATCTTGCTTAGGATCAAATTTATTAAAAAATACTTCTTTCTAGGTTTTGTGCATTCAGGAAAGCCTAACAAATCCTTTGCTCAAACATAATATTAAACACCTTGACCTCTTCATTATATCACTGTGTATAAAATTGCTATATTTTTTTTTCTTCCTTAAGAGGAAACAATCCCACTCTCATTAGAAACATTTCCTTCAAAGTAGCAGGAAAAACTATGCAGTGTGGGCTGGGTGTGCGGCACTTGGTCGCAATCCGTGATGTGTGGAAGTCTGAGCCAGGCTAGATAAAATAGCGATCCCGTCTCAACATAAACAAATAAGAAAATTGTTAAAGAGGGCTGGGACATAGATCCAGCTTTGCCTTCGAGATATGTGAGGCCCTCCATCCAACCTCTATTCGATTCATAACAAACAAAGAAAGAAAAAAACAACAGAACTACACCAAGACTCCCTTACAGAGTCACCACCAGATGTTGGCTTCTCTGACAACACAGGACTTCCGTACCCAGTGACACTGATCTATTGACTGTCATTTGGACACTTATGTAACATGCCTGTGCAGTGTATTCCCCCTGAAATGTGAAGATGACAAGGTACCAACGCACAGCTTATAGAGCATTGTTCGAGTAAGAGTGTGCAACCAAGGCATGCCATCTAGAAGTCTTACTGACTGGGCAGACCAAACTTGGCTCTTGTCTCTTTTCCAGAGAGCAAGGGTTACAACAGGGGACTGACTTTCCTGTGTTTTCTGAGAAGACCGAAGCTCCAACTCGAGTCATCAAGCTTGCACAGCAATGGCTTCACCCACTTAGCCATCCCCCCAGTCCTAGTCCTTAAGAATTTTTTTAGGTAACAAACATGACTGTGCATGAACCATCTGTTATAATTAGAGACAAAATAATTGACTGAACCCAGGTCTGAGACACTAGAGTGCTAGCAAGGTTCTAGACCAGAGGTTTTGTGTGACTGGAGGGAGCCCTGTGGGCATTCTTGTCAAGGAAGGGCCTGGAGCTGCAGCAGCAGATAGGAAGGACCCCTACCGGGAAGACATGAGGTAGGGTTGTCAGAGGACTATAAGGATATCATAACTCAGCTTCACATGGATGCAGATCCCTTTAGCCCACACTGCAGAAGAAGGGACGTGTACCAAAGGACGATGCACATTGTCAGCTACCGCACAGGCGCAGATCTGAGGGGCTCTCATTTTCCTTTAGTCATCTCTCCTGAAACAAGAGAAGCCAGACATATTTCATAGCAGTTTTCAAAATAAGTTCTGAGGACAGTTTTGCTCCCTCAACCTTGACTTTCCCTGGAGCAACATGATTCACCATGTTCTTCTAGGGTGAAGAAGAACAATCTGTTTGAAGTTTTTTTTTTAATTAAATTAAAAATTATATTTTAATTTCTATTTATTTATTTTCTATTTGTATGAATTGTATTGTCTGCATTGTAGTTGGGCCACCCGTGTTGTGGCAATGCGCGAGGTTCAGAGAGGGTCTCGGATTCCCCTGGAAACTGGAGTTTCCTGGAATTAAGCGTTACAAATGGTCTCCGCCACTGTGCGTACTGGGGATCGAACCTGGGTCCTCTGCAAGGCTGGTAGGCGCTCTAACCACTAAGCTATCTCTCCAGCCCCTGCTCCAGAACTATCTTCAAGATGAAGTTCTGAAAGAAGTCAGCTGTAGAGGCTGGAGAACAATGCTCAGTGTTTAAGAGCACTGGTTTGTTCTATACAGAAGACCACGTTTCAAATCCAGCACCGCACCGTGGGAGCTCAAAACTTGTCTGTAAACTCCATTTCCACGGGGAATCTAATCATCCTCTTCTGTTCTCCTCAGGCATTGTACAATAATGGGTGCATCAATTAAACCATATGTCAGACATCAATCACTCCTACACATAAATAAAAAAAGTAGCTGTTTTAATTTTCTTGCAATTTACTGGTGGTCTGTTGGTTCCCAGCCTATTCACTTCCTGCTTTGTTCTGCATTGTTGGGATCTGCATTTTCAAGGAAGGAAGCAAGTGTTGGAAACTGGAGGGTCAAGGAGTGAGAACCCACGGAGCATTGAATGGTATCTGATTCAGGAGCTGAATCTACACAGTGGTTGCAGGCCCAGGAGAAAACCCTTCCCCTCACGTCCCGGCTCCCAGAACACAGTCCAGGCACAGGTCTAGCCTGTCTCATAGCACACAGTCCCCTCTGGCTGCAGGAGCTCATGTCTGGGATCCCCCATCACAGTTATTTTGTGTGTCTAGGAAATCGCAACTTGCGTTCAACAAGTTCCCTCAATTGAAGTCCACTTGTCTCTCTATTTTCTGTTAGAACCCAGAATACCATTATGAGCATTTTCCAATGTTTTTTTTTTTTTTAATTTTTTTTTAATTTCATTTATTTCTGTCATTGCTCTGAATGTACTGTCTGCATGCAGGTCTGTGTACCGTGTCGTGCCCATTGATGCCGGAGGTCAGAAGGGGTCTCGGATTCCCTGGAACTGGAGCTTTCCTGGAATTGGGTTCAGGACATTTCTTAGCCGGCCATGTGGGTTGCTGGGATCGAACACCGGGTCTCTGCAAGAGCGTCGGTGCTCTTAACAACTAGGGCTCTCTCCGCCCCATTTTTCCAATGTTTTAGCAATGAAAAACGTTTCATAACTTAAAAGCTCTTATCACCCTTACTGGGGCACTTTGAGCTTTGTGTGGGGGGGGGAGTTTCTAAGTGACTCAGAAGACAAAACAAATCTGGATGGGTGAAGCATTTTGGAAATGTACCTAAAATTACAGTTATACATTTTGTTCTTGTTGATTATTTCCCTTTAAGGAATTAAGCAGTTGCTCAATACATTCCGTCCTGCTTGGTCCTATGTAGCCCGTGCCTTCGTCTCTATTTCAAATTAATGTTTTTTCCAAAGGAAGCGTCTCCTTTCAGGATCTCATAATAAGCTAATGGACTGCGTGATCAATGCGTATAGATATAAACATAGAAATAGACATAGACATAGATATAGGTATAGATATATAGATTAGACATAGACATAGATATAGATATAGATATAGGTATAGATATATAGATACAGACATAGGCATAGACATAGACATAGACATAGATATAGATATAGATACAGATACAGATACAGATATATAGATATAGATATAGATATATATAGATATATTCATTCTATTGATTCTTTCTTTTTTTTTCAGTCTTTTTGAGACAGGGTCTCCCTATAGTCCCAGCTGTCCTGGAACTCACTCTGTAGACCAGGCTGGCCTTGAACTCACAAAGATCCGCCTGCCTCTGCCTCCCAAGTGCTAGGATTAGAGGCATGCACCACCACGCCCAGCTGATTCTGTTTCTTTAGAGAACCATGACTAATACACCTAGTGTGCTAGGCAAGTTGTGCTTGCACATGGGCAGAATATGCCGAATCCGGGACTACTGTCCTACAGTTTTGGCTTTGAATAGTCTTTGCCTTTCTTTTTGCAATGTAACCTTGGTTTATGGACTTTTGTTGGTATATATATATATATGTATATATATATATTTACATATTTTCAGTAGTAGACAGAAAAAGATGATAAAAAATGTTAAAAAATGAGCCTCTCTCTTTTTCTAGTCCTGCCCCTAAGATAGGATTGACTCCTGTTTCCCGGCTGCAACTTCACAGTGTAGGTGGCATTAGTCACTGCAGTTGCTGTTAGTCTCCATCTTGTGCAGTTCTGCCCACATTTCATTCTTGCAGTTAAAGAAAACAATGAGAGACACTGCATCTGGGTTCAGTAAAATAAGCAAAGACTTTTAGAATCCTGTACTTTGACAAAGGTTCAGACTCTTTCAGAACTGAACTGGCTTCTTTGGTCCCTTTCTCTAGGGCTTCAGATTCCCCCAAACAAATTTCTAATATCATGTTTCTACAGTTTATCTTGCTTAGGAAAATTTATTAAAAAATACTTCTTTCTAGGTTTTGTGCATTCAGGAAAGCCTAACAAATCCTTTGCTCAAACATAATATTAAACACCTTGACCTCTTCATTATATCACTGTGAATAAATTTGCTCTATTTTTTTTTTCTTCCTTTAAGAGAAACAATCCCACTCTCATTAGAAACATTTCCTTCAAAGTAGCAGGAAAAACTATGCAGTGTGGGCTGGGTGTGCGGCACTTGGTCGCAATCCGTGATGTGTGGAAGTCTGAGCCAGGCTAGATAACATAGCAGGACCCTGTCTCAAAATAAAAATAATAAAATTGTAAAGGGCTGGCGACATAGCTCCATGCTTGCCTAGCATATGTGAGGCCCTCCATCCAACCTCTAGTCTCATAAAAACAAAGAAAGAAAAAACACAGAAACTACACCAAGACTCCCTTACAGAGTCACCACCAGATGTTGGCTTCTCTGACAACACAGGACTTCAGACCAGTGACACTGATTATTGACTGTACATTTGGACAACTTATGTAAATGCTCTGTGCCAGTGTCTTCCCCCTGAAAGTGAAGATGACAAGGCTACCAACGCACAGGCTTATAGAGCATGTCAGAGTAAGAGTGTGCAACCAAGGCTGCCATCTAGAAGCTCTTACTGACTGGGCAGCAACCTTGGGATCCTCTTGTCTCTTTTCCAGAGAGCAAGGGTTACAACAGGGGACTGACTTTCCTGTGTTTTCTGAGAAGACCGAAGCTCCAACTCGAGTCATCAAGCTTGCACAGCAATGGCTTCACCCACTTAGCCATCCCCCCAGTCCTAGTCCTTAAGAATTTTTTTAGGTAACAAACATGACTGTGCATGAACCATCTGTTATAATTAGAGACAAAATAATTGACTGAACCCAGGTCTGAGACACTAGAGTGCTAGGAAGGTTCTAGACCAGAGGTTTTGTGTGACTGGAGGGAGCCCTGTGGGCATTCTTGTCAAGGAAGGGCCTGGAGCTGCAGCAGCAGATAGGAAGGACCCCTACCGGGAAGACATGAGGTAGGGTTGTCAGAGGACTATAAGGATATCATAACTCAGCTACACATGGATGCAGATCCCTTTAGCCCACACTGCAGAAGAAGGGACGTGTACCAAAGGACGATGCACATTGTCAGCTACCGCACAGGCGCAGATCTGAGGGGCTCTCATTTTCCTTTAGTCATCTCTCCTGAAACAAGAGAAGCCAGACATATTTCATAGCAGTTTTCAAAATAAGTTCTGAGGACAGTTTTGCTCCCTCAACCTTGACTTTCCCTAGCAAAGACTTCAAAGTTTACTTAATAAGGGGAAAACTGTGTCTCTGTTTAGAGGACAGAGTTAATGATGCTCAGAACTATCATTTTAAATTTTATTTATTTATTTTCTATGTGTATGAATGTATTGTCTGCATGTAGGTTTGGGCACCCGTGTTGTGCAATGCCGCGGAGGTCAGAAGAGGGTCTCGGATTCCCCTGGAACTGGAGTTTTCCTGGAATTGGAGTTACAAATGGTTCTCAGCCACTGTGCGTACTGGGGATCGAACCTGGGTCCTCTGCAAGAGCGGTAGGCGCTCTTAACCACTAAGCTATCTCTCCAGCCCCTGCTCAGAACTATCTTAAATGAAGTTCTGAAGAAGTCAGCTGTAGAGGCTGGAGAAATGGCTCAGTAGTTAAGAGCACTGGTTTGTTCTTACAGAAGATACAGCTTCAAATCCCAGCACCCACGTGGGAGCTAACAACTGTCTGTAACTCCATTTCCAGGGGAATCTAACACTCTCTTCTGTTCTCCTCAGGCATTGTACAACATGGGTGCACTTAAACATATGCAGACATAACACTCATACACATGAAATAAAAAAAGTCAGCTGTTTTAATTTTCTTGCAATTACTGGTGGTCTGTTGGTTCCCAGCCTATTCACTTCCTGCTTTGTTCTGCATTGTTGGGATCTGCATTTTCAAGGAAGGAAGCAAGTGTTGGAAACTGGAGGGTCAAGGAGTGTAGAACCCACGGAGCATTGAATGGTATCTGATTCAGGAGCTGAATCTACACAGTGGTTGCAGGCCCAGGAGAAAACCCTTCCCCTCACGTCCCGGCTCCCAGAACACAGTCCAGGCACAGGTCTAGCCTGTCTCATAGCACACAGTCCCCTCTGGCTGCAGGAGCTCATGTCTGGGATCCCCCATCACAGTTATTTTGTGTGTCTAGGAAATCTCAACTTGCGTTAACAAGTCCCTCAATTGAAGTCCCACTTGTCTTCTCTATTGTTCTGTTAGAACCCAGATACCATTATGAGCATTTTCCAATGTTTTTTTTTTAATTTTTTTTTAATTTATTTATTTCTGTATGTGTATGAATGTACTGTCTGCATGCAGGTCTGTGCACCCGTGTCGTGCAATGCCGCGGAGGTCAGAAGAGGGTCTCGGATTCCCCTGGAACTGGAGTTCTCCTGGAATTGGAGTTACAGACAGTTCTTAGCTGCCATGTGGGTGCTGGGGATCGAACCCGGGTCTTCTGCAAGAGCGTCGGTGCTCTTAACCACTAGGCTGTCTCTCCAGCCCCCATTTTCCAATGTTTTTAGCAATGAAAAACGTTTCATAACTTAAAAGCTCTTATCACCCTTACTGGGGCACTTTGAGCTTTGTGTGTGGGGGGGAGTTTCTAAGTGACTCAGAAGACAAAACAAATCTGGATGGGTGAAGCATTTTGGAAATGTACCTAAAATTACAGTTATACATTTTGTTCTTGTTGATTATTTCCCTTTAAGGAATTAAGCAGTTGCTCAATACATTCCGTCCTGCTTGGTCCTATGTAGCCCGTGCCTTCGTCTCATTTCAAATAATGTTTTTTCCCAAAGGAAGCGTCTCCTTTCAGGATCTCATAATAAGCTAATGGACTGCGTGATCAATGCTGTGTGCGGTGGAACATTAGAAATGTGCCATAAAATATGGAAAACAATTTAGCCACTCTCTAATGCAGGCAATTCTTGTAAAAACTATACATGAAAAACATGTACCCAACCATTTTGTCATGCCTCACGACAAGATTAGATGCAATAAAAACCTTGTCTTAGCAAATCAGCACGTTAGAAAATGCTGTCAGCAATAACTTTGCAAAGACATGTCCATTACCAAAGGGGGGCATTATCCTAAATTCACTCTCATTCAAGATTGATGTCTGCTATAAGCCACCATCTGTCTCGAGATTCTCTGGTATCACAAGGCTGTCACTCTGCACAGTGTGGACGCTCACAGGCTTCTTTCTCTCACCCCTCTTTCCTTTTAGGATCTGAAAATGAACAGGCAACTGTGAGACAAAACAACCAAGTCAAACTGACCATCTGAAGTGGGAGGATGGAGCCAGAGCCAAGGTTTGTTTTCCTCAAGTGAGGCACAGAAAGCATTAAATGAATGATTTAGCTGTGATTATCTCAGCAATTTATGTTAGTGGGTCATCAGCTGTTTGGTGACAAGGAAATAGGTTTTGTCACATCTGGTCAGCTTCATCAATTCCCCAAACTGAATAGCGTAGTGGCATTTTTATCAAGAAAATCAGGATTCTCTTCATTTGAATATTTTTTTTTAAGGATGATGCAATGGATGCCTCACAGACTGTTTATTGAAGAGAACAGTGGTTTCCCTCTCTGCCTCCTTTCCTTGATACTCAACCAATCATTTCCAATAAATGCTTATTCATAAATTATATATAAATTGCACACATGCATGTATCTATGCTTACATATGTCACACATATAATAAATGTTATTTTATAGCTAATAAGTGACTGATTAAAAAGAACTGTACATAGAATGGAAATAGTTTTATTAACATATTAGCCTATGAGCCACCTCAATGAAATACTGGGGTAGACACAAGGCAGTGAGGACATGTTGGGAGTCTTACACTTGTCTGTTTGCGGGGGGGAGGGGGTTGTCAGGTCAAATATAGGAGGCATAATTAAATATTGATAGAATATACTTAGACTGAAATTATTACTACTACTCATCTGAAATTCAGACTTGATTAAGCATCCCAAGCTATTCATTCATTTGTTTGTTGGGTAAATTTATCACCACTCGCTTTGTTAAATCATTTGAGGATACTCCTAAATTTTCCTACTTTCTCCTCCTGTTATTTTTCTTGGTAAAAATGTTATTTAGTCTGGGGAATTGGTGAAATTGGCCAGATTGGCCGAACAATACTTTCTTGATTTTTTTCCATTGTTAGTCTGAGAATTTAATGACTGAACTATCCCTCCAACCCTGAAAAATGCATGTTACAAACTGGTTAATAAATCCTTTGGCTGAAGCACTGTGAGGTAATACCACCCACTTGATGTGTCATGTACCTTCACTCTCCCCTCACCAAGCCTGTATTGTGTATGAGCACAAAACCTACAGAGATAAAGCCAGGTCTTTTGTGGTGATTTCTATAAATGACATTGCCTAGAGTGGGGTCTATGTTTCCATGCTTACCTAACCTTGGGCCTGTCTTAATGGGACACCACAAAAGTGGTCTTTGTGATTCACTTGAACTATGTGCATGCCCATGCAGTGACTGGGCTGTCTTATTCTCCAGTCATTTATTCAATGCCTAACATATCTTAGACAATGGACTCTGTTTATGGAATTGGAAAACATAAGACACAATTCTACTTCCTTTAGAGGTAAAACCAACTTCTTAAAATTACTTAAAACGTCCCTATGTGTCTGATCCCATGTCAGTCATGAAAACCCACTTCTTGGTTACCTGACTATATCTGAGCTGAGCATTTCCAGTGTTCTGTTAAATCATACTGTCAAAGACCATGAAGCATCCACAATTTTAAACACACACACACACACACACACACACACACACTTTTGTTTTTTGAGACAGGGTCTCCCTGTAGCCCCAGCTGGCCTGGAGCTCTCTATATAAAACTCTATGTAAACCTGCATCTGCCTGCCTCTGCCTCTGAAGTGATGGGGAATTTAAGATGTGCATCACCACTCTGGGTGCCTTATTAGCTCTCTTAATTACTTGTTCCTTTGGCATTTTCTATTCTAACTCTATGGTCTTCAAATTCAAAATTCAAAAGTGGAGAAACTGAGATTTATAGAACCTTAACAGAATAACTTGAAAGCAGTATTTACAAGCGATAGACTAGAGTTCAGACCGTGAGTCTTTTTTAGTATTTTTGCTTATATTACATTTTTGCTTCTGAATTCCCGAGGCACTGTAAATGCCTGTACATTGCTCATATACTAAGCACAGTCCTCATTTGTCCTACACTTCTGTAATCATAAAGGCCTGAACTTGACACTATATAAAACAAATTATGTGCTTCCCACAAGTCACCAAATTTGAATGAGAACAGTAAAGCGTGATTCTGGATTCCAATGTTTTGGATTAAATCACAGAACAATTCGAGGTTGAGCCTCTGGTGTTTGTGTAAAATCAACACTTTCTTCAGATCTTATGTGCCAGGTGGAGCAGCTCACACATATTCACTCTTGCTCTAAGAAGATTTTCTGGGTAATCTTTTAATTTTTCTTTCTCCTACCGCTTGGTTTTCCCAGGCTTATCTTGAAACTTTAATGACACAGATAGACCAGAAACTAACTTACTGAGGCTGTTTGTGAAGTAAAACCATAAACATATCTAATATTTTAAGATTTTTTGACCTTCAGAAACATTATTCAATCCTTGGATTGGATGAATCCTATTCATCCCCACTGAGTAGATACAGTCCAGGAAACTTAAGCATTCTGTAGTTGGCTTTCTATCTGTCTTATAAGTACACAATTTTGATAGCAACTAATTAGTAGAGGGAACAGACTGGAATCGGGAGTTCTGAGCTCCTTTTCTAGCTCTTCATCTAACAAGCTACATAATCTCAAGTAATACAGATTTTATCATTTTCAGCTAGCTTAATTCCAACACAAGGGTGATATTGAATTAGCTCTAAAATCCCTCAGTTGAGAGACTTCATGGGCTGTGTCATGAACCTCTTGAAGACTGCTTTTCTTGGTAGCTTTAAAGCTACATAGTTTATAGAGTTGAGGCATGTGCTAATGCTGTCCTTTGCTGATAGGAAATATATGGCAATTTCCCTTACTGTAAGGTCTGCTTTTCCATTGTAGGACAGCAATGGCCTGTTTCAGGGGCTTCTGGGGTGCACTATGCTCTCTGCTTTTCTGGAGGACCCTGTGTTCTCATTGGTGGCTGTCTCACCCTACCTGCCATCAGAGAGATGGATTTCCTTCACAGTTCTGGGTCAGAGGTACAGGCATTCATGAGATCTTAGCTATGTCACTACATGAATTAAAGTGGAATAATGAATTTGTGCTGTGGTTCCATGGCTTTAAGCTAGACTTGACCTTTGAGTCACATTTAACAGAGTGCAGTCATAGGTCACGAATCAGAAAGGTTTAAGTAATGTTTTCTTCTATCAAGAAAAATTGACTTAATCCAATTTGATTTTTTGCGGGTCTCATAATTTAGGCTACTCTAAAATATCACTATGAGTTACAGAGATCTGTTAAAATATGAAAACATAAAGTACAATGGCAGTTTTTACCAAATTTCAGTATGAACCATAGAAATGAGTCATCCCCCCCACCCCCTTGCATAGCTATAGAATACATCCCATGTCTATAGGACCTGGGAATTTTAAGAATTAAGTCATCAAGGAATTTATTATTTTGAATGCAACAAGAGGTTTCTTTATGAGTGAGGACTTCTTAGACATTCTGTATAATAAAGAGCTATTTTTACAATGATGAATTCGCTATGCTCAATGTTCTTGTTCTTCTTTCAGACAGGTACATCCTTTGCCACTTGTTTCGGGACCCTAGGGCTCATTACTGTCCTATGTTTGAGCTCTTCCAGCTCTTTTCTCTCCACTTCACTTCTGCCTTTATTTAGAAGGAGCAGGTAGATTTTCACTGTATTTCTTAAAGTAAGTTTAGACTTTGTAGATGATCCCTAGTAACCTCCACAAAATAAATGTTCTAATATTTTTAAATCTTTTTTTTAATTTACTTTTGTATGTGTATGAATGTACTGTCTGCATGCAGGTCTGTGCACCCGTGTCGTGCAATGCCGCGGAGGTCAGAAGAGGGTGTCGGATTCCCCTGGAACTGGAGTTCTCCTGGAATTGGAGTTTCAGACGGTTCTCAGCCGCCATGTGGGTGCCGGGGACCAAACCCGGGTCCTCTGCAAGAGCAGTTGGCCCTCTCAACCTCTAGGCCATCTCTCCAGCCCCTAATATTTTTATAAACTTTGACCATCATGTATGTCTACCATTTTGCTAGTAATAAAGTCTTGGGTCTTTACAAAGCTGCCCATCTCTTCAAGAGTGATTAGGAAGGAAATAGCCATGGAAGGAGATCAGACACTGATTGTGACACCTGTGTATTGAGGCCATGTCCTCTGTGAATATGTGGTATTGGGGATTTTCTATTAAATTATACCATCTTAGCATGTTCTACTCATCACAAGGAAATTCAATAGACTGTTGAATCATTTGATAGTGTAGTGCACAAATACTCCATTTAGTTGAATTAGGAAACGTGTTATTGATGTATGACACTTATTATTATTATAAAAATCTTCTGAGGTTATTCCTATATGCTAATGTATTACTATATATTAGAATATATATGTGTATATATGATTTTAAAGTTATGAACTATTTTTTACCAAATTTAACCATTGCATATTTTTGAAAATCAGTTGACTACTAAATTCAGTATTTATATACCCTACAAAAATTAATGCAAAGAGATCATTTATCCAGATGTAGTAAAATATCTTGATAAGAAAAGTGAAATACACTGTGTGTTTTGAGACATACAAGGCTAAGCGGATACTTTATTGGTTTGTTTTTTTGTGGTTCAAAGTAGGCCTGGGCAAATTCATGAAGGGAGTATCACAGTACAAGAGATGATTACAGACTTGATTAGGAAAACAAGCTAAAGTTGGATCAAGTTCCTGTACTAATTGGTAAGTATATGAGATCATAGGTCAAGAAGGAAAATAATTAGGTCAGAAGAAGAAGATTTTGAGTTAGACAGAAAGCCCGGCTCTAGCACAAGTCTTAATCCAAATAGGCCAATGACTGAGTTTGTAGTTTCACATTCTCTATAATCACAAAGCACATAAAGGTTTGTTAGAAGCTAGAGAACATGGATTTCCATGCTTCTCAAGGAAATCTTCTTAACTATCCAGTGTATAAATAGAGTGATCTCAGGAAATGCTTGTTTCTAATCTGTGTTACATTCCCAGGAAAAATGCTTGGCACATTTTCATAAGATCCAAACATGGAACAAAAAAGGGACACACCAGCAAGAAAGAGGCTTTCTGCCATTAGCAGACAGTCTCAGAGGGCCAATAATTCGCACCTAGTCTTTGTGAGATGAATAGCTTTCTGTAGTGTGCAAAAAGGAAACACAAATTAAGAAGAATTCTAGATTTTCATTAGAATGGCAAACGTGACATAGTAACAGTGAAAGGGAAAATAATAAAGCTAGAAAGAAAATGACGACTGAATATAACTGAAGGGTTCAAAGTGCCTGTAGAGAGAGACTGCCTTACCTCTGAAAGGATCTTCATCACTCTGGCTTCCTGTCAGCTGTAGGATTTATAAACAGCAGATACCATGTGGCCCTGCTAAGGGGAGGGGAACACAGTACCCACCTGTGGCCACTGTAGGGAACTGGCCTCTTGACATAGACACCAGACGGCTACTTCCGTAGCCCAGCCTGAGAGGTCTGGGACAACGAGACACATTTCCCGCTCTTGGCTGTGATTTCCCACCTGCCCAGAGACTGCTGGCCCCTGGACAGGAATTTCAGGCTGATGGCTGATGGCTGATGGCCTATCTTCAGCCTATGTCCACTCACAATTCACTTCACCACACCAGCTATACAGATTTGTGGTCTGAGAACCTCTTTCCAACCCACTGGCCACCCGAACAAAATGCAGGCCTGCTTTGTCCTGTATGCGTGCAAATAAAAAAATGATGGCCAGGAATTCTGTAATGATAGTCATGGAGAATTCGATTTATTTCCCGCTACAGCCTGCCTTTATAAGCCAAATGACATCAGCTCCCCAGAGTCAATCACAGGCCCCCAACTCCACACCATTGCACACGTTTACCCCACCCAGCATCACACACCTAAGCCACGTTGTCTTCTCCTCCTTGGGGCGGGGTCAGAGAAATCCCCAGACTCCCATCCACGTGGTGCCCTGAGGGGTGTTAGTTGAGAATTAGCCCCCAGTTCAAACTGGGTCTTCCTGCAGTCAGCTACACTCCGGACCCATTTTTCCTTAACCAGCCTGCCAAGTGTCAGGTCTTTTCCAAAAGTTACCTAGAACAATGATCCTCTTAGGACTCAAATCAGCTCAATTATGTTTTGATATGAGGCTTTAGAGACAATGATCTCAACATATTGTCATGGGTAGTAGTGACTATTGAAAAGATAAATCTCACTATCCTCCCAGATTTTGCTGCATTTCTTCTAAATTTTTAAAATTACATCTATTTATATGTGTATGTATACTTGCTCATGCTTATGTGTGTGTGTGTGTGTGTGTGTGTGTGTGTGTGTGTGTGTGTATGTGTGTGTGTGTGTCCAAATGCCAAAGTATGTTTGTGGAAGTCAGAGGACAACTTGCAAGACTTGGCTCACTCCTTCCATAACATGGGTTCTGGGGGATCCAACTCAGGACATCAGGCTTGGAGATAATCACCTTACTATTTGAACTATCTCCCTGGACCATCTGTGCTTCTTAGTAAGTGCTTTAAAGTGAGTTCCACATGTTTTATACGTTGAATTGGAATCTAAAAACACAAACAATATCTGAAAGTCAATGCTAAAATAAGGTGACAGTTGTATGGGATTAAAAATGCAATGGATATATTTCTAAGTTTAAATTTCTCTCTAACTTTAACTGTATAAAAATGAATTTGAGTATATTCATTCTTCCATCATTGATGCAGCATTAAGGAGCATTTCAGATCCTAACTGAAGTAAAAAAAAAAAAACTAGCAAGAATAAAATATAGTCAGGAGATGGTTGCAGGAAAATATCAACCAAGGAAAAAGTACATGAAAGTCTTTCACCAAGAGTGTGTATGCCTAAAATATTTGCCTGCTGAGTCTGAGGTATGTGGAAACAAAGCTGAAGATAAGACAGGACTTTACCCGCTTGCATCATTAATAAGAATTTAGGTAAATACTTCAACTAAGAGAGCTAGATTTTGCCTCTAATGGAGATAAAATTTGATATTGTGCAGACCCCAATCAGTCTAATTTTGCAGATAAAATACTTGGTCCATAGGGCAAAAAGCTGTAGATAAATCATGTGCCTTGTAATATATGACCCTTGCATCCACAGCCCTCTAGATACCATTTGTCACTCCTAAAACAAATACTTTAGTGGGTGGATGATAAGATAAGAGAAAGCACAATTTTTGTAGTAGAAATGTACTAGGGTGCCAGCACACACCCGGGCAAAATGACAGGAATACATACAGCAAATTTGTCTTGATTTACTACAGAAATAAGGACATATTTGAATTACAGATTGCCAGTATTTTCTATAGACTAAAGTGTTCTTTTCCTAGGCCTATGGGGGAAGATAAATGTTTTATAGAAAAAGTGAGTCTATCTATCTATTTATCTATCTATCTATCTATCTATCTATCTATCTATCTATCTATCTTAGTTTATTCTATAAAAATCTATCCCTAATCCAGTAAATGAGAGAATTACTCTTGTGATAATTTCAATAATGGAAAATTTTCTGTCTCTTTAGAGAGAAGGTGGGATGTGAATGCAAGATTAAGGAGAGAGGATGGCAAATGGAAGCTTTTTTCTGTTCTTACCATGCTTATCAGGCATCACCTGATGTCCATTACTGAATAACATCTATCTTCAATCACTACCACAATCCCTTAAAGAACAGCGTTTCCCAGAGATAGGACTGACTCTCATAATTTGCTAAAAGAAGCACTCTTTCCTTCACCATTGAACATCTAATTAGCATTTCCCCTATGGTGTAATACAGTCTTGTTCATCAAAAGAACGCTTGAAAAACACTTGTAAATTAGATCAGAGAAGCCTGCCAAGCCAAACTCTTCCTCTCTGTTGCTTTGGTGTCATATTATCTTTTAATGAAAGTAAAAGAAAACAGGTTTTTATTTTGAATAATTCAGATGAATTCTTTAGCATCTCAGAAGGGATGCTTCATTAAATACACACCTAGCTCAGGAACCAAATCTTTAATGGCTTGATGTCTCGATTCCATGCTCTTTGGCATACTTAAAATGACCATCATAAATGAAAAACATCCTTAGGATCCTCGCTTTTGACAGCAAGAAATTGCACAACTGCCATTCCCAAGAATGTTCTTTCCGCCCTCTCTTGATGCTCAACTTTCAAGGGCAGCTATGGTTATTCTACTAGGAAATGGGGCTCCAGAAATCTCAATATTTATCTTTCAGCACAGGATCTGGAAGACGATAGCACTGTTAAAACAGACTGATGATGCTCTACTATGAGGAAACACTTTATCCTCTGAACTTAGCAAAGAAGCCACAGTTCATGTCTAAGAGGAATTTTTCTGTGAAAGTTTTCTTATACATCTGTTCTACCTTAATGAGCTATTCTCAAAATTCTTCTAGAATTGGCTCTTCTTTTTGTATTGATTTTATTTTTATTTATGTGTATGAGCGTGTGTCTTCGTGTATATATGTGAATGTGTGTTCAGGTACCACTGGAAGCTGGGAGACTGTTTAAGATTGCCTGGGGTTGGTGTGACAAGAGATTGTGAGCTCCCTGACATGGGTGCTAGGAGCTGACCTCCAATGCTCTGAAAGAGCAGTACTTCTTAACTATGGAGCCATCTCTCCAGACCCAGGGTGTGTACTTGATGAATAACTGGGTGCATGAAGATTAGCACCAGAACAACTGGGTCATCTGAATTAGCCAGCCATGCAAGCATCCAGTATGCTTTTTAATACTTTCCCTAAATTATATATAGAATATGATTTCATGATTGATTTAATTGAGGATGATTGGCATATAAATCATAATTAATTGTCTCTTTGAGACCAGGCTATTTTGGGGTGACAAAAATGTTTTAAACTTGGAGTTGGGTAATGTTTGCATAATTTGTAAGAATTTACTAAAAAGTATTGAATTATAACTTAAAATAAGTGGGTTTAGCAATATGTAAGTAATCTCTCAGTAAAGCTGTTTTTAAAAAGCAATTAATTTGGCATTATTTCCTACATATGTTTGCTACAAGAGTTTTCCAGGCAGTTTTTAAGTTATGCAAAAATTTGTTAAATATAGATAATGTTCACTATGTGCTATGATTCAATTTCCTTTCACAGATTCCATCTTACTCAATTCATTGAATTCCATTAAGCAGACCCCAGAAAAATAAGTTCAAAAGTTTTCTCATAAACCTTGGGTACCATGGAGCACAAAGAAAAAATTTTTATATTAAGCTTTCCATGACAAATAGCTGTGTAGAGTGGTGAAAAATAATTTACTATTGACTGATATTCCTGCAAAGGAAATTAAAACAAACTCAAGGCTTTAGAGGAATAAAGATGTATAAGACTGTGTGTTAAGATGCTTGATGACCCATCTAAAAGAGTGAGTTGAGGTATGTGTCAGGCCAACCAGTGGCAGTCCAGGTAAAGATCCAGAGTAGGAAGCTATAGGAAAGTCTAGTCATAGCCAGTAAGAAAACATCCCATGTCATGGGTGATTTCCATTAGGCATGTCCAAAACTTTGAGTTCAATGTAGTATTGTTGTTTAAGAAGGAAATCTAAGACTTATAAGATAGTCTACTGAGATAAAGAAATGGATACAAAATAAAAAAACAGTATTTCTAAGTGGTTTAAACATCATTGTGAGGACAAGCTATGCAGCTCAGTGGTAGAATATTTCTCTGGCATTTGCAAGGATTTGAGTCTAATCCTAGTGCCACTAAACAGAACAGATAAAGAAAAACTAAGAAAAACTTAGAGGCTGACTTTCAGAAACTGAGGCAAGCCTACTTTTACCTCTCAACTAAGTCAAAGTGTGCTAAACCACAGGCCAAGTTGAATTTCTCTTGCTTCAATTACCTGCCTCAGCTTCCTTTAGCTCTCTCTGATATTTTTCACAACATGGGTTAAGAGTTCACATAGGAACCAAATGGCCCCAGGTATAGGAAATAGAGAGCTATAGAGTGTGAAGTCAGAGCATCATTTCTTACTCAGTAACTGGGATGCTCAACCACAGTTGAGACCAGTCAGTCATTTAGGCTGCTTGGGATCTGCTTGTGTTTTTACACTTCTTCTTAGCAGAAAGTTTTTCCTCTCCTCTTCTCTCCTTGTCTTTCCCTCTCCTTTTGTATACAGGCTTTGTGGAATTTGAAGTGAACTTTCTAATGTTGACTTGCCTACGACAGAATGTATTTACAACTTTCAGAGAATTGGAAACAAACTATTTATGACATGGTATTCATATTTGTATCCATGGCTCAACTTAAATATTTAGAAAACTAAGCAGGATGTGGTAAGCATGCACTTGGGAGACAGAAGCAAGAAGATTGCCACAAGTTCCTGGCCAGCCTGGTCTATACAGTAAGTTTCCATTTAAGGCCAAACAGGGCCATTGTGAGACCCTGTCTCAAACAAAGCTGGGGAAGGCAATAATGCACTTCACCCTTATCTAGTAATACTGTTCAAGCAGTGCTATGATGCACATGGACACAGAGAATTTCTACACAATGACTCAGTAATTTACTGCTCCACCAAGGATAGATAAAAATGAGCCTACCACCTGACCCAGTCATACCACTCCTGGTATATACCCACAAGACTCAACCTACTGCAAAGATACATGCACAGCCATATTTATTGTAGCTCTCTTCACAATAGCAAAGAGCTGGAACCAACCCAAATGCTCCTCAACCAACAAGTGGATAGAGAAAATGTGGTACATCTACACAATGGAGTTCTATACAGCAGTATAGAAAGATGACATCATGAACTTTGCAGGTAAATGGATGGAACTAGAAAATATTATGCCAAGTGAAATAACACAGTCCTAGAAAAACAAAGGACAAATGGTATCCCTCATCTGTGGATGCTAGCACCAAGCACCTAGCTGTAAGGCAAACTGAGCAACATCAATGCTATATTCCTCTTTTTTCTGAAAGCAGCTGAACTCTTAGAATGTGAATCCCTTAAGCAGCTCAGGCTCTAGATTTACCCTACCACTTACTTTCGGACTTTGTAATTTTGGTGTATGGTGTAGGATATGTATACATATTTTAGAGTAATATAAAATTAAAAAGGAAAAATGTAAATCCTGAAATATGATATGGAAATAACATACACTTTATTTTCAGATGACATAATTTTAGTATAAGTGTGACATATATATATATATATATGCATATGTTGAAGGAATACAAATTGGAGGGAACAACAACAACAAAAGAACTAAGACAAAGAACTGACTGAAACAGTAAAGTTCTCCCCCCCAAAATAATCCTCTGCTTTGAAAAACTTCAAGAAGACTCAGAAAAAGATACAAGGCAGGTATGGCAGAATGCATGAACTTGGGTGGGTTGGGAGGTGGGGCATGGAAAGGGAAATAAGTCTAAATTGGACTGAGAAATGATGTATGATATGAACAAAGCTTCGATAAAATATTTTAAAAAGAGAGAAAAAAGGAAGCCCCAAATCATGACGGAATGAAAAGCTCACATACTTGCAGTGTGAGTCCTCCAAGCCAGAATGAAGATATACAGGATGATTGTCCAAAAACAATTATGCAAGTCAATACAATAAATCAGGCCCAGTGGTCACAAGCACAATAAATCAATCCAAACTGCCAAACCACTTGTCTCAACCTATTGGATTTAATTAAAACCACCACTCAGTTCATGAGAGGTCTTCTAATAATGTGAATAGTATCACTCAGGCACAACTAATCACCCAGACATGAGATGGAAGAAATGGTTAAATTTTAATCTGTAGGTCTCTTAAACAGGATAGGCTCTCACACACATCTGCAGCAATCCTCTGAGAACACTTCTAAGTCTTCTTCTCATACTTCTGAAACACACATTCACCATGCTATCAATCAGCCTTTGCTACCAGAACACAGGAAGTGGTGGATGAAGCAGCAGGAATATAGACTACCCAGTCCTTGTTGTGGCTAAAACTACAGCATAGTCAATAAAAGCAGACTGGCATATTCAATCAGATGTATAAAACAAAATGTGGTATTGTGCTTGGTGGATTTGAATTCTTTAATGAATTTTCCTAAGACACCCTAACCCTATTTCAGCTATCTAGAAAGCACTGCTTCCCAACAGTTCATAAATCACAAGAGAAGAAAAAAAAAGAATGAGAAAAAAAGAGAAAGACTCCCAAATGATGACTCGGTGAGGATGACAAGGGACCCAGCTTTGAAGGCATCTTCTACGACTAGAAGTCAGAAATATCATTTGATGGGGCCAGAAAGACGAACTAATGTGTAAAGCACTTGCCACATAGGCTTGACCACACGAGTTCAGTCATCAGAACCCATGTAAATATAGAAGAAATGAACTGACTTCTCAGACTTGTCCTCTGACTTCCTCTTGTGTGCTATGGCATATGCTCTCCTCCCCTCATACACATCATACAAACACACATAAGTTCTCATAAAAAGAACTACCATTGGTCCTTCAGAAGAAAGGATCCCTCAGATTTTTACAGATAGACACAGAGGCCCTTCCACAAGCTTGTTTGAGCTTGAAGGATAGTACTTTTCATCAGGAACAGGCCCCGCACTCTTGTCAGCGGAGCCTTTCTGGCAGTTGTCTTATGTATACTTGGCTCGATTTTGTAAAGACAAAACAGACCATGTTTGGCCATTTTTGCCTTGAGTTATTGACATGTTTTAAATTATGCTGTTTTATGTCCATTCTTAATAGAACAGAAATCTGCTGCAAACGATCTTTATTAACAGACGCCTCAGGTGCTGAGCAGACTCTTGCTGTAACAACATCTTGAAGCAGACAGGCAGAGCTTGTTAATAGGCTTTTCCAACCCTTTGGCTTCTGTGAGATGTAAATGGATTATGGAGGTCCGTTTGTCAGGCTATCTTTTTTACATCAGCATCTGAATAATTGCCACAAAGGCCTATGACTTTGGCCTAATTAACAAAATGCACCAAATCCTAAACACAGAACTTTTACTGAGTTGTCCTCTCTGTGGGAAATTTCTGAACCCCAAGACTCTTGTTGGGGACAGATGTGCCTCAGGTGCCACACACGGGACTTCAGGCTGTTAGGTTGCCAAGGACCTGTCTTGGCACTTTCAGCTACTCAAAGTACTGGAAAGAACCATATTAATTGAAACCTTGACATGTCGAGGCTTTTAATTTATTTTTTTACTATAAAACAACCTTAATATGATCAGGGCCAATTTTGTTTTCACAGAACTTGATCCTTGAAGAGTGGTTTCAGTAATTATAAATAGTAATTAGGAGGCAGAAAAAAAAGCACTTTTTATTCAGAATGAGGAAGAAAATGAAAATAAACCAAGACAAAAAAATTCAGAATCATGGTAAGAGATGAGTTAATTTACTGTTCAGCTTTTCATTAACTAGATAAATACTAGATAACAACTATTTTGGAACTGTAGGAACTGGGATAAAGTAGGAGACAAGAAGAAGGGGCTACTGAGTTCTGATTCTAATGGAGGTTTTTTTTTTTTTTAATGTATATTAGTGTACTGCCTGCAGGCATATGAGTGCATCTATGTCCTGCAATGCCTGTGGAAGTCACAAGAAGGCATCAGAACCCCTGGAACTGGAGTTTCAGATGGTTTTACCTGCCATGTGGATGCTAGGATTCGAATCTGGGTCCTTTGCAAGACCAGCCAGTGCTCTTAACCACTGACTTATGTCTTCAGGCCCTGGAGTTCACAAAGAGTTTTAATGTAAAAATTGGCACGCATTTTAGAAGTCTAGGTATTGAGCCCAATGGCTCCTTCCAGTGTTGATTATACTGAAATTTTCTCAGTGTCTCGGTAAAAAGGCCATAGAATAACAAATTTGTTTGATGACATTGGAGTTTAAATTAGCCTTGGAGAATTGGGCCCTGTGCATCACTGACATGCAGTGTTCAGTAGATTTATGTTTCAAATGGAGCTACCAATACTTTTTTGCAAGTTTGGTAAGATATTGGCTCTGGTCTTAAGGATCTTTAACTTATGAAAGAAGGACAGATTTTTTAAAAGTTAGGTACTCACATATACACATAGATCAGAGATTAGACATATATATATATATATATATATATAAATGTGCGTGTTTGAATGGAGCGTGTCCCCCAATCGGCTTGAAGTATTCGACAGTTGGCTCCATTGTGCACTTGTTCTGGGAGTTTAGGGGTGTGGCCATGCTAGAGAAAGTACGTTACTGGGGGCAGGCTTAGTGAGTTTAACAAGCCTTGTGGTCTCCAGTTGCTCTCTCTCTCTGCTTCCTGTGCTCATTGCCAGATGTGACCCTTGGCATGCTGCTCCAGCTCCAGCCGCCATGCCTCCTGCCACAATGGACTCTAATTCCCTGGAACCATCAATCATAAGCTCAAATAAACTTCCTTTTATAAGTTCCTTGGTCATGGTGTTTTATCACAGCAACAGAAAAGTGACTAATACATATGTATATATAAATTTAAAATCTTAGTAGCCAAGGAATTACTCCACAACCACTACTGATTAGACCCAGTCGGTGCCATGCCCATTATTTGTGAACTCAGTTACAGTACTATACATAAAACTGAACTAATTCAGAAAACTTAAAAGCCCTGAGGGCAGTTGCATTTTTTCCCCTTTTTTCTCCCCTAGTCCCAGAATAAAAGAAAAATATAGTATCTTAAAAGCTGAAAAAGATATCTAGAACATCTTGGGAGTCTGTGTTGGATTGAGGTGAGTGTCATCTATGTTGCTACAAATATATAAACAGGAATTCATCAGCATGAAACGGAAGTCACAAGCAACATGACTGGCACCTGTCATTCATGGGCCTTCTGGCTCCTAAGTGAAGGGTCGAGATGAATGGCAGAGCCCACATCTTCAAATGGAGAGAACGAACTAGAATGCGAGCCTCAAAAGGTTTGGTGGGTCAGGGCTCATGAGCTCACCAGAATCTGCTAAATCGCTCAAGATATTCTTCAAGAGAGCCGTCTAAATTATGCCAAGCCAAGGCAACTTCTGCTCTCTACCAGCACCTCTTCGTATTGACAATAGGGGAACTGAAGTCAAAGGTAGGGATCGTCTTCTTTCTGACCAACATCAGTAAAGCGGCAACACCAGTAATCAGTGGATGCCACTGCTTTTGAGAGCTCTTTGATCCTCATTCTCCATGATGGTTCACCTGCTTCTTCAGTCTTAGGCCTCCCCCCTCCCCACCACTGGGACAGTAGCTGTCACCTTTATTTCTATTCTATCTATATGGGAGGACACAGAGGGGAACAACAGGCTCAAAATTCCCAAGCCAATGGGGGGGGGGTGGAATCAGAATTTAAAGCCAGAATCAACTCAGAAACCCACGCCCTTAGCCACTGCTCTAAATTCTCCAGAGCCTTGATTGATGAGCAGGCATTTGGGGTGATTGCAGAGCATGGGAAGCAACAATTCATCATCACCCTTTGCCCAGCCAGTTGTTTTCTTTGAGTTTCGCAAGAGATTGTGTTGAAGGTAAACTAGTTATCACCTGCCTACACATCAGTGATTTACAATTATTTCTTTATTAAGAAAATGTTCAGTGCGTGAGTGGACTGTCTCTGAAAAGATGCCAATGGAGAGGCCCTGTCAGTTTTTTGGCAGAGACACATCCAAACATATGAAAACGAGTTTAAACACTATCATTTATGCATAATTCTTTCTTGGCATCATTTCACACTTGCCACAATTTGAAGCCAGAAAACACTTATTCCTACTTTTCTTACTCAAGAAATAATCCAGCCTTAAGTGGATCTAATTCCTTCCCAGAAGAGAAACAGCTTTGTCAGGACTTGGTTGTGTGCGCCACATCGGAAACATCAAGGATCCCATTTACTCGCAGCTGCAGGGACTGTGCAAGCTGGTGCTCAGCCAGAGCTCTGTACCCGCAGAGAGCTGGAGTCTGGAATGGTAAACACGCAGCTGCTTGCAGCGAGGGCCACAGGCATAATAGACGGCCACATCTCAACCAGAGGCAGGCAGAGCCTACACAAATCATTCATCCAAGTGCTTCTATGTTAAATATCACAAAATGGGCACAAAATGATGGGTTATCTTAATGGAGGTGGTGGGGAGGCCTTTTCAGAAAGTGGGGGCGAGTAAGTGGTTGTAAGTCCTTTGCAAAGTCCTGCTCTATGGTTGATTTACTGCCAGGAAGCCCTCTTGCTGCAAATAGTTCATAAAGCCTGTGACCTGAGTACTTGCCCACGGGACCACAATAACATTTATCTAGCATAAATTAATGTGTTTCAGCCACTAATTCAATTTGGCTGTCTCATTCTTTTGGCTTTGGCAAAGCCTAGGCTTGCTATAAAGTCAGTCCGTGACTCACGCGAATGGCTGTGTTTGTTAAGGAGTCACACACCACTAGGAACAAAGAGTGCTATTAGTTGAGTAGTCATAAAAATATACCTCCAGAGCACATTTGGAACCGTGCTAATTGAAACTTCCTCTTTAGGGGAGGCTGATCAAAACCAGCTGCAGGAGTCAAGCAGGAACAGATTTCCACATCACATTAAAAGCCCAGAAAATTCAGAAAGAGCAAGCTCTGAGAAAAGAGGCATTGCAGCCTGAACAAATGCTCTAATTGGCTCCTGACATGCTGCAAACAGTGCTTGTGACCTCAGCCTGGAGTGCTGAGGAAACTGCTCAGTGAGTAAGATCTGAAAAAAGAAACCCGGACTGTTCTCAGAGCATGCTCAAGGAACACGTGGGAAAACCCACAAAAGCACCCTGAAACTCGGGAAGCAGAAGATTATTCTGAAAAGGAACAGCAGCCCAAGCACTTGTTGGTAAAAGGGCCTTTTAAGGACATCCCATTCTTATAGAGAGCAAAAACAATAAGTCCAATTCACAAAGGAAAAACAAACAAGAAATCCAAATAAAAAGTCAAGCCCTGGTCGTGCTTCAAGAAAACACATTTAATCCTTAAGATGAGAATGGTCTCTGGCTTCCTGGCCTCTGGAGAGGAAGCCCTCCCTAGACAACCGGGTTGTACTCTGCCAAGGCCAGCACCCTTCGGCTA
This sequence comes from Rhizomys pruinosus, assembly GCA_009823505.1. Taxonomy (NCBI): domain Eukaryota; kingdom Metazoa; phylum Chordata; class Mammalia; order Rodentia; family Spalacidae; genus Rhizomys; species Rhizomys pruinosus. The sequence continues at coordinate 1,662,623 of VZQC01014462.1, forward strand.
GGAGAGATGGGGTGAACATAATTTTGTGTTCTCTATATTTAGAGTGGTTTTCCTATTCGTTTGAGGAAACACTCACTGACAGATAACTATAAATAGTATAGTTCACCTTTCAAATACATGAATTTTATTTAATTTAGATGAGTGGGGTGCCTGGAAACGTTAGAAGCAACTTTTGCTTTATAATATCTTTAAGTAGCATATACATTAGGACGAATTAGTGATCTTTTAGATTTATTTACTTATCGATTTAATGGAGTGTCCAGTTTGGGAGCAGTCTCACAGTGATTCCTGGAGATACAGGGAGGGAGGGCTTATTTATATTGATGTAGAAAAGATCATTATGTTTTATGTTACAAAAGGGCAAGAGTAACTGTATATAACATATGAATTATAACGATTATTCTAGAAGATATAATTATGCCTTCATCAATAACAATAGTTGAAAATTTGCTACATTTTTATCCTCTTTTGGAATGTATTAAGCAGCTAGCCTCTCTGTGTGGATTCTTTTTCCTTTTACAGCAAATAAAATGTCTTAAAGAGACTCCTTGGGCTTGAGATCAAAATGAAACAAGAATATCTTTATACTGTCACATAATTTTGTCTGTTCCATCTTCATGCTTGAAACCTTGCACTGGAGCTCAGCACTAACATGGAATGAGGGCTGTGGTGCGTGTACCGACGGAAGGACGTCTAATGCTCCTCTGTTACTCAATGGCTTCTTCCACACTGCCATTCTCTCTATACTGTGTGACTCACATCCCAGTGCTCTGTTCCCTCCATGAAGGAAGGTGGGGCATTTGGAGAGGTTGGTGGGGCTTTAAACATCTTACTTTCTTTCCCCTTGCTTCACACTTGGCTAGGAAAATCAAGCATGCTGACTGCAGTTGGGCAGCTGCTCTGAAGCCTGAGAGTTCAATGTGCTCTTCTTCTTTCTCTCATGTCATTGGTGAATTCTAACTGTGGACAGAAAGAGGTGAGCTGCTCAGATTCAGCAAGGGTAAGAAAATGAGCTGCTTCTCGAGGTGGTGCAGCAGACGGGACAGCTAAAACTGAATTGCAACGAGTTCATCTTGTGCCAGTCAGATCACAAGAACAGGCATGATCTCTCCAAGCTGGGGAACAGGCCAGAGCCATGAGACTCAATAAAGATAAGTGCTGAGAGATTTCTTTATTACAGGACAGTTTTTAAAAATCTATCATAAAGGACATAAAAATTCTACACAACACAAACAGTAAGCTTAAGGAATCATATGAATAGAATTCACCTAAGTTGATGAGTTATGATGACTAAAATGTAAACGTAAACACTGGTCAGTCTTCCAGACAAAGACAGATGGTGCCTTGTTCCTGGGCTAAGCATCTAGAGTTCTGTTTCTCATGCCCCCTTGTAGGTTCTGATCAAGAAGGGAGTGAATGACAGACACCAGGAGAAAAAGCAGAATCAACAAAATAACTCCAAGACTCTTACCTTAGACAACTATTTTTTCCTATTGGTTAGAAATAGTGATTTAAAAACCAGCGCTCTTGGAAAATGAAATTGGCAGCATCCTCATGTATTAGGGTACAGTAGGAATATCAATTCTCACAATGAGAATGATTAGAAAATATGGACTTTTTTAGAATGATTGTTAATTTTTCTTGGAGATGCCTGAAAGCTGGCAAAGAATGATAGGAGTAAGATTAATGAAAAGATACCATCAGACATGTAAATGAACCAGCACATGGGGTTAGTTCCTCTGGACAGCTGCCAATGCTGGAGAGGGAGACAGGGAGGCTTTGAAGATGAATCAGATGTTGTGTGATCAACTTACAACACTTTAGGTATGAAGATGAAAGTCCAAGACTCTCATCAATGTTTAGGAGACCCATGCACTCTGTGCTAGGACGGTAAAGACTGATTTGGATATGCACCTACTGTTGCAGGTCCTGGCACCAACCAACCTCCAATTACTTGAATCCAGACATGTGAATTGCTAGTGGCCCTAAAAATATAACCTTTACAAAATACAAAGGTTATATTTTCTTCCTTATCCACTGATTGATTCATTCTCAAATTAAGCTAATTGGGATAAAATTTATATTAAATTCAATTCTTCTAATTGGTTGTAAAGCTTTACTAATTTTGTTAAGTACATACAGTTATGTAACTACTAGAATGATAAAGAAATAGATTTCTAGGGCTGAAGAGATGGTTCAGCAGTTAATGCAGTTCTGGAGTTCAGTTACCAGTATCCATATTGGACACCTCACAGTCTTCTTTAACTCCAACTCTAGGGTATCTAATACCCTCTTCTGGCCTCTAAGGGACCTACATACATACGTGGGTGCACACATATATTTTAAAAAAAATGAATAAAAAGTGTAGAGCGACTTTGTTCTTGTTTTCTTGGTTTTCTTTTGTTTTTTGATGGTGGTTGGTGGGAGGGCTGTACCTAGGGCCTCACTGTATGCTAGGCAGGCACTCTATCGCTGAGCTAAGATGTTTTCATCATCTCCAGGTGTTCCTTCATATCCCTGACATGTCTCCATTTCCTCCATGCCTTGCCTATGGTAACCACTGACTCGCATTTTATTCCATCTATATTGTAACTATAATTTCATCTTTTCTGGGCTGTTGCCAGACTAGACTTATGAATTATGTTGAATTTGTGTATTTATTTCATGTACTGAGGCTTGAACCCAGGGCTTTGTACATTCTGGGAAAGTATTCTATCCCTGCTCATATATTGCCACTTTAGGATAAATATGTTCTCTTAGCAATAGTAAATTGCTTTATATCTGTGCCAACATAATTGAATTGTTGTTCTGCTTTATTAATGAGTTTTATTGTATGTATGTGACTGTGTCTCAATCATTAATTCATAAACATTTAAGTGGACTCATTTAAAGTTTTTTAAAAAGTTAAAACCTTTAAAATGTTGAAGCTGGGAGCAAAGGACCTGCCTCCAGGAAGGATCAGAGAGCAAAGGACCCACCTCCAGTATGGATCAGAGAGCAAAGGACCCACCTCCAGGATGGATCAGAGGGCAAAGAACCCACCTCCAGGATGGATCAGAGAGCAAAGGACCCATCTCCAGGAAGGATCAGAGAGCAAAGGACCCACCTCCAGGATGGATCAGAGAGCAAAGAACCCACCTCCAGGATGGATCAGAGAGCAAAGGACCCTCCTCCAGGAAGGATCAGAGAGCAAAGGACCCACCTCCAGGATGGATCAGAGAGCAAAGGACAAGTCTCCAGGATGGATCAGAGAGCAAAGAACCTGCCTCCAGGATGGATCAGAGAGCAAAGGACCCACCTCCAGGATGGATCAGAGAGCAAAGGACCCAGCTCCAGGATGGATCAGAGAGCAAAGGACCCGCCTCCAGGATGGATCAGAGAGCAAAGGACCCAGCTCCAGGATGGATCAGAGAGCAAAGGACAAGTCTCCAGGATGGATCGGAGAGCAAAGGACCCAATTCCAGGATGGATCAGAGAGCAAAGGACCCGCCTCCAGGATGGATCAGAGAGCAAAGGACCCGCCTCCAGGATGGATCAGAGAGCAAAGGACCCGCCTCCAGGATGGATCAGAGAGCAAAGGACCCACCTCCAGGATGGATCAGAGAGCAAAGGACCCACCTCCAGGATGGATCAGAGAGCAAAGGACCCATCGCCAGACGGATCAGAGAGCAAAGGATCCACCTCTCAGGATGGATCAGAGAGCAAAGAAGCCCACCTCCAGGATGGATCAGAAGCAAAGGACCCACCTCCAGGATGGATCAGAGAGCAAAGGACCCGCCTCCAGGATGGATCAGAAGAGCAAAGACCCACCTCCAGGATGGATCAGAGAGTAAAGGATCCACCTCCAGGATGGATCAGAGACAAGAACCCCACTCCAGGAAGGTCAGAGAGCAAAGGACCCACCTCCAGGATGGATCAGAGAGCAAAGGACCCGCCTCCAGGAGGATCAGAGAGTAAAGGACCCACATCCAGGATGGATCAGAGAGCAAAGGACCCACCTCCAGGATGGATCAGAGAGCAAAGGACCTGCCTCCAGGATGGATCAGAGAGCAAAGTGACCCCCTCAGGATGGATCAGAGAGCAAAGGACCCGCCTCCAGGATGGATCAGAGAGCAAAGTGACCCACCTCCAGGATGGATCAAGAGCAAAGGACCCGCCTCCAGATGGATCAGAGAGAGCAAGGACCCACCTCCAGGATGGATCAGAGAGTAAAGGATCCACCTCCAGGATGGATCATAGAGCAAAGAACCACCGCCAGGAAGGATCAGAGAGCAAAGGACCCACTCCAGGATGGATCAGAGAGCAAAGGACCTGCCTGCCAGGATGGATCAAGAGAGTTAAGGACTCACCTCCAGGATGATCAGAAGCAAAGGACCCCCCCTCCAGGATGGATCAGAGAGCAAAGGACCCGCCTCCAGGATGGATCAGAGAGAAAGGACCCCCATCAGGATGGATCAGAGAGCAAAGGACCTGCCTCCAGGATGGATCAGAGAGAAAGGACCCCTCCAGAATGGATCAAGAAAGCAAGCACCCACCTCCAGGATGGATCAGAGAGCAAGGACCCCCTCCAGGATGGATCAGAGAGCGAGGACCGCCTCCAGGATGGATCAGAGAGCGAAGTGACCCGCCTCCAGGATGGATCCAGAGAGCAAAGGACCCTGCCTCCAGGATGGATCAGAGAGCACGAAGGACCAGCCTCGTCCAGGATGGATCAGAGAGTGAAGGACCCACCTCCAGGATGGATCAGAGAGCAAAGGACCCACCTCCAGGATGGATCAGAGAGCGAAGGACCTGCCTCCAGGATGGATCAGAGAGTAAAGGGCCCACCTCCAGGATGGCAGACGGCCACCTCCAGATGGATCAGAGAGCAAAGGACCCACCTCCAGGATGGATAGAGAGCAAAGGACCCACTCCGGTGGATCAGAGAGCAAGGACCTGCCCAGGACTGGATCAGAGAAAGATCCGCCTCCAGGAATATCAGAGAGAGAGAAAAAAAAAAACCAAAAAACATAAAACAGAATCAATAAAATGAATATCTATCTAAAAAAAAGTTGAAGCTAATATATGCATGTCTTTGGATGAATATACTTTTTTTCTTTATCTGAGTGTGATTTGTCCCTCATGTGTTCATGTGCTGGAAATTTGGTTCCCACTGTGGGAAGTAGAAAAATCCATTAAGAGATGGAGCCTCAGGGGAGATCAAGAGTTGTCAGAGTCATCACCTGAAAAAGGATTATGAAATTCTTCTTTATGGGACCCTGAAATAGTTCTTATGAGAAGGTGGCCCTAAAAGAACACACCTGGCCACTCCCTGGCCTCTATGGCTTCGTGTCTGTCATGTGACCTCTTCTTACGAAAGCTTCTGTTAAGATGGTACCATCTCCAGGTATTGGAGACCAGAACAAAGCTGAAATTATACTCTGATGCTTGGATTTTCAGTTTCTGAAACAGTGAGCTAATTAAATCTCTTCTCTTTATAATTACCCAGCCTAGGATGTTTTACATCATGATGGAACATCAGGTTGGTACCATTTTGTATTGATACCACCAACAATGTATGAGTGTTCAAGTGCCACAGTACACTGGTAACATATGTAGTCAAGTTTTTTTTCTTATTAAAAATAAGTAAAAATAGCTATTTTAAGTGTGCAGTGGTATCCCTTTGAAGTTTTCTTTTTTAATTTCCTTGATTTTTTTTTTTTATTTATTTAATTTTTTGATTAAAAAGCTATTATATGGGCTGGAGAGATAGCCTAGTGGTTAAGAGCACCGACTACTCTTGCAGAGGACCTGGGTTCGATCCCCAGCACCCACATGGTGGCTGAGAAACCGTCTGTAACTCCAATTCCAGGAGAACTCCAGTTCCAGGAGAATCTGAGACCCTCTTCTGACTTCCGCGGCATTGCACGACACGGGTGCACAAACCTACATGCAGACAGTGCATTCATATACATATAAAAATAAAAAATGAAAATAAAAAAATTAAAAAATCTATTTATCTTTTGAAATATACTTCCAACTTTTTTCCTATTTTCCTATGTGGTACTAAAAGTTCTTTGTGTAGTCAGTATATAAGTCTTTTTACCATTTTTTTAACCATGGTTTATGGTTTGTTTATCATTGCCCATTTTCAGTGTCTTTTAGAGCAGAAAATCTAACTTTGGTGAAGCCTTGTCTTGCTGTCACTATTCTCTTTCAGACTTTGTGTACTTTGTCTCTTTTTTTTTACACATAAATTTATTTATTTATTTATTTATTTATTTATTTATTTATTTATTTATTTATTTATTTTAATAATTCTAGACCCGTGTTCCCGCCATTCCTCACCCCGCCAGAGCTCATGCATTCTGCCAAACATGCTTCCATCTCTTAGTCTTTCTCATATTTTCCATGGGAAGTTGACTGTTTGGAGCAGAAGTTCACTGTTTCAGTCAGTTTTCTTTGATGCAGTCTTTCTGTTGTTTTGTTGTTGTTTCCAAAATGCATTACGCCCCACTGCTTTGTACAAAAGCTCAGTGGGGCCCTATACAAGAAATACTTTACAACTGGGTAATTGGTACTAGCATCCACAGATGAGGGATACCATTCATCATTTGTTTTCTGGACTGTGTTACTTCACTCCGCATGATGTCTCTAGCTGCCAACATTTTCCTGCAAAGTCTCGTGATGTCGTCTTTCTTTACTGCTGCATAGAACTCCATTGTGTAGATGTACCACATTTCTCTATCCACTCATCAGTGTGGGGCATTTAGGTTGGTTCCAGCTCCTTGCTATTGTGAAGAGAGCTGCAATAAACATGGCCGTGCATGTATCTCTGTGGCTGGCGTAAGTCTTGAGGGTACATGCCCAGGGTGGTATGGCGGGTCGGGTGGCAAGTTCATCCAAGTCTTCCCAAGGGTTCTACAACTCTTCCATTCATGTGGCTGTACGAGTTTTACATTCCCACCAGCGTGTGATAAGTGTTCCCCTTTTCCCACAACAACCTCTCCAGCACTTGGTATCATTGTGTTTTCTTGCATCCTGGCCAGTCTTATTGGAGTAAGATGATATCTTAACAGTGGGTTTTGATTTGCATTTCCTCATGATTAGTGATGTTGAACACCTTCTTGAGGTGTTTCTGCAGACATCTCTAATTCCTCACTTGTGAAGTCTCTGTTCAGCCTCTTTGCTCCATCTATGAGTGGGTCATTTGTTTTCTTTTTTCTTTGTTTCTTTGAGTAGTTTATATATTCTGGAATCAATGCTTTGTCAGATGTTGTATCTGCAGTGAAGATTCCTCCCACTCTGTGGGATTTCTCCTTCACTCCTTGATTGTTTCTTTTGATGTAAAAGACTTTTGATTTGATGAGGTCCCATGTTGTCAATTGTCAACCTAATTCTTGTGTCAGCTGCTGTCTGATTTAGGAATCTTTTCCGCCTATGTCTTGTAGTCTTCTGCCAACTTTTTTGTTCTTCTATCACATTCAGAGTTTGGGGTTTCACGTTGCCGGTCTTTAAAATCCATCTGGAGTTGACTTTGTACAGGGTGAGAGGTAGGGTTTAATTTCATCTTCTACAAGTGGTTGATCCATTTTGCCAACACCACTTGCTGAAGCATGCTGCCTTTCTCTCCCATTGTGGTTCTTCTGGCCCCCTTGTCAAATATGAGATGGCTGAAAATTGTATGTTGCTCAGATTTGGATCTTCGTTTTTTTTTTTTTTTTTGTCAAAGTTTTTTTTTTTGCCCATACCAGGCTGTGTTTAGACTATAGCCCTGGAGTATAGTTTGAAAAATCTGGTATAGAGACTTCCTGTGTAGCTCTTTTCACTCATAGGATTGCTTTGGGCTATTTCGGGTCTTTTGTTTTCTCAAATGACTTTAAACTTTGTGTCCAGCCTGTGAAGAAACTCGTTCTGGGGATTTTTGATTGGGATTGCATTAAATCTATACAAGAGTTTTGGTAAAAATGGACATTTTTACATGTTATTTTTCCCATCCATTGAGCATGGGAGGTTTTTCCATCTTCTGAGGCTTCTTCGACAATTTCTTCTTAAGGGTTTAAAATTTTTGTTGGTATAGGCCTTTGGTGTCCTTTGGTTAGGTTTGTTTTCCTCGGTATCTTATTGTTTTTGCAGGCTATTGTGAGTGGGAAGGTCCTTTGAATCTTTCTCCAGTTGCTTGTTTTTGGTGTAAAGGCAAGGCCATTGATTTTTTTAGGTTAATTTTGTATCCTGCCACATTTTGCTGAAGCTGTTAATCGTTTTCTAGGTTTTCTGGTGGAAGTTTTTTAGCATCCCTCTCATAAACAATCAGATCAGCAAATAGGGATATGTTGACTTCCTTTTTTCCATTATACTCTTAATATTCCTTTTTTGCCTCCTGCTCATTGCTGCAAGTGTTTCAAGCCTATATTGAAGAGGAGTGGGTGACAGGAGGGCAGCTTGCCGAGTTCCACCTTAAAGGAAGTTTCTGTCATTTCACCCAATTAGGATGATCTGGCTGTGGTTTTCCTGTATAAAAACTGGCTTGGTTCCATGAGGGAATGATCCCTCCAATCCAATTCTTTCTAGGGACTTAAGCATGAAGGGATGCTGGATTTTTTTTAGTTTTCAGCATCAATTGAGATGATGGTGTGGTTTTTGTCTTTGATATTCCGTTTATGTTTTTGATGATGTTATTGATTACATATGCTTGAACTATCCCCTGCATCTCTGGTCATGAATCCAACTTGGTTCATGATGGGACATCTTCTTGATGTGGGTCTGTAATCGCGATTTGCCAGTATTCGATGTTAGAATTTTTGGCATCTGTGTTCATGAAGGAGATTGGGTCTGTAATTCTCCTTTTTAGTGATCTTTGCCTGTTTTGGTAGTAGAGTGATGTTGGCTTCATAGAAGGAATTTGGGAGAATTCCTCTGATTTACTTTAAACTTTCTTTTTTTTTTTTTGTATTGTTGTAGGTCTTTTGAAATGTTTATAGAAATTCTGCTGTGAAACCGTCTGAGCCTAGGGCTTTTGTTTAGTTGGGGGCTTCTTACTACATCCTCTATTCTTCATATGTTATTGTGGTCTGTTTACGCTGCTGGTCTCTTCTTGGCCCCAAGGGGGCTTTGGTGATTCCCAGGATTTTAGATATTCATCCATTTCTTCTAGGTTTTAAACTTGGTAACTATGGTTCTTGTAAGAGTCCCATATGATTTTCTTGGATCTTTTCCTTGTCCGATTGTGATATTTCCCCTTTATCACCGATTGTATTGAGTTGGAGTTGTTCCCTTCTTTCTTTTGTAGTTAACTGGGCTAGAGGCTGTGCTATCCTTGTTTATATCTTTTCCCAAAAAAGGAAAACCAGCTTTTGGCTTCGTTGATTTTTTGTATTGTTTTCTTTGTTTCTATGTCATTGATTTCTGCTCTGATTTTTGTTATTTATCTTCGTCCTGTCGTGCTTTAGGGTTATCTGTTGTTGCGCTCTCAAGTGCTTTATAGCTGTAGGTTAGATACAGTCACTTGTGCTTCTTTCTTGTTTTCTGATGGTAGCACCCACGGGTCTAAAACTTCTCCTCTTAGGACTGCTTTTAAGGTATACCATAGGTTTTGTGTGTTGTATTGTCATTGTCATTCAAGTTCCAGGAACTTTTTATTTCTTTATTTTCTCCTTGAACCCATTCATTATTCAAAGTGTGTTGTTGTTTAGTCTCCATGTGTCTTGTAGGCAGAGGGCTGTCCTGGTGTTTGATGGTTGAGCTTTATTGCCTGGGTCTGATGAGGATGCTGAATATTCAATGCTTTTGTATTTAGAAGGTTTTTCTGTGTCCCAGGATGTGTCGATTTTGGAGAATGTGCGTGGGGGTGCTGAGTAGAAAGTGTATTCTCTAGTATTAGGATGAAGGTTCGTAGAGGTCTATGAGGTCCATTTGGTGTATATATCGTTCAGTTTCAGAGTCTCTCTATTTATTTTTTGTCCTGTTGCCTATCCAAAGACTCAGTGGGGTATGAAATTCACTCATGAGTGTACGAGGAGTTATAAGTCTGGACTTGTGGTCCTGAAAGAATATGTCTTTATAAAGTTTGGGCACCAGAAGTTGGGGCTATATATTCATAATTGTGTGAAATCTTCTTGGTGGATTGTTCCTTTTGATGAAAATGTAATGGCCTTCTGTCTCTTCTGATTTCTTTTACTGTGGAAGTCTATTTATCCGATATTAAAATAGCAACATCCTTCTTTCTCTTTTTGGTCACATTTGCTTGAATATTTTTTTTCCTCCCTCCACTTTAAGGGTGGTGTCTGTCCTTGAAGGGTAGATGTGTTTCTTGTAGAGAAAGCATATCAGATGGATTCTTGTTTCCTAATCCATCTCTCCGTCTATGTCTTTTTGATTGGGAATTTGAGTCCATTAATATTTAAGAATTATGACCTGATAGATTGTTGTTGCTTCTTTTGCCTTATTATCCATCTGCGTTTTGATTTAGGTTTCTACTTCTGCAGTATCTGTTTATTGACTTCTTCCTTCTAGGTTCCTGGGGTGGGTTCTCCTTCTTCTGTTCTTGAATGCTTCAAGTATTTTCTGAAGGGTTGGTTTCCGGACATGTATTCTTCAACGTTGTTAATGTCATGGAAGATTTTCCTCTTCCTTCCACGTGTATTGACATTTTTTTTCTGGGTATAAGTACCTGGGTTTGCGCATTATTTGTCCCTTAACACTGGGATGCTTTGCCCAGGTTCTTCTTGCTTGTCATAGTTGCGTTGAGAAGTCCGTTGTATTCTGATAGGTTTTCCCCCTTGTAGGTCACTTGTGTTTTTCTCCTTGTCGGCTTTAAGGGTTTTCTTTGTTTGGGTGTCCTATCATTTTAACTATGATGTGGCGTGCAGAATTTCTTTTCTGATCTTGTCTGTTTGGAGTGCCTATGTGCTTCTTGTATTGGTATTGGTTTGTCCTTTTTTAGTTTGGGGAGTTTTCATCTATTATTCTCGTGCGAAGACTGCATATACCTTCTCTTTGGAATTCTTCTCCTTCCTCTATTTCCTATGATGCGGGGTTTGATCTTTTCATAGTGTCCCACCAGCTTGCTGGTTTGTTCTCAACTTTTGTGTAGTTTAAATTTTTCTATAATCTTTCCTTGAGGTTTTTGTTTTCGTGTTATCTTCCAGGTCTGATATTCTTTGTTCTGATTCCTCCATTCTGGCTTCTGAGGCTTTTTCCACCTTTTACTATTGAATGGATGACGTTTGATTTCCTTTTTTCATTTCCTCTTCTGATTTCTTTAGTGTTTCTTCGTTTCTTTTTATGTTATTTTTTTTAGTTTTGTTGTCGTGTTGTTTTTTTTGTTTCTTTTTCTTTTTCAGCATTGGGAGCTTTGTTCAGTTGTTTCTACTTCCTTCCGAGCTTGTCATTCTCTCTCTCTCTCAGTCCTTCTTGAGTTTCCTCATCTCTTTTCTTATTCTAGTTTAATTTGTTCTTTTGATTTTTGTAGTTCTTTAAGTGTGTTTCTGATGTCTGTGGTCACTGGGGCATCCCCGAGGGATCCCACTGCAGGAGTCTTCCATAGGGTGGTAAAGCTTGGCGATTATCCTGCCCCTTTCCAGTGTAGTCTCTTCTTTGTGATCCTGGCATATGGGCTTCTCCTTGCCTGTATTCCAATGTGAGTCCTAAATGCCTCTTCACTGTGTTGAAGGCTTGCTTTGCTTGCCTGCTTCAGATGCTTCTTCGTAATCTCAGTTGGGGGGGGCACCCTCTTCAGCCCATGCCCCGACACCTTCCGCTGGGCTCAGGAGATCTCAAATCAAGAGTCACACAAGCCTGCCTTTAATACCGGCTGGGAGGATAACTCTGCCCCCACAGCCAAAAGATCCAATCAAGCCAAAGACCACACCTTTAATCCCAGCTGGGAGGATAACTCCAACCTCACAGCCACAAAGGCCAATCAAACCAAAGACAGCAGGACCAAAGGATCAACAATCAGCTCGCCTAGGCACCCACTTCCTACCTGTCTCTTCCGCTGGGCTCAGGAGATCTCAAATCCTCTACTTTGTCTCTTAAAACTCATTTAGTGGCTGGAGAGATGGCCTAGTGGTTAAGAGTGCCGACCTCTCTTGCAGAGGACCCGGGTTTGATCCCCAGCACCCACATGGCGGCTGAGAACAGTCTGTAACTCCAATTCCAGGAGAATTCGTTCCAGGGGAATCCGACACCCTCCTCTGACCTCCACGGCATTGCACAACATGGGTGCACAGACCTCCATGCAGACAGTACATTCATACACACGATAAAATAAATAAAAATTAAAAAAACTCATTTAATACAAGGTAATAAAAGTTTTCAATTTTTCCCAAAATGTTCTAATTTTAGGTTCTATATTCAAGTCTTGGATTCTTCAAGTTAATTTTCATTTATGATGTGAAGTATAGGTTGGAGTTCACTTATTTGCATATGATTTTCCAACTATTCCAACTTTTTAAAAATACTAATTGTTGAGGTCTTTTAAAAATCAATGTAGTGGGCTGGAGAGATGGCCTAGCGGTTAAGAGCGCCGACCGCTGTTACAGAGGACCCGGGTTCGATCCCCAGCACCCACATGGCGGCCGAGAGCCGTCTGAAACTCCAGTTCCAGGAGAACTCCAGTTCCAGGGGAATCCGACGCCCTCTTCTGAACTCCGCGGCATTGCACGACACGGGTGCACAAACTTGCATGCAGGCAGTACATTCCTACACATACAGAAATAAATAAAAGTAATAAAAAAAAAAGAAATCTTAAAAATCAATGTAGCATGTATGTATGAGTCTTTTTCTGGCCTGTGGATTCTGTTGCGTTGATCTGTACATTTGCTTTTTTGCTTTTACTCACTGTTTTAGTTACTGTAGATTCATTATAGGTCTTTCACTCTGATTCTGAGTCCTTATACATTGATTTGTTTCAAATTTTGGCAGACTCCTCTAGTTTTTTTGTTTTCTTATGGAAATCTTCTCTTTAGCTTTCTGATGAATCTTCATATTCTCTAAAAAATAATCTTTGGCATTTTAATTGGGATTTCCTTCTTCACAATAGCAAATCTTCCAGTCTATGACATTGCTTTATAGCTTGAGCATCCAACTTTTGGATAGAAGAGATTTATCAGGAAATGATACAGCATGCCAACTTAATCTGGTGCTTTACAAAAGACACAGTCTTAAATTTTTTTTATTAATTTTATTTATTTCTGTATGTGTATGAATGTACTGTCTGCATGCAAGTTTGTGCACCCGTGTCGTGCAATGCCGCGGAGGTCAGAAGACGGTCTCGGATTCCCCTGGAACTGGAGTTCTCCTGGAATTGGAGTTTCAGACGGTTCTCGGCCGCCATGTGGGTGCTGGGGATCGAACCTAGGTCCTCTGTAAGAGCGGTCGGCGCTCTTAACCGCTAGGCCATCTCTCCAGCCCCAGTCTTACATAACTTGTTTCTAATTTTTATTGCAATATAGAGAAAAATATTTTAACATTAATTTGTTCTTCAATAAGCTTGCTAAATTCTCCATTAGTTTGTAGTAACTATTCCATAGATTCTACAGGACTGTTTTGACACAAGCTATCAAGCCATTTGTAAATAGACTGTTTCATTTCCCTTTTGCCATGCTAGGCTCATTTTATCTTTTTTTTCCTTCCCATACCAGCCAAGACCTATGGTGAATAGAGGTAGAAAAAGTACACATTTCATAATTTAAATGGAAAGCATTCAGAAATTCACCCTTAAGTATTATGTTAGTTGCAAAGTTTTTATAAACTAACATTTATCAAATTTTTAAAAAGTTTCCTTCAATTTATATTTTTCTGAAAGAATTTTAAAAAAATCACTAATTGCTAATGCATTTTGTAAAACATTCTTGTGTATATTTTGGACAGGTTATGATTTAAATAAATAAAATTATTTATTTAATGTATATTAGTGTTATGCTGCATATGTGTAAGTGCACGTGTGATGAGCATTGCTCTTGGAGGCCAGCAGAGGGCATTGCATCCCCTGGAACTGGAGTTGTGGACACTTGTTAGCTTCCATGTGGGTTCTGGGATTTGAACCCTGGTCCTCTGCAAGAACAGCCAGTGTACTTAATGTCTGAACCATCTCTTCAGTCCCTCCTCAAGTTCTTTTAACATTGTAACAGATCTGCATATCTGAGATAAATCATATCTGGCTTGATGAATTATCATTTTTCTCTATTTCTAGGCTTGATTTTTTTTCCAATATCATATTAGGAAACCAATTTTAACAATAACTTTAATAGATAATATTATTCAACCAACAAAGGAATAATCAAACTAATGAAATGGAAGAAAACTGAGACCCAATGGAACAGACTCAGAAAAACTGTTACGGTATTACAGAGACACAATTTCTAAAATCTAAGCATGTTGCACTCAGGTTAAAGACAGGATTCAGAATTCTAGTTTGAAGGTGACAGGTCTGGGGTAGAATCATCTCTTTGTAGTAGCTCTTTGCTCTGAAGAAGATCTTTTGTACTTCTGTTAACTTTGTTCTAATTCAGCTGTCTGACTTGGGTGGAGATGAGACAGTCAAAGACTGCTGCACGTGATGTGGGAAAGAGGCAAGCATGGCCTTGCAACTTGCTGCTGTGACAACTGGACTTTGGGTCGAGTTCCACCCCAGTCTTCTTATTCTGTTATGCTTTAAGTCTTTACACACAAACTCCAGGCTCCCTAGAAGAAAATTATAAGATTTTAATGCCTGGTGCATATTTTAATTTCTATTTCATTTCCCTCAGATGGGGGAAGTTAAAAAAGGAAGAGTGCACATCTTCTTAATTCTTATATTTTCTGCATGTGTGATCTGAAATACTCTTTCTGATTTTCACAGAACTTAATAGATGTTTATTATTACAGTGATTCTTCCATTTTCATCTCCAACTGTCTATCGTGCTTACAGTTTACTTTCTGTGAACAGTTTTTCATTTTATGAAATTAAGGCTGAATCTGTCTTGTTGCAAAATCACTCTTTGCATGTTTGACTTCGGTTATTTTTATGCCCTTAAAATTAAAAACATCTGTTACTTACTGTTGAGTGATCTTCTTTATAAGATTCTTGGTAACCAATGTAGAATAAAGTATGATAACACTAGTAACAGAAAAAATGGAATTTAGAACAAAAATACATACATGTATAATGACCAAATAATTCACAAATTAAGTAATGTATATAACACACAGATTAAAAACAAGATAATTACTAGTAATATTAATAGTAGTTATAATATCAAGTGTAATATCAGATATAGTGTGTGTCATTATGTGAATAGAATTAATTGTTCTATTAGTGGAATCAGGTAAAATGAAATTTTGGATCTGTAACTCAGATAGTTGCATTTTATTAATAGTAGTCATAATATCAAGTGTACTATCAGATGTAGTGTGTGTCATTATATGAATAAAATTAATTGCTCTATTAGTACTATCTGAAATGAAATTTTGAATCTGTAAGTCAAATAGTTATATTTTCAGGTGTTCATGTCCTGGCCAGGTATTCTCTGTCCTGCCCTGGACAACTTCTGTCCAGATTATTTACTATTGTCTCCTGAGGACGTTCTCAGTGAGCCATGACATGGGCAACTGTATATTCATCTGGAACATGAGTTTGCCAACAGTAGATGTAGGCACTCCAGTACTGCTTCTGAATTGCTTGGATAGTTTCATAATTCTATTTGTACTTGACATTCTGAAACTGTGGCTTTATTTCTGATTGCCTCAGTTGCCTTTTAAGTGGGTTATTTATATACTTAGTGGGAAGTGTTTCCCTTTACATTTTTAGTGCCTGGGTTCTGGGTTACGATGAGTCCTTTGAGAAGCAGATATCAAAATACTGCTCAAAATGGTAGAGGATTACAGAGATTAATCCCATGAAGAGTTAAAAGGGAGAGAAGAGAAGTAGGCAGAGAAGCCTTGGCATATGATGTTGGTCTCTCTCCTGTGAATGAAGACAGCAAAGGAGTTCAGGGAGTGTGGAAAGGGTTCTGGCTGGTAACGTTCTAAGTCTTGGCCATGCCAGAGGATGGAGGCAGAGTGAAAATAGACAGAAGGGTCCCCGATGGGCAGGGTCAGTCTGAGTGCTGTAATCTGGCTGCATCACCACAGGCAGAGTTTGATGTGACTGTGTCTTCAGCATGTATACACAGGGTGTCCAAAATTGTGGTCTCTAAACCTATTCAACTGACTTTTTCTTAGAAGTTTTCTACCTCCTTGAATAGCTCTTTTCACCTCTCTGGATGCTCTGATTTCTTTCTCCATGAGGAAGAGAAGGGGAACCATGCCATGTCAAGCACTGATCCCTGAAGAAGAAACTAATAACTGAAGCCCACGAGAGTCAAACCCAGATCTTCTGCAAGAGCAGCCAGTCCTTTTAACTGCTGAGCCATTGTTCTAGCCCCTCAAGTCATTCTTTTAAACTGGGACAATTTTAATAGGAGACCAAAAGCAACAAAAAAAGTGAAGGAAAATCATAGACATATTATACTAACGAGAATGCAAGTAAGCAAAATATGAGATGAGCTAATCTCTCATCAAATAAAAACAATAAATTCTATCATTTTAAGGCTTGACCCAAGAATTCAGGTATCTTCAACATCAATAAGTAGTATTAACTTTATGATAATTTTAACATTTATGGCTTATTTTGATAAAAATAATACCTGATCAATTTTAGTAAATGTTCTAAACTTCAAATAGAGGATTGTTTAAAGGTACCTATGGGGAGAAAACAAGCAAAAACTATATTAATCTGGAGTCTGACCTAGAGGCCTCTAATCTCAGTTATCTAATCTTGGCTGGTAAATTGCAAGTTCAAGGCTGCTTTGGGCTACAGTGTGAGTTCTAGGCTGTCAGGGACAACTTAGTGAGGCTCTGTCTGAAAAAGTACAAAGAAAGCTAGATACAGCTCAGTGACAGAGCTTTTGCTTTGCATAGATGATACCCTGGGTTCAGTCCCCAGCACCCCCTCATAGGCATAGTAATAATTAAATTTGAAAACATTGTCATTGAAAGACCATAGCAAATAAAAAATATATAGACAGTGAAGTATAGGTTTATGAGAAAGAATCTGTGATCATATATGGTTGATATGACTATGTAAACATGAATTCTAAGCTCTCTGTATAAACTCTTAGAATTAAGTACTAAATAGATATCTCAGAGATTAAGAGCATTGGTTGCTCTTGTTGAAGACCCAAGTTTGGTTCACTAGTTCACAACTGCTTGTAACTGAGTACCAGGGGTCAGACATTCTCTTCTGGCTTCTGTGGGCACTATCACACACATATACATTCTCAGAGACACACACACCATGCACATAAATAAAAACATAAGAAAATAAAATATTTAAAAAGAAACTCTTGAGATAAAATGATAATTTAGTGATTATAAGAATCTAAGACAACCATTTCCCCTCATAATTAAGCAATTAATACTTAATTTAATAATCTAGAAAAGATGCCATTCATAATAGCACCAAACATTCAAGATAAATAAATAAAAATTCTAATTGAAGTGTTTCTTCAAACTTTGTAATTTTGGTATGTGGGTTAAGGGTATGTATGCATATTTCAGAGTAATATAAAATTAAAAGGGAAAATGTGAATTCTGAAATATGATTTGGAATTAACATACAGTCTATTTCAGATGACACAATTTCAGTATATGTGTGACATATATATATATATATATACACATATATACACACACACATACATATTTTGAAGCAATACAAATTGGAGGGAACAACAACAACAGCAAAAGGACTGGGACAAAGAACTGGCTGAAATAGTAAACTTCTCCCCAAAACAATAATCCTCTGCACAGTAAAATGTTAAGAAGACTCAGAGAAAGATACAAGACACGTATGGCACAATGCATGAACTCGGGTGGGGTGGGGGCATTTCAGAAAGGGGAATGAGTCTAAATTGGATTGAGAAATGATGTGTGAAATGCACAAAACAATAAAAATATTAATAAAAGAACAACTTCACAAAAAAGTGAAGGAAGATATAATCATTATTGTAAAACCTTGAATTAATGGATTATGACATACATAATGGGAATACTAAATATTTAAAGATGAATTTTTCTCAAATTAGTGTCTAAGTTAAGCATACTTCAAAGAAAATCCTATTTCTCAGTTTCAGCAATAAGTGATAACTAATTAAAACCTTCAGTTGGAAGAGTAAAGGGCAAAAAAAAAAAGACAATTTGAAATAATGATAAAGATCAGTAATTTTTCTAATAGATATCAGGACAGCAAAAAGCCATAGCAGTTACAATATTCCAGAAGGCAACAAAGGCATACAAAAAATTATTCAAAATAGTGGTTCTAGAAAAAGTATTATACTTAGTTGTTAAATAATTTGACGGTCAAGAAAATGACCACATATTCACTAAAAGATGATAAGCCAACTGAGTATTCACTTTGAAAAAATTGTATATTTCCCTACCTTGCATAGGACCCAAAATACAATTTAGATAAAGACCTACATTTGAAAGAAAAACTGTATATCTCTTAACAAGAGATAAAGAGAATATTTTTATGACCTCTGGATAAGAAAGACTTTGAAAATTATGGTTCAAACTGTGTTTACACAAACAAAAGTACTGACAAATTTGACTATATTTAACTGTATTTATTCTTTGGTATGATGTCAGTTGTAGAGCTTGTCACCTGCTGGGAGAAGGTATTGGGAAAACTCAGAAATAGCAAAGATACAATTTCCGGAATATGAAGAATAAACTTAAAATGGAAAAATGCGTAAATGTTACATAATGTTTTATATATGTATATAATATATATTCTCATCTATATAAATATATCCTCAAACATATACCCTCACATGTGCATACACACATATATATATATATATATATCTCCTTATCTATCAATCTACCTATATGCCCTCATTAGAATCAGATAAATGAAAAGACTTTAGCATGGATTTCAAAAGTTTGAAAACATATCAGTTGCCTCTAAGGTTGAGGGAAACTTTACTTCCCATATGCTGATTTTGAAATTTAAATTGATATAATTATTTTGAGAGCATTTTAGCATGATGTTAAAGTTGTACTACATATGTCCCCAGCACAGACATCAAGCTTGGTTTATATTCCAGAGTGTCTTCTAGCAATCTGGGGTCACGAACAGTGCTTCTATTCAGCCTGGGATGTTCAGATTCCTTGTCCCTGGCTCTGTCTGATACCAACTTGTTATAGGCAAACTTGTGTATCTACCACCTCATTCAAATACTGAAGCCCTGACCTAAAGTCTCAGAATATGACTTTATTTGCAGATGGGGTTTTTAATAGGTAATAAGTTCAAAATATAATCAATATGATAAATTTTGATTCAGTACAACTTAGAAGAGGTGACTAGGACACCCACATGTTACAAGGGAAAAATCTTATGAGGACACAGACAGAATTTGTCCATTTACTAACCAGAGAGAACCAAGCCCCATAGATACCTTGATCTCAAATTTCCAGCTTCAGAATGGTGGCAAGATATACTTGCCTTGACTAGGCCACCCAGGGTGAGGTACCTTGTTATATGTACATATAAAAAAACTAGTGTAGTGTACTGTGCTAGAAACAAGGTTCCTTGCATTTTCAAGGGCTTCTAGGGTGGCAGGACTATTGGAGAATCTCTGTGTATGAGATTGCTAACTCAACACATGGACACTAGGAAGACTAGGTGGGTTTAATGCTGCTTCTAGATGAAGAAACTCAATTGCATCTGGAGTATATCACAATGCAGATGTCATCAAACATAATACAGAGTGAAAAAGACTTGTAGCAGCACCGTGTGTGTGGATGGATGTGTGTACAAATATATGTATATAAAATACCTATGTATCTATGCGTGTAATTTGTGTAACGTTTCAGCATGGAAAAAATACTACACATGAACACACATCTGAAAAGTTTAAAGCCCAGATACAGACTAACTGTACCAACTGAACAATTGTGGCTACTTCTGGGAAGAGAAGAGAATGAAGATTGGCAAGACTTTCAAGACTGAATCTCAGAGTTTTATTGCATCTAGAAAAATACATTGTGGGGTTGAAAGATGGCTGTTCTTTTGAGGACCCAAGTTCAGTTCCCAGCACCCACACAGGGCTGGGCAGTGCACAACCTTCTCTAACTCCAACCCGAGGGGATCTGACACCCTCTTTTGGCTTCTGTAAGTGCTCACACAGACACATACATATATACATAAATAATCTTAAAAAATAAATCTTTAAAGGGTGGAGAGATGGCTCAGAGGTTAAAAGAGCACTGGATGCTCTTGCAGAAGATCTGGGTTCAATTCCCAGCATCCACATGGTAGATAACAATGATCTGTAACTCCAGTTCAAGGAACCCTACACCTTCTTCTGACCTCTATGGGCATTGCACGATTGGGGTGCACTTATATGAATTCAGGAATACATACTCATACACACAAAATAAAGTAAAAATAATAAAATAAAATATTAAAAATGATCTTTAAAGCTGGGCTTGGTGATGCAATTCTTTAGTCCCAGTACGGGGGCGGTAAGACTGGTGGATTTCTGTGAGACCGAGGCCAGCCTGATCCACATAATAAGTTCCAGATCTCTTGTGGCTACAAGGAGACCATGTTTCCAAAAGACTAAAATAAATAAATAAATAAATCTTTAAAAAGGAAAAAAAAACATAGCAATAATAGCAGTATTTTCATATTTATTAAACGTAGCTGGTTATTTTGTTAAGTCATTCTCCTTAGTTTTATCAGTGTTTTGAATCTTTCATAAACAAAGATATCTGTATCTGATTATATTACAAAACAAACCAAATTTAGAAACAGTGTCTTTCCCATGGAGGAGTTCATTTTTAAATGATAGGGAATGGCTGACAAATTTGGGGAGCTATTAAGAGGACATGGTTCATCGCATCTCCCCTCGGTTCCTCCTTCCCCTCTGGACGGACTCCAATGAATGCAGCAAGTCATGTGCTTACATTCTCTGCTGCAGCTGTGTGCTAATTCTAGACTAAACCCCTCAAATTAGCAATGGATAATAATATGCTAATTAAAACTGGAGCACAAAGCAGTTTTTCCAGAAGGGATGTGAAAAAGAAAAAAATCCCTCACTGCTTATTATCTGTGTATACTATAACAATTTTAGAGGCTCATTAACGATTCTTAGAAGAAAATACACTAAGATAAACATGCACAGAGTTGCGTCTTGAGTAATATTGACGTTATTTCTCAGCTTTCAAACATGGAC
Source organism: Rhizomys pruinosus (assembly GCA_009823505.1). Classification (NCBI taxonomy): domain Eukaryota; kingdom Metazoa; phylum Chordata; class Mammalia; order Rodentia; family Spalacidae; genus Rhizomys; species Rhizomys pruinosus. The sequence continues at coordinate 1,683,865 of VZQC01014462.1, forward strand.
GTATATCTGCATTTCTGTATCCCCTGCCCCTTCTTCTTTCCAATCCTCAAAAACCAGAAATTCAAAAACATCATAATCATCACAATAAGTAAAATAGCTAATAAATTTACAAATAATTTTCTTTGTAGTATAATTGCAAAATTATGTCCTTGGGGCTACTAACTTACTCTTTGCAAATGGATTTGACATTTACCTGATCCCAGGTAAGTAGAATAATAGGACCATTTTTTAAAAAAAAATTAGGTAATTCCAAGTTGCATTAGTTATTAAATTACTGAACAACAAAGATAAGTGAGAGGACATTGTTTCGCTCAGTATTAAGTAGACAGATACATAACTAAAGTTATACAGAACTGTGTAATGAGCAAAAAGAGAGCATGATTTAGTGGTATTATAAGTGTTATGCTTAGCTCTCTTATAGTGTAACATGGTGTTATTCAAAATAATCAGAAATAACAAAGTTTATACTTAAGGTGATATTACATAGAAGGGTTTCCGAATTCTTGGAATTGCACAGGAAATAGCCTCCTGATTTTATGTCCAACTGCACTCACTAAAAGCAACACCTGTATATAAGACATATTTTATAATGTATTTTGAACAGCTTGTCTTGTAAGACAAAAATGCTAAGGTTTCATTTCTAGTGCTCTTTTTTCTATGTGAAAGCAGTTTTCAGGACTGACTTCAGTCATTGTAAAAGAAGATAAAGAAGCACTCACTCTATTGTTGAAAGCAAGGAGAGGAGAAAGAACAGAGGGGGAGGAAGGGACTAGACAAAAAGCTGATGAAAGTGTCCAGGTTGCAACCTGCACCTGGTCTTCCCTGTTGGTGCTGTCTAAGGAAAGTGTAGAGATTGATAGATGGGACAGAGGAAGGATGTCTAGAGTTGGTGTTGGCTTGTGTAGGGGTGGGGTGGGAGGTGGTGACTTGAGAGGACATGAAGAAGCAGGGTAAATGTGGGTTTTGGTGCTGTTCTAATAGCTAGACAGAAGTGTTGGGAGATGGTAACAAGGAGTTAGATTTTGACTACACTGTTTTGAGATCTGTCTAAGCATTAGCAATGTCATGTAGCAATGTCATCTAAACAGTCAGATATTTCAATGTGGAGTTATGGGAAAGGGCAGGCTAAGAACTCTCTATTTCAAAGTCACCAGTATAAGGGGATATTCAAAAGACATGCTCTTATGAAGCCACCTAGAGATAACCTGGAAAGCCTTGAGTATACTCAGTATGTTGAATAACTGTTATGTGACTTAAAGAGTATGCAGATGGCTCAAATGAAAAAGAGAAATTAGTGTGGACCATGTAGTATGGCTTGCCTACTCAGTCAGAGTTAGTGTCTACACATGATACACAATTAGAAAACATGACTTTCCAATGAAATCATATTTATAGCTTTTCAATATAGGTGGGAATAGTTTTAAAGTGAACTTCTTTCTTTTTTTTTTTTTTTGGTGTTTTCGAGACAGGGTCTCCCTGTAGCCCCAGCTGTCCTGGAACTTGCTCTGTAGTCCAGGTTGGCTTTGAACTCACAAAGATCCACCTTCCTCTGCCTCCCAAGTGAAGTGGTAGGATTAAAGGCGTGTGCCGCCACACCTGGCAACCTTTCTAATTTATATAAAACTAGATATTAGTGGTCTCTCATTTTGAATGAATTTGGGCAGTAATTTAGACAGATCTTGCACTACTTATATTTTAGTTTTCAGACTTATCCCTCTCTTCTTGAGTATGCAACAGGTGCTGCTAGACATCAGTGAACCACAAAAGCAGCCCTATTGTATGATTTCTCTATATTAACATTAATGCAAGTATGAGCAAGAGCCATGGGGAGGACAGGCTTTGGGAGCCAATTCGGATCAATACCCTGAATAGTAAATAGGGGTTCCATGTGTAGTCTCCATTTCCTAAGCCATGCAGTGTTTATAGCTTTCCAACTCAAATGTGTGGAGCAATGAGATCAGTGACAAAAATAGTGCTTGAAAAACCAGACGAGGAATGACAAGCATGTTATTTATTTGCTTAAATCTATTATAATGGGACTGGCAGTGCTAGTCTCATTAATAGAGGGACCTTTCTTTCCAGATGCCAGCTGGAATAATAAAAGAACTGTGTGACATTTAAAAAGCAATTGCTCTGCTATCTGTAGATGATTCTGTTTCTGATACTTAAGGATGACAGAGGAGAGAGATCTGAGTAGAATGTAAACTGCCTTGTTCATCATCTGCACTCCCAGCACAGAAGGGTTTAGGGTTAAATGTGATAATAGAGCTACAAGGATATGCTGAAAAGTATTTATGTCCAGGCACTTGAAGTTATTTGAAGCATTTATGCAATTGTTCTTTTGCCATGTGACAGTCCAAGAGTTGGTAGAAATACATCTGTTGTGTTTTTCTTGAATAGGCAAAAATAAATTGCAATTAAGGGATACTGCTTTGCGCATATAAATACACTGCTTTTGTAACAAGTTGTTCCAAACAAGTAAGAAGCGTGCAGATCTCCCTCTGTGAATGGTTAGCGAATGCAGACTTCTTTGATGCCTTTGTTTTAATGATGCAATAATGGCCTTGAATGGAAACATACCTTAGAGATCTGCCATCACACGACAAAGTGAATTTTGAGATAAGCACAGGAATCTGACTTATTTTAAATTCCTGGCATGAAGAATCTGTCTAAAATCTCAAACAGACACATATTGCTCAGTGATTTTCAATCTCTTGAGTGTTTCAGCACGGATTCCAAAATAAGGAGCTTCAGGGGTGGGGGGCATTTCAGCTTTCCATCTTCTCCATCAAAGAAAAGCTAGGAAACTAAGAAGCAAATAATGGCCTATACACTAAAGCATTTGGGTGATCCAAACCTGTCTGTTCCTCCAAGGTTCAGGATAAAATTTTAATAGGTTCCAATGTTACTTGATGCAATTCTTCCATTTCCACTAGATATGCTTATCCTGTACACACTAAAACCATGAATGAACTGTAATCAGATTATAAAATTTTATTCAGACATTTTTAAGAACTATATTTATTCCACATTCTCCCTATGTAATGAGGTTTTGCTTTTTCTTTTTCTTATTTTAGAAGTGAAGAGCTATTCAGGTTGACTTATTTGCATAGTGCCTCTGCAAGAGTAGAAGTTTTCTATTTTAAAATATTTCTACGTAATATGACTAGAATTCTGAGTATATATAAATCTCTATCTCTATGTCTCTGTCTCTGTCTATCTTTGTCTCTGTGTGGACCTGTCTCTTTCTCTCACACACATATACTTTATAGTGAATGTTGGTAAAATGAAAAGTTAGATGCAATGCCTCACAGGTATGGTTACAACCTGAAAGCTGGCTGAATGGCTGGGCTCAGTGGGTCTTGATGCTTGCTGCCAAGCCTTATGACCTGAGTTTCATTCCTGGGTCCTACATAATGGAAGGAAAGAACTGTCCTCTAATCTACACATTGACCAAGGAACAAACACACAGACACACACAGACACACACAGACACACACAGACACACACAGACACACACAGACACACACACACACACACACCAAATAAATGTTAAAAAAAACTTTCTAAAGATAAGATTTTTAGATGATGTTATAAAATTTAAAAAGGAAGCCGGGCGTGGTGGCACACGCCTTTAATCCTAGCACTTGGGAGGCAGAGGCAGGGGATCTTTGTGAGTTCAAAGCCAGCCTGGTCTACTGAGTTCCAGGACAGCTGGGGCTACAGGGAGAACCTGTCTCAAAAAAGACCAAAAAATAAATAAATAAATAAATAAAATAAAATAAAAAAAAGAGTTCTTTAAAAGACAAAAAGATAAGCTGGGCATGGTGGCACATATCTTTAATCCCAGTACTCAGGAGGCAGAAGCACATGGATCCCTGTGAGTTCAAGGCCAGCCTGGTCTACAGAGCAAGCTCCAGGCCAGCTGGGATTAAAAGGGGGACCCTGTCTCAAAAATACCAAAAAAAGACAAAAGGATAGTAAAATGTGCTATTGTCTATATCTTGATTGCACCTCACCCAGTATGTCTCCTACATGTCTTATGATTTACACATTCAACCACATTTTTATTCAAATGGCATAAAATTGTGCATGGTGAATAATACACAGACTCTCCCATTCACAGTGCACTCATCTCCACCATGTGCAGGCGATGACATAGAAACAGGTTTGACTTCAACACACTGAATGAAGGAAGAAAAATGTCCTCTCGGTCCAGATGAGAATACGATATGTTCTGAGGAAAATGTCATTCCAGCTTGAGACAGCAAGAAGACTCAAGAGAAGACCAAGAAAAGAATCTGATGGCTGTTCGTGGGGACTGTCCCTCAGGTATTGTCCAGGGACAATGAGGATTTGTTGGATAATAAGATTCCCGGTCTCTACCAAGATTGATTTGAATGCTGAGTGTACATGCAGAGATTCAAGAAGGCTGGAAGGAGCGTCTTCACCTAAGGAGATTGTCGAGGTGTATATTGCCATGCTCTTGGTGAATCTAAGAATCCAGCAAAGAGTGAGTTAGAATGCCGAGACTTTTCCACAAAGGTTAACTGTAAGGCTGTGGATTAGATCACCCCTTGGGAACCTTCTCTTTCTCTGTAATCTCTGAATAGCTCTTTGTGATGTATTTTTCTTGTACATGCAAAATGCCTTTGATATAGTAGATTAAACATCCTATGAACACTTTTCTATTAGAAACTTGCTTGGATAAAGATAATTTAGAAGCACTATTGCAAGAAATGATCTGATAAGATTAAAGACTTTCGGTCCTATTTGCTTTGGTTTTAGGAATGAATTTTTCAATGGACTGTATTTTTCCATCACTTGAAAATTTAAATATAAAATTCAGTGGTATTTATTAAACACTAATTCTAAGGCAATAGATACTGTAGCAATGAAAAAGATGGTTCATAGGAAAACTGAGAACTTACCATTCTGACAAAAGAAGATGTGGAGTCGAAATGTAAAGAATATTTACTAATTCAGTTTTATATACCAAATTAGCAGTTAATTAGAATAAACAACTAGGAAAAAGGCTGGTTTCTCTTCCTTTTTGTAAGTAGAATATGAAAATTATTAAATTATGATTTTTTAAATAGTAACACTTATTTTAGATATCAACGCCCCCTCTGGAGCTCCATGCTGAGAAATTAACTAGTAATATATGATTGAAAAAATAACCTATCAATATATGTAGAACTAAATGGCTGATAGATTTTAGCTGTTGTACAGTCTACTGCTGAGAAATCAATGAGGTAATTGCAGAGTGATCTAATCCAATTGCTGATTGAAATAATAAAGCTAGCTGTTTCCTGAGCTGGTCACTCTGATCAGCTTTGCACCAAGCCCATTGGATTCAGTGATAATTACAGTATTTTAAACTCAAGTCCTGTCCCCACCACATTCCCACAAGAGATCTAGCTGCTCTTCTAGATCTGATTCTGACCCTTACAAATGTTCTACCCCAGGAACCAAGCTACACTGAACTTATTATTTGAAACCCTTAGGCTTTGGAACTTTGTACCAGAAGCATGGATGAGAAGCTGTGTTTTTGAAAACAAACTATTTACAGCAGCACCTGCTATAGAGCTAGGTCAGCAGTAGATAAGACTACTGATCTTTTCCATAAGGAAAAATTTATGTGAAAAAGAAAGCTGCTTGGGAAAATTCAGGAAATCTGATTTTCAAGGATCAGCAACTCTAGGAAACTTGCATAGCTTGTTATATCTACTTTCTTCCAACTGTCATGGGCCCATGTCAAAGAATCCTGCTCACACATCAGATCAGCACAACTATACACTTAGCAAATATTTCAAGTGCATAATTAAATGCATATGCTTTGCAAGCACTGGGCACATAGACACCAGCTTTTGCCAGTCTACTCACAGTGAGGCAGTATCATGGTGTAAGGTGCAGGCTCTATAGTCAGACCACCTGAAACATCATCTGCTTCTTCTGGGTTTTGATGTCTTGTTCCTCAAGTTAGAGATAGTAACAGCATCTTACAAGATGACTGTGAGAGTCAAAATAATTCAACTAAGATACAGTAGTGCCTCAGAAGTAATACTCACTCAGAAGGAGTTGACCTATGATCTTATTATAATTATTGTGCTTTTTAAAAAAATGAATGTTTGTCTGGAATGTGAGATGATTGTGACTCTGTGATGGGCACTCTTGCTCTCTCTGACCTAATATGAGCTTTCTGGGCTCTTCCAACTACATTTTTATCAAGGAGAAATGGAAAACTGTGAAACGAGGAAAATAGGAATGATTTTTGTTTCTATAATTCTTTAACATTTCTAAGCCAGGGGAATTTTTCTAAATTGGAGCACAAAATAAAATTACTTTGCAAGTTATTTAGATAAGTATTTGTGAAAGTCTTAGAAAAGATAGAAACAAACAATATGTGAATTAAGCTTGAGATACACAGTACTTTAGCAAAAAACAAAACTTTGCATGATTAAAAATATATTTGACTTTTATGTAATTAAAAACAACCCTGCTGTTAGAATAAATGTAGAAGTTACAAGTCTTTTGCGTTTGAGTAGCGTGTCTTTTTGGTCATTGCCTTGATATGTAGCGACCTCTCATTATGGATGTTGAGGAGCTCTAACAGAACTTGGTTATGGGGGCCAGAGAGATGGCTCAGCGGTTAAGAGCACTGATTGCTCTTGCAGAGGACCTGGGTTCGATTCCTGGCACCCACATGGTGGCTAAGAACCATCTTTAACTCCAGTTCCAGGGGAATCCGACGCCCTCTTCTGACCTCTGAGGCATTGCATGACACGGGTGCACTAAGCTACATGCAGACAGTACACTCATACACATAAAATAATAGATAAAATAAAAATAAATAAATAAAAAGAATTGTTTAAAAAAAAGAACTTGGTTATGTAAATTATATTTGGGGGCTGCAGAGATGGCTCAGTGATTCAGAGTGCTTGCTGCTGTTTTCAGAGGACAAGAGCTTGCTTCCTAGGACATAACTTGGGCAGCTCATAATCATCTGTAACTCTAGCTCTAGGAGATCTGACACCCTCTTGTGACCCCCCAAGGGTACCTGTCCACATACACACAGATACAAACGCATACACATAAATAAAAATAAATTTTTAAAATAGAATTTTCAAACTTATGCTTTTCTCCTTTTCATTATTTTGATGAAAATGCCAAAATATCAACAACAAAAATAGAAACCCACCCATTGTGTCTTCTTTAAATTTTCTCTGAGAGTTTTCTCCTTATTTGACAACTAAATCCAACAGCCAGTCTTCTTTTTTTCCCTCTATCCAGACATTTTTACAGAGATTACCTCACACGTGTCCCAGGAGAGGAGCCTGCTCAGGGAAAGATGCCCTCAACAAGTCTCTTCACAGTGATGGCTATAAGTTGGTGGACATTTCCTTGTCAATAAAGTGCAACATCCTGCTGAAGGCTTTACAGATGCAGCTAGCTCCCAAAACACCAATGTAACTTGTTGTTCTTGCTTTCTGGTTGTATCATTTTTCTTTTTGCAAATTCAGAGAGTTTTTTTCATACTTGTTATGCAGACTGATAATAGTGTCGTTTGCTTTTCTATTTAACAAACGAATTCCAGTTTGAATGGTGGCACTGATGCATGAATACAGCCTGGCATTCTGGGGTAGAAGGTGAGGTCTGGTGCTCTACCTGGAATCAGAGGATGGCTCTAAAGTAGCTTTCGGCCAAGCAAAGAATTACCACCTTCTTAGAATTGCTCATTTTAACTTGGTCATGCTTTCAAGTCAGCAGTGGGAAAGACACTGATGGGATATGTGGAGAGCTGACCAAAAGGAGATATATAGATATATACATATACATATATACACACACACACACACATATATATATATATATATAATACACACACACACACATATATATATATATATAATATACACACTCAACAACCTGTTTTGCTTTTTACAGGATCTTAAATGCCACAAAAATGTTCAGTTATCATTAATGCCCTGCCTTCCATTCAAAATATAATATTTTAAGCTGGATATGATGACACACTCAGGCAGGTGAATCTCTGTGAGAATGAAGCCTGCTTGGTCTACATAGTGAGTTTCAGACTAGCTAGGGCTACATTGAGACCCTGTCCAAAAAGTAAAAAAAAAAAATTATAATACATGAAAATAAAATTATTACTTTCACTTTCCAATATTAGTCTTTGGAAGCAAGAAAGCCCTCAGGCAGGAGGTGTGCCTATTTTATCAGAGTTGGGGACATAAACAGAGCAAGAGACTAAAACATGTGTGCTTGATGCCCTGGACTCTGCTTAAACATCCAGCAGTTGGAGTATATGGAAGAGGAGATTAAGAAATGGATAAATTTATTCCAATGTGTGAAATTAGACCAGAGAAATAGAATTTATTAATATCTGAATATCACTCAAGTCAGTATTATTATTCATCACATATAACTTCATACCAACATACCTGCAATTTTATTGTAACCTTGATGTACTTATATCCCTGCAATCACATTGTAAGCTTGCCCAGTATTTAGTGTACATATAGCATTTAACTTATGTATATCTGAATATGTATGTGTGCATGTGTGTTTAGAAAGTCATTCCTGCACAAACACAATTGATTCTGTAACCACAGTTTCAGTTTCAAGTGATTTTTTTGGTAGGTAACCCATTTACAAATACTTAGAGATGAATTAATATCATGCTCTTATTTTGCTGAATAAATCATTGTAGAATAATTTTAAGACTAATGACATCCAACTTATTTTGATTTTCATCTATTTAAAAAAAAAGGTAAATTATTTCAGGAAAATGCTATTAAATGTTTCAACTACACAATTTGGAACTATAACAATTTTTCAGCTGGGGAATTGAAGGATGAAAGAAGCAAAACAGAAACAAGCTGTAGCTAATAACGTTTGACCGAATAAAGTCAATAAAGGAAGATAGAAAACATAATTTGCGTGCGGTCTGGAAAGATGGTTCAGTGGTTAAGAGCACTGGCTGCTCTTGTAGAGGACCCAAGGTTTTAATTCCCAGCACCCACATGACAGCTAACAAGAGTCCATAACTGCAGTTCTGGGGGAATCTGACATCCTCTTCTGACCTCTGTCCATTTTGTTTTGGTGATCCCAACTTAGTGGTCGAACTCTGGCCTAGAAAAACAAGTCCAGCAAGAGCCAGCTGATTATCTTTACTTTCGTGATCCCCTGTCCACAGATGTCTGCAACTCCCTGTTAACTGCTTATCTTAACTTTGACAGCTGTTTTGTGACCACCTGTAAAATGCTTATCTTAGCTTCAAGAACAAAAGTTGTTTTTATTTTTATTTCTTTTTTCATTGTCTAACTGGAATTTCTCAGAAAATCCATCAGGAAATGGATTTTGCCTGTATAAATGAAACCTGATCCTGAGTTCTGACTGCACCCTCCAAATCCTGGAACTGGAGTTCAGTGGCTGGCCAGCCTAAAGCTAATCTGGCTGACTGGAAGCCCAAAGTCTATATGAACTTCCCAGTGGTCTTGTGAGATAAATATAACTTATTTGAAATGGATTTACCATCAGACAAGCTGCGAACTACAAAGATGAAGTCTGGCTTACTTAGGGGGAAGGGCTAAGTGCAAAGCTGAGCCCACAGTGCATCTTGCATGCACATGAACTCTGGGACGCCTCTGTTACCGCGTTGGGGCCTGGGGCATATAAAAAGTCTGCCATGCGAAGCTATGGGTCTCTCACCATTTTGTCATCATGGGAAGAGGACACAGAATTCATGCCAGGTCCCCAGGCGGCCATGTTGAGAAAGGAGAATCGCTACTCTTCATGTAAGATGTTGTCTCTCTATTCACTTTGTAGGCAACCCTACTAAACTCTCTAGTCTTTCCTCAAACTTAGATTGAGGAGTCTGCTCCATCATTGTTGCTTTGTCTAGCATCCAGGGAATCAACAGCTGCTGAGGTGGGGTGGGACACTATGTGTGTGAGTACCCCCTCCAAGGAAAATTCTCTGCAACAGGTCTCAACAGTATAACACCTCCATGGACATTACATGACATAGGTGCACTTACATACAAGCAGGCATCACACTCAAATGCATAAAATAAAAAATACTTTTTAAAAATATCACATAATTTTGGAAAGCCAAAAAGAAAAAAAAACCAGAAACTTGAACCTGTTATAATGGATACAATTTCTCACTAAACGCGCTAGCTAAACCATCTGGCTGCAAGTGAGGTATAAGCCAGAGAACAGCAACATAGAGAAAAAAGAAAAAGACCTTCCTATGTATAAAATAATATTTAGAATTTTTAATATCTGATATAGGCCAGAATATGAGGGGTAAACTCAGAAACAGTTGTTTTCAGTATGGAAGGCTAACCATTGGGTAAACTGAGTAACACTAAATTTTTTATTCTTAGGAACTTTATTTATTTATTTATTTATTTATTTATTTATTTATCCATTTATTTATTCATTTGAAAATGGGTCTCCCTATAGCCCCAGTGGGCCTGGAACTCAGTCTGTAGGCCAGGCTGGCCTTGAACTCACAGAGATCCACCTGCCTCTGTCTGGGATTAAAGGCATGCGCCACCACACCCAGCTTAAAGACAGTTCTTAGCCACCTCGTGAGTGCTGGGGAATCGAACCTGGGTCCTCCACAAGAGCAGTCAGTGCTCTTAACCACTGGGCCATCTCTCCAGCCCAGGAACATTTTATATATTGTATTAGTCAGTTTTCTGTTGCTGTGATAAAGCACCATGACCAAGGAACTTATAAAAGGAAGAGTTTATTTGAGTTTACGATTGGCGGTTCCAGGGAATTAGTCCATTGTGGCGGGAGGCGGGAGGGTCACATCCCACAAAGAGCACAGGGAGCAGAGAGGGCAACTGTAGACCAGGAGGCTTGTTAAGCTCACTAAGCCTGCCCCCAGTGACACACTTCCTGCAGCATGGCCACACACCCCAAGACCTCCAAAAACAGCACCACCAACTGGAGACAAATGTCTGAATACCTAGAGCCTATGGGGGACACACATTCAAACCACCATATATATATATATATATATATATATATATATATATATATATATATATTAAGACATAAGTTCTCTTTTAAGTCTGAGCTACTCAAATGTACGGAGCCTTTTTAAAGGATAACACTTTGCTGGCACCCTTAATGGGCTGATGAGATTATGATCTACATTTGGATTAAAGTTGAGAGCAAAATAATGTTCTCCGAGATAGAGTTATTCTTGTGAATAATACTGAAAAACATTCCTACTTTGATGAAATCAGATAATATTACCAATATAGGCCAAAATAAAATCATTCATGTAACAGAAAGCAGACCTTAAGTCAAAGATTAGGAAACTCACCAGTGCATAGAATAAACACTGTCATTATGAGCTCTCTCATGACATGTCCTGGCATCTAGGAATTCAGACAAAATTTTAAAGGCATATTCTAAAGTATTTAAAAGGTATAAACATTTTTATTATGTTTTATCCCCAAACAGTATCTTATGAGATGATATATTATGAAGAATGAAACCAATACACCAAATACATGTAGGTAAAAATATCCTTCAACTCTGCCACCCAGAAAAGAAGATTAACTCTATTGCCTTGATGTAACTTTCCACTAAGCTCATGAACCTGAAATGTTAGGTTGGGTTAGTCATGTTAAAGGGACAGTACACTTTTTTTTTTTTTTAATCTTTCTTCTTGAAGTTTGGTTTCTAGAAATAAATTTGTCAACATTGTCCCTATTTCCACACTTTAACAAAACTATGGTTCTATAATCTACACCACAGTAATGATAAGGGTCATTCTTGTTACTCTAAAAGTTCTCTCCTATCCTTTTGACGTCAGGGTTAGAGCAGCCTTTTATAAAGGCCCATTAAGGCAAAACACAATCTGGTCAAGAGAGTAAGCTCTGCCTTGAATAGAGACCTAAGATTCCAGTTGGGTGGGCCAATCTCCTGGCCAAGGAACCACCGGCAGGGAGGGACCACCCCTAGGAAGGCAGACTCATCTTAAGTAGTGCTAAAGAGAAAGGTAGGATAATTATTTCTTAATGAGATACTGTCTTTACTTCCCAGAATTCCCGCCCCCTAGTAGAGTCCCCATAAACAACCATGAGATTGTGCATTCTCTGGGTAAGTGTGCCCACCTTTTCTTTCTTTCTTTTTTGTTTTCTGTCTTTCAGATGCTGGCCAGAACACAACTATTATTTCCTGATATTTTGGGCTTCTTTACTCTCTCTCTCTAAAGCCCTCTCCTCCCCACCACGGTTTCCTGCTGCCACGTGGCTGACCTCCGTGCCCACCACGGGTTTTCTCCTTCCCCCCTCCATTCTCTTCTCCGGGGAGCTGTCAAGATTTACAGCTTGCCTGCCCTGAAGTTTTTACTTTTAAGCCCTAATAAAGTGTCCCTGAGCTTCCCCTTGAATCTGTTCTTACATTCTTTTATTAATGAGATGAAGAACCCCGAGGAGACCTGGATTTCCCTGATTTTATCAGTTCCCTCTCACTGGCTAATGCAGATCCATTTTCTATTACTATGGCTTTGTCTACGTAGACATCCAAGTATGAGAAATTGTACAACACTGTGGTTTTATGTTTGGATCTTTTACTTATAGAATTATTTAATAATCCTGTATTGTCTGAATCCATAGTCCATTTATTTTTATTGTTGAGCATTGTCCCACCCTGTATCTATTCTATACCTCACCCATGCAGTAGTTGATAGAAAATTCATTTTTCCTTTATTTTAGCTAATCCCATTGGTTTCAGTGTAGTGCTATTATAGATAAATGTGTATCTGAGAAGATTGTGGTGTGTGTGTGTGTGTGTGTGTGTGCATACATAATCAGTTTTAGGTAAATACAAGCGAGAAATACTATTAGGTTATACAATTTAGACCTGTTTAGTTTTATACTATATAGTATATAATATACTATATAGTATTTATACTATATATACTAATATATAATATAAAACTTTATATATATATATATATATATATATATAT